>OY723394.1:7002015-7003119 GCA_963210295.1 Ophion ellenae
TTGTTAGCTCAGGTTTTCGCAACTAATGGTTCAAGAAAGTTCGAATGGTTCGATTGCGATTCAGCGTTTTTCCGGCTGACAAGGAAACGTTGCGAGGTCGATGTCTCCGATTTCGATGAAATTTGGCATGCTTGTAGGGTGGGTAAAAATAGGCGACACTTATTTTTTTATATCGGCGGAACTCGATATGTAAGGGTTGAAACGCACCCCTGAAAATTGGGGAGGTTTTTGTTTTTCGTCGATAACGTTTTAACGGTACGAGATATGAAAAACCTTCAAATTGCAACAGTGTTTATTTTTTCGTGTACTATACATTGGAGACAAGAACGATGCAGATGGCAACAAATGTCATATTGTTGATTACAAAAATGCAATTTTTTCAACCGTATCTCCGAGAATTTTCAATCAATTGGGATGTAAATTTGCGTACATGTAGAGAATGGAAAATTGCGGATACCGATTTCTGCTTTTTCCGATATCTCACAATTAAGGGGTTGAAACTGCCCTTCGATTTTTTAGCCAAGAGCATCGTGTAATCAGCTAGCCTTTGGACATTTCGGTCTAAATTCACGTCAATATATGTTCGTGTTATGACGCAATTGCATATTTGGGTAAATATTCGGAAGTGGGGCTCCTGCTAGAATCGGGCAAATTTTTTTCCTTATTTCTTTCAATAATCATAGCAAATGATACGAAGTAATATCATGACGGTGCACGACATTTTTTTCTTCAAAAAAATTATTTAAAAATTTGGACGTGCAGATGCAAGCAGGGATCCTCATTGAAAATCAATGGCGTACTTTCCATGGGTGCGTGGAATCGTGGGGTGCGTAGAACACTGGGGTGGGCGGGCGGCAGCTTGGATGGGTGCGTGAAATCAATTCCACGCACCCATCCTAGGTGCCCCCTGCTATCCCAGTGTTAAACGCACCCCACGATTCTATGCACCCATCCAAGGTGCCCAACAAACCCACCCCAGTGTTCTACGCCACCGTACGCCATGGGGGCGTGGAATCGCGGGGTGCGTAGAACACTGGGGTGGGTACTTTACTGCATATGGTAAAATACCCACCGAAAAGCATATGGTAAAGTACCCACCGAAAA
>OY723394.1:7003319-7035819 GCA_963210295.1 Ophion ellenae
AATAACAAACAATTCATTTGTGCTCCCGCTGATATCGTTTTGATACTCCCTATCTGTTGAAATCAGATCGCGACCCTCTCTACCAAACTTTTAAGTTTGAGCGGGCCGTGCACTGCCGTGACCCTCCGCTCACGCTGATGCACCCAGGTACGATTTTCCAGTTCCGGGACCCCCAATAACTGGACAGTTCCATTTTTAACCCGCGTTTTTGTTTATTTTATTTTTCGGATTTCGTGTATGTGCCCTTTGATGGGGATGGAACTAGTTCCACCATCCCCCAGGTCATACCGGTCGCTAATGCGATGAAATAACATTAGCTGGCGCCCACCGGAACATGCGGGTGCATCGGCGAAAGTGGACGACCGAAGGTGACGCGGTGTTTTCCCGAGAATCGAAAGAGCCGAAGGAAAAGATTACCGTCACAATTGGCGCCCAACTTGGGGCCCGACGGTAGATAGGAAGTTTCCGTGCTTTTTTTATGTCGATAGGTTTTGTTTTTTGTTTCATTTTCTTCGTGGGGTCTGTGGCGTTCTCGTTTGCGTTCTCATTTGCGCAAGGGAATTATTAATGAACTAGCTTTTGCCCGCGGCTTCGCCCGCGTGGATGTCGGAAAATATCCCACGGGAACATACTACCGTGATTAAAAGTACCCCATTTGTTAATCTAGGTAAACAATGTCTTCTCACATTGCTTATTATAGTATCCGAGGTGCGGCGCGCGGATTGATATATGATTGCTGGAGGTTAACAAATCCGAAATCTTACAATAGTAACGGAAAACATAACGAAACGGAAAATTACCTACTTGAATGCCAAATTTGAAGCAACTGTAAAACGGAAATTTAAATCCTACCAAAAAAAAGTTAAAGTTAAGGTAAATAGTTTCCTTAATAATTCAAATTAAGCTTTTACTTACATTGTTATTCTCAGGGGGTTAGGACCATTTTTTATTTATACTTAAAGTACCTCTTTATATACTACATTAGAGGTTCTGCCCTCAGGTACTAACACAACCAGGCTGCTAGATGAGCTCACTCTCGAGCAAGCCACGTAAAACTGGCCGTGCGAGAAGCAGTCCCCTCTAAGATCAATCCCCGCTGTTTTCAGTGACTGACCCTGAGACTTATTAATCGTCATTGCGAAACATACCTTAAGGGGGAACTGCAGCCTTTTAAACTCGAGTGGGTACTCCGACGGTATTAGTGGTATCCGCGGTATATACACCGATTCACCTCGAGCACAGCCAGTAAGTATAATGGCCTCTACCACGTTTTTATGTAAGGCTTTCACACGCAACCTGGTACCATTGCACAACTTTGGCGGATTGAGATTTCGTAGTAGCATTACTGGAGCACCCACTTTGAGGATAAGTTTGTGAGACGGTAGACCAGGTGGGTTGAGTGCATTTAAGAACTCCACAGGATAGTGTACAGCTTCATCGGTATGCACTACAGTGTCCACAGACTTGTATTGGTATTCTGCACCTTCGAACGACTTTAACAAAGTGTCATTAATCACGGAAGCCTGATCATTCTTAGGTGTCAGAATCGCACGTTCGCATAGCCACTCCTTTGATTTGCTATGTAGGTTTTGGACATCTGGATAAATTCGAGCTATTAGGTGGTCAACGGTGGACACAACTGAGGCAAGATCTGATGGAATTATAATCTTGCCCTCAGTTTCCGTATATTCTCCGTTTCCTATTTTAAGGAGGAGATCGGAGAATTGTTCAGCGCAAACATCACCCTTCAAGTGCACTCGCATGTTTTTTTCAAGGTGGAGTTTTGTTATTAAGGGCCAAAGATTTGACGCCTTAATGCAAGCCTTAACTTCGTCAGCTCGAGTTCCCCTCGGCACTACCGGCAGAGTCTGACGGAAGTCTCCAGCTAACAACACTGTGATTCCACCCATCATATCATCGTTCCCTCTGATGTCTTTTAGAGTTCTGTTTAGTGCTTCAAAATCCCCTTTATGCGCCATTGTCCTTTCGTCCCAAACTATAAGTTTGCAATCGCGCAGCACTTGGGCCGTATTACTCTGCTTTGAAATGTTGCAGAGTGGAGTTTCGATATGGATGAGATTTAGCGGCAGTTTGAAAGCAGCGTGAGCGGTCTTGCCTCCCTCCAACAGTGTAGCTGCGATTCCTGACGATGCAACAGCTAAGGCAATGCTACGATTACGCCTTACTTTCGCCAGTAGTAAATTAATAAGGAAGGTTTTTCCAGTGCCACCAGGAGCATCCAAGAAGAAGATTTTCCCAATTCCTTTGTCAATATTGCCAAGGATTTGTTGATAAACATAAAGCTGTTCATCTGTCAGTAACTTCTCATTATTCGACACCACCTCTCCCAGGGCGCAGGTATCATAATTGATCTTCCTCAGATATTCTCGATTACTTAAAGTGGCTGCAGATCTTTTTGGCTGAGGTAATCCGTATTGTGCCAAGTTTTGTCCTGCGTGAGCTAACACTGCATCTTCGATCAATGTCAAGCATCTCTTATACACTTCGTCTATGAGCAGCTGCGCACTATCTTGCAACTCTCTCTCCAATTGCCGTTTGATGTCGTCAGAGAGACTGTCTTTGTATTTCTCCCAAAAGCTTAAAGGATCAGAGAGTTGACAGAAAACTAACATTATTGTAAATAGCTCTCGCAGCTTCGAAGGAGAATCGCACAATGCAGTTTCCTCTAAAGTAGTGTCCCAATGTTTGTCGTCTTCCAGCAATCCAAGGGCCTTGCACGCAGACTGAAATGTTGGATGGAAGATGCCATTCACAGTCTTCAAGTCCTCAAAAGATGTCGGACCTCTAACCTCATGAAGTAGCAGGCGTAGGTGGTAGCACTCAGTGTTGTTTGGATGAATCGTGTAGATCCTACCTAGAGCGTGCTTTTTTTTTACTCCGGGCCAACGCTCTACAACTTTCGCCTTTTTCCTCCTAGAAATTTTTTTGTTGTTCCAGACAAAGTAAGACAGGACTTCAAAGTAGAGCAGCGTCTTAGCAAAATTGTCCGTTTTGCAGATTTCAAAAAAAGCTAGTAGTGTTGTTTGAGGTGGGCTGTTTACTTTCTGTGACAGGTTATTGGAGGTGAAGTATACACGCTGACCGTTTTCAAGATGGACAGCGAGATGTAAAACGGGGGGAAACCTTTCATGAATGGGAAAGCTTAAGATTCTCCAAACTGCTTCAGAACTACTTATGTACCAGCCGCTTTCGTAGATTTTCACCTCATCTATCTCATTCTCCAGAGTAAAGGTCGCTTGATCACTACCCTTGTTCACGTACTTACAAATATATTTGATAGATTTAACAGAGTTGCAGTACTCAACATTAATATGAGCATTGAAAGTACGTGATAGGACAGGATTGTAAGGCACTACCCAGCGATTGTCCAACTCAATTTCACAAATTTGTATTGTGTGACCACCGTCAGCTGGAGACCTCCTCCTATATTGCGGATATCCATCGTCTCCTGTCTGGGTGTCCTTGAGAAGTGGTCGAGGGTACCTTTTAGTGCAGCTACTATCTTTCATGCAGGGTGATTTGTAGTTTAAATTACCGCAAGGACCATGTATCATGTTGGCCTTCACAATATCGTAAAGGAGAGGGTCTTGCTCAGGGTCAGGTATTTCGGCACAAATAACATTGTCCATTTGATCTGGGTTTGACACGCTGCTCTAGCCATAGCAAGATGTGGATGTGAGGAAGACCTCGTTTTTGCCATTCCACTGAGTATATAAAGCAAAGTATCCCCCCAAACAGATTGCCTTTGGTTAGAAGAGCCATCATCTTTTTCACCTTTAGGTGGAATACCCTGGCAATAATGTCGTGGCGATCGTGTGCCTTTTGACCAGGTAAAAGTATATCTGTGATCTCCTTCCATCGGGGATTACATGTGAATGTGACAAAGAGGTCAGGACGGCCGTATTTGCGCACGTATGTCATGGCGTCTTGTGTACGCTCGTGCATATAGCGTGGTCCTCCGGTAAAAGATGACGGGAGCACAACCTTCTGACCCAGGTGCTCACCATCAACGTCCTGCTTACCTATGGCATCCCTCAAGTGTACATAACTGCCAGCCCTCAGATGCCCCTGGTTGTTCCTGATATAGGTCAACCTTTCCGTCTCTATTTTAGCGTACATGTCAACCAAAAACTGACTAAAAAGGGAGCGGAAACAAACCAGGTGATTATCTTCTCCTTGTCTAATCATTATGCGAAAAGAATAAGAACTCGCAGCGGAGACTGTGTTTTTAAGTGCTAATTTGGTTTCAGGATCACGCTGAGGTAAAGAAATAGAGTACCCATCCTCCCCACGGCAAAACAAAAGCGGATACTGTAGGGCATCGTACGAACGGTGGATCGCACTAATGCGCTGCAATGAGTTATCGTGGCTTTCAAGGATAATGTCTCGTTTCTCAAATTGCTGAGCAACCATTACTAAGGCCACCTCATTTGACGTAGGAGCATTGAAACGACCCCTGTGGCTGTCCGGCGGCTTCCTCTCAGAATTAATGACTACTTTGAATGTTTTAGATGTTGCAGGCACCTTGTCCAAGGCGACCTTAAAGTCTCTTAAATAAGCATTAAACGTATGTAGCATTCTCTGTAGTTGTCTGACTAACCCGGGTTTTACATCGGGAAAGTTACTGCACCTCAATTGTACTTCTCTATCATCTTCGCCAACAAAATATATTTGTAAGAATTGTGGTTACTTTTGAGGTGCGGGCAGCAAACTGCCAACCAAATGGTATACCAGTCCTTGAACTTTAAAAGTTGGCATAAAACCGTCCTTTATTATTAGTTTAGCTCCAAATGAAGTCATTTGAAAACTGTTATTGTATTTACGAATACCGTTCATAAAATGGTTATGTTCTGGATGTATATTCATTATCAAGCTGTAAAGAGGCTCGAGTATCTGTTCATAAGGCGGGAGCTGCACTTTACCAGCGCTACAGCACATGCCGGTCGCCTCATCCTTCCACTTTAAAGCATTGCACCACCGGCACTTGTTGCTCATGGAACCCAAGGCCACGGTGCTATCGATTGCATACTCTGTGTCGATATCATATGCCATGCCGGAGTGAGCCTTGATTTTCCAGGGACGTCGTTTTCTTTCTACTCGTCTTCCAGGATTATTTTGATCATATCGAGACTGTGACACCCTATGCACCTCAGGGTGAGCTTGCTGGTACCTAGCCACAGCTTGTCTATGCAACTCAGGCTGAGTCTGCTGGTACCTAGCCACAGCTTGTCTATGCACCTCAGGCTGAGTTTGCTGGTATCTGGCTACTGCTTCTATGTGCACCTTACTATTCTTTTTTTGATACTTGGACACAGCAGCACGATGAATAGACGGTTTTTTTTGTACACACTTTTTAGAAGCTTTTTGAAGTTGTTTTTTCCGAGTAGCGTCGGTGCATCTGGCACGACGTTTTTTGGAACATTTGGTAGGAACGGTAAAAGATAATGATTGATACAGAGATGAGTCGCGATCTGGTTCTGATAGGGGCGGTGAGATAGTAGGCACTTCACTTCTTCTCGTAGTAATCTACCTGGCGACAACATGGATAAGTGAAGAAGGAGAGGCGGGCTCGGATATTATTGCGGTCTTATTAGGTACGTATACATCGAAATGGCCACGTGACAGATCATGAGAAAAGCGTAGCCGTTCCACGGGGTTACCTGCAGTACCAAAACTTGTATACAGTTCACCGTTACGGTAAACTTCAAAGACCCACGGAAAGAGTTGGCCTGCCGCCTCCAGTTCACATAAACTACCATAAGTAAAAGAGCGTGACATGTCAATGCAGTATTCAGCGGCGCAGGAATAATTGTCCCCGTTACTATTGTGGGACATAATGGCAAACTCTTCCCAGTTGGCCGCCACATGGCTAACGATTTGCTCGCGCACCTCCCTGGCCATCACTTGTGTGTCATACAGTAGATAGGAGAGGGCCCGAAACAGACAGGCGCTATCCCCAATTATAGGAACTATGGTATGAGGCACCAAAATCCCATCAATTGTTAATGATTCAACAGCCATTGTAATAGATAGCAAAACGTAACTGTTGTTTTTTTTAACTAAGTCAGGGTAAAGAAAATATTATAAAAAATAATTTTGAAAACTTGGAAAACAAAGGAATGCGCTGAAAAGCACAGCTTTTAAAAGACAGTTTTGTACTAAATAGTACAGCTCAGTTGTACTGTAAACGATCGCTGCGCTTGCGCTAAACGTGTTATCTGGACAAATGTTGCATTTATAATGAGTTGGCCCGCCTTCTCGCACTGCTTATATAGTATCCGAGGAGCGGCGCGCGGATTGATATATGATTGATGGAGGATAAAATCTCTAAAACCTAATAATATAACCTAATAACGGGACGGAAAATTACCTACTCAAATGCCAAATATGAAGGCAACTTTAAAGTGAAAATATTAAATCCTCTTTATTCTCTATCCTGTGAGAATTAGAAAAAAATAGTTACGTAAATAATCCCCGTTAACCACCCCCCCCCCCCTAAACCCCTTAATGACAAACTTTATTACATAGGCAAGTATTTGTGTCAAGTTTCAAATAAGATCAAAGAAGATGTTTCAAAGAAGATAAGCCCCGCGATAAAATCCTCCCCTGTAAAAATGACTCCCTTTTTAACCCGTTAGGGGTCGATTTTCGAAAAACCCTGATACACGTTATTCTTTATTGTTGTTCTCAAGCATAAATACTGAGTTTCGAGTTAATCGAACCGCGTGTTAAAATTCTTCCATACAAACTTTGATACCCCTAAATCCCCTCTTAGGGGGTAGTTCAGAAAAAATAAAAGTGACAAAGTTTATAATTTACTTTATAATTTATTTGTGTTAAGTTTTCAAGTATATTAACTCAAGGAATAAGATTTTTCATACAAACTTTCACCCCCAATTTAACTCCCTTAGGGGTTGAATTTCGAAAAATCCTTGATTATTCCTTGTCTACATTATAAAGGGAACCTTTGTGCAAAATTTCAGCTTTCTAGGTCCAAGGGTTTGGGCTGGGCGTTGATGAGTCAGTCAGTCAGTCAGTCAGTCAGGACTTCTCTTTTTATTTATATAGATAGATAGATACATAGATAGATAGAAGATAGATAGAAGATCCCCGCCTTCTGCTCTTAAATTTGACGCTACCGTTTTTCTCGGAGAGGAGAGAAAATTATTGTTTCCTCCGCCCCTCCTTGATTACGATTGCGCTCTCGAAGACTGTTATCGCACATTATTTCTTTGTTAAAAATTTATTTTTCATTTTTTCTATTGTCTTTTTTTTTCCCTTCTCGTTCTCGACGTTATAATCCTTGATTGGGAATTACAGTCTCGATTTTGAAGTTTCATTTCTAGCTCTCGAAAAATGTTCGCTCTCGGGCGTGAGGGGAAGGGAAGGGGAGTTATCGCTTCTCTCCCTCCCTAGTTCTCGGTGACAGAATAATTGTCACGCAAATCGAGATTTTCATCGATTTTCCACGGGAAATCTTAAGGTGCGAAAATTCTCACTCTCGCGCCCCGCGCCTAGCGCGCGTGACGGCCGTTCCGCATAAGCGAGCAGGCGTAGCTACCGATCCATTGTTCGAATTTCGAACTTTATCGGAAGGTTCTCGAAGAGATTTTTTTTTGGATTTCGGAGCGATCGACGCTCGATTGCCGTTGGACGGAGACATCGAGATCATTACATCGCGAATTTTTGAACCGTGCGGTCAAGAAATTTTCTCGGCTTTTTCAATGTTCAGCGAACATCGTTTTTTTTTGTGTGCGCGATTCAGTGGAGGAGTCGAATCTCTCAAGATAACGTAAGTGCAAACTTGGTTCTCGAAGACTTCTCAGCTCAAATTATTTTTTTTTTTAGGTTCTCGGGATAACTTTTGCCCCTTTTCCCAGCGATCGCCCTTTCAGGACGAGTTCAGGGGTAGGATATCTCCGCAATTTTAGCCGCCCTAGTGTGCGCGCTCTCGGTGTGTTCAAGGGCGAAGGGAGAATTTTCGTTGTTTCCTCCTTGTCCAGCAAATTTCATTTTTTTTCTTTTCGTCAAAACTTTTTTTTTCTCTTTTTCGACCGCGCGATTTCGCCGAGTCGAAAAACTCGGGACGCTCTCGTTCGAACCGCCATTGTTGGCTCTGACTCGGGAAAACCGTTGGCGGAAGTTCTCGAAGGAGGAAGGCTTGAAAAATCCTCGCTCCGAGCTTTTTCGACGGTTAGATGTGCCGCGATACCGAGTAAAAGTTTTTTTCTTGCGACGCCGCTCCCCGCGCCGCACTACCGTGGAATAAGAGGTTAGTATTGTTAATTTTCTCCCCCCATATATTTATTTTTTTCTTTTCCTCTGATTTCCAGAGTTCGCGTTAGGTTGTTGAGCGCCGAATTATCGAGTGGAATTTTTTTTCCTCTTTCCCTTTCGCTTCGAGAGTGGAAATTTCGTGACGCGTAAAACCTTCTTTTTTGTGTGCGTCCGTTAATGCGATCTTTGCGCGTCGTGTCCCGTGTTCCTGCTGCGTTTCGCGCGCTTTTTTTCTTCTTTTTTTGAGGAGGTTCTCGACTGAAAATATTTTTTTATTTGTTCTCGATATTTCATCTGGTGTTCTCAACGGTTAACACCTTTTCGCTCTCCTTTCGCATTTTCCAAATTAAAACAAAATATCATTTTCTTTCTTCTTATTTATCTAGTTTTTTTTTAAATGATCTTGTTATTTTTTTTGCATAATTCAAAACTATAATTAATTTCGTATTCTTTTTCTTGCTGCCTGTGGCCGGCTCGCGATTGCCGAGGGCTACGTGTCGGGCCTCCCACACGTTTCCCGAGGAAAAAGAAAAAAAATGACAAAAAACTGGCGAGTCTAGTCGCTGATATGTGACTCCCCGCGTATCGCCAGACGCCAGAGGGGAACCCCCCCCCCCTCCTGCGATCGGTTCTCGCGACGCTCAGCTGCCTGTGGCCGGCTTCTTGCTGCCTGTGGCCGGCTCGCAATTGCCAAGAGCTACGTGTCCAGCCTCCCACACGTTTCCCGAGGAAAAAGAAAAAAATTACAAAAAACTGGCGAGTCTGGTCGCTGATACGTGACTCCCCGCGTATCGCCAGACGCCAGAGGGGAACCCCCCCTCCTGCGATCGGTTCTCGCGACGCTCAGCGGTGAGTTGGCCCATTCTTTTATCATTCATTATTTGATAACTAATATTTTTCAATTTTTGTTATTATTGCTCTAAATGATTGTTGCCATCTTCTTTTTTTTCCTCTTTTTTCGTTTTTTTTAATTTCCTTTTGATTGATTCTTTTTTCCTCCCCTTCCTTATTTTTTTTCGATCTCCAATACTTTCTTCCCAGTAACCCCATTCTTCGTTTGCTGTTAGTTTCTCTTTAAAGTTCTTTAGAACCTTTATTTGCTCGCTTATTCATTTTTTTTAATAACATTTATTTCTGTTTTTTTTCTTCATTTTAATGGTTACTATTATTTGGTACATCCCCGGCACCCGGTCATCCGATTGGAGCCTGCATGGAATGCCATGACTCTTCGGCGAGTCATGGCATTTCCGGGATGATCCGAGAGTCCAATATTCCTTTGTTCCCGACGCGGACGTGCCACGCATCACGATGTGTCAAGCCTTCCGCATTACCGACGACGAGGCGACGCGACGCCATGACCTCGTCGACCCTGACGTTCCTAAAGATCCCGCGGACTCGGCGATGACCTCCCTCGTTATGCAAAGCATCAAGGTAGGGGATAGTCTGCCGGTAAAACAGAAGCCGTATCCCGTAACGCCGGTCATCAGCGACATCATGTGGGCGGAGGTTGACCGGATGCTCTCGTCCGATATTATCGAGCTCTCCATAAGCGACGGCACGAGTCCCGTAGTCATGGTTAAGAAACTAAGTGGCAAGTACCGCTTCTGTGTCGATTACCGGAAGGTTAACGCCGGCACGAAAAAGGATGCCTACCCCATCCCAACCATTACCGGCAATCTCGACGAGCTACAGCAAGCCAACTATATCTCGACTTTAGATTTAAGTCAGGCATATTGGCAGGTCCCGATGAGTTCCGATTCCCAGGAAATCACCGCTTTCATAGTGCCAGGCAGAGGCTTATTCCAATTCAAGCGGATGCCTTACGTTCTGACGAACGCTCCCGCCACGTTTCAGCGGATGCTGGACCGGCTTCTCGGTGCGGAGATGTATTCGCACGTCTTTTTATATCTCGATAATATTATTTTCGTCACGCGGACCTTCGAGGAACACATAACGTGGCTTCAGAGAATCCTGCAGAAGATCTCAGACGCGGGATTGGCAATTAACCGCGATAAGAGCGAGTTCTGCCGATCTCAAGTTCGCTACCTCGTCTTTCTCGTGAATAGCGAGGGCCTAGGGGTCGATCCCGAAAAGATCTCGCCTATTCCCGAATTTCCAGCTCCGCAGAATATTCGGCAGTTGCGCCGTTTCCTCGGCATGGTATCGTGGTACCGACGCTTTGTACCGGGATTCGCAACTGTAGCGGAGCCGTTGACCCGGCTCA
The DNA here is from genome assembly GCA_963210295.1 of Ophion ellenae. Lineage (NCBI taxonomy): Eukaryota > Metazoa > Arthropoda > Insecta > Hymenoptera > Ichneumonidae > Ophion > Ophion ellenae. The sequence goes on from OY723394.1 coordinate 7,013,842, forward strand.
CGAAGTTGCCGGGAGGGGAGTTCCGCCCAACAACCAGCTCTCGATAATTTGAAACAGGGACTGACGAGGACTCCCGGGCTTGCGTGCCCTGATTTCACGCTCCCATTTAATCTACAGACGGACGCTTGTGGCGTCGGTCTGGGCGCCGTGCGTACGCAGATCATAGACGGCCATGAACGTGTCATCGCTTACGCGAGTCGCTCCCTGCCCGCGCCGGAGAAGAAATACTCCGTTACGGAAGAGGAGTGTCTCGCTGTGCTATGGTTCATACGGAAGTTCCGTTGGTACCTCGAAGGGTATTCTTTCACGGTTGTCACCGAACACAGCAGCCTTCGATGGCTGCACAACCTGAAGATCTCGACTGGTCGACTAGTCTGGTGGGCGTTGGAGTTGCTGAAATACAGCTTCACTATAGTCCACCGCAAGGGCGCGTTGCACCACGTTCCCGATGCGCTTTCGAGAACTCCTGAGGGTTAGGCCGACACGGTCGCATGCGCCCGCGAGATCCAGGACAGGTGGTACCAGGGGCGTCTTCGCGATGTCGAACGGGCTCCAGACAGATTTCCCGATTGGAAAATTGCCGATGGCCGGCTTTATTTCTATCGACCCTCGGATCTAACCTTGGACCTAACCTCGAGTTTGAGAATCTCGATGCGTGGAAGCTAGTGCTTCCCGTGAGTCCCGGCATGTGGCCACGCGTGCCATGCGCTCCCGTAGGCCAGCCATCTAGGTGTCGACAAGACGTACCGACGTCTGGCGGGCACCTACCATGGGCCAGGTCTGTTCAAGGCTGTCTTTGCATACGTTAGGCAGATAATGTCGTTTTGACTTAACGTGCTGTACCTAGCCGGCGGCCCGAACAACACGACCCCCACGGGTTTGGGGTCGGGATACGCCTAACCACGCGACAAGCATATGCAAGCCTTCCAGTTTACATTCGGATGCGGGTCCTCCTGCAACTACTGGTGGAGCCGAGTGAGTTTTACAACACTCTAACAGCTCTGCAGGCTGCTGCCCGAGCTGTTGGTGCGCAGCTCACACGTCAGAACCACTTTCGGTTCCTGGCCAGCATGCGGCCAACCACTGCCCCTCCGAGACCAACCCCAATGGCTGTGACACCTACGCGCCGGTGGCTTCCCACCCCCCATGATACTAGTTTAGATCACTGGTGGGGTCTTTGTGACACATAATCGTGCCACTACCATTCGCGGGTCCCGCCCCGACGGCCGTGGCAGGCCAGCTAGAACGGCGGTGTCGCGGCTCACCGAGGTTTCCATAGGTATCGTCCCGTAGGAGTCAGACTGCGAGAACCCTCCTGCCGGAAAAGTCACAATGTGAGGCCGTGACCCCAAGGATCTCAAGAGTCTCAAATGTCCGGTGGCGAAAAAACACTTGGCGATGCACGCACAAAAATGTCCCAGTCCAAGTCTACAAATCACCTTAACGACAGAAAAAAATTGTCGCGTTCACTGGCCGAGGCCAGGAACAGACATAACACTGAAACACTACACGCAGCACAACACTACACGAAAATGTCACCATGTCTCTAACGAGAAAAAATCGTCGCACTTGACCATGGCCAAGCGTGAACGATACAACACACAATGCATATGATATAGGCCAGCGCTGTTCTCAGCCACGGTCAAGCTGTGCCCGGTACAACCCGGCGTTTCGGATATACTCCGGGTACAGCTTGCTCCTCGACGATTGCGTCACATCGTCCCTTCGGATCCGCGTACAGTTGACGTACTTAGGAGACTCTTTAGCTCGCGCACCACCAGTCGAGCCAGCATGTCCACTTTTCCCGACGGCAGACGTGTACGTCTGCCAGGGTTTCTCCTTCTCCGTGCAACCTTCCTCCAGCCGCTTCTACGTCTCCACGGGTGTGGTCTCCACGTCTTTAGGAACGTATCCTCAACCCAGCCCTTGGCCTTTTTCTTTGATTTAGGTCCAGCACGTTTCCGCTTTGCGGCAGGATTCTTCGGAGTGCCCTCGCATCCGCGGGACCCCATCGAATCACTGTCCGTGATCCTCCTGCCGTAGGAGTCACAACGTGAGGCTATGACCCCACACCTCTCACACAGTCCAATGTCTCGTGGCGTAAAAACAGAAAACACAAAAACACTTGACGATACACGCACAAAAGTGTCACAATGTCCGCAGTCTACAGTACGCTTTAATGACAAAAACCGTCTTGTTCTCTGGCCGAGGCCAGGAACGGTCACAACACTGAACACTTACGTAGCACTTCACTACACATGTCCACATGTCTATTAACGCGGCAAAATCGTCGCAGTTGGCCGTAGCCAAGCGCAAATGATACAACACATGATGCCTATAATCTAGGCTAGTACTTTCTCTAGCCAGGGTCAAGCTGCACCCGGTACAACCCGACGTTTCGGATATATTCCGGGCACAGCTTGCTCCTAGCGGTGTACGCCACATCCTTTCTCCGGCTCCGCGTGCAGTTCACGCACTTTGCGGTCGCAGTGGCAGGGCAGGCGCTCCGCAGGTGGTCGTTCGAGCCGCAGTGCTCGCAGACCTGGTCTGGAGCACTGCAGTTTTTCGCGATGTGGCCGTCGCCACAACACTTGAAGCACCGAGTAACGTTAAGATACTCGGCGCTCCTATATGAGCTCCAAGCGAGGTACACACGCCCCCGTTTGAGAACTCCTTCCATGTGCCTTTCGGGTAGCTGAACAATCCAATTGTTCAGCCCCTATTTATTCATAAAACAGTGTTCGAAGTGGACTACCTCAGAGAGGACAGCCTCCTCCTCGTTCGAATGTCTGAGAAGGTTCTTTGTAATGAAGTCCCCCTTCAGGTCTTCCTTGGTCGCATCGGACTCCACGTCGTATATGATCAGCGACGGTTTTCTCTTAGCGGCAACCACTGCCGTCAGGCTCATGCCGCTAAGGTCTGCACTCGTGATTATCTCGGCGTCCGCTTTCGAGGCGACGTTGATCACTAGACCCTTATTTCGCGTCTGCCTGACAGGCGCTACCTTAAGGGTGCTTCGGTGCTCTTTGAGACCGCGGACGAGGTCCTTTTGGACCACCTCGACGGCTCTATCGTCGGTGGGCCGTACTACCACGGCCACCGTCCTTGGTTGGGGAGGTTTTCTCCCCAACGTGACCGGCCCGACCGGTGGTGCCAGTAGGTCCCCTTTTCCTGATGCTCTCTCCATAGCATGAACTCGTAGCCCGCCATCATGTCCAGGATCCATCTGATCCCGGGCTTGGATGGCTTGATGGTATCCTGGAATATGTAGTCCTCTAGGTTTTCCCTCTGCTTATCTATCCACATAGCGAGCTGGGCGTCCCTGGCATCCTCCTCCGCGATCGCACTCGGCGTCACCTTGACTCGGGGAGGACTCTCTCTCACCTCTACCGGGGTAAGAGGACTAAAATATACCCGCGAGCCTGCCTCAACGGCACCGGGAAGGCCGCTTATGATTACCACCGGTTTTTCCATCTAGGTTATCTCGCATCCGAGGCACGTCACTCCAACCCCGGAATTAGATGGAGCTCGGCGCTTGGGGGCGCTACTCCCCGAAAAGCCCAGTGACTCTGACCTGGGCCAGTGACACCGGACGCCCCGTGAGGGCATTCGTTAGGCAGTGTGATGCTTAACGAACGTTGCAAGGTAGAGCAGCAAGCCAACGTACCTGCCAACGTTGCAAGGTAGAGCAGCAAGCCAACGTACCTGCCAACGTTGCAAGGTAGAGCAGCAAGCTCCCGTAGGCCTGATGGGCCACCGCGTAGTCGCCGAACACTGGACGGCCATTGCTGCGGCCATCATAGGCCTAGTTACACCTGGAACCATGGGTCACGCGTACGTTCTCGTAATTCCGGATCTATTCACAAAGTGGATCGAGGTCTACCCCCTTCGGAGAGCCAATGGTAAGTCGATCTCGCAGGCTCTCGATGAGTTCGTCGTTACCCGATGGGGTGCACCCCGGGTATTCATCACGGAGTTTGTTAATTATGACATACGCCGATTTACCGAGCGTGTGCGGATCTGGCGTAGCACAACGCCACCGTATCACCCACAGGCTGAGCCTACCAAGCGGGTGAATCGCGTGGTCAAGACGATGATCCGTGCTTTTCTCGACGGGGACCATCGGAGTTGGGACCGTCACCTGCACGAGTTTTGGAAGAGGAGTGGCTCAATAGGCTACCGGCGACGGAGCTAATCCGAGCGTGCGCGGCCACCCTCGCCGCTACCGATACCCGGAACCCCGATTCGACGGGTCCGTTGGTCCGGGCGATCGCGCACGTAGCCCAGGAAAGCCCGGAGCCCGGCCTGGACGAAGTCCTGACGCCTCGTCGGACTCGAAGGCCCCGGCGAAAAGCTCTCGCTCGGGCGCCTCAAGCCGCTGGTCCAGCGGTGGCCGGCCCCTCGGAAGTTGTTCCCGTCGCGGTTGCGATGACCTCTCGGATCGAAGCTCCCGAATCACGGCGGCCGGACCAGCAGGACCGCCGGCGGTCCTTGGAACGGACAGCTGCGGGGAACCGGGTCACCGGTACTCGCAGTACTCGTTGGGTCCACCGACCACCACCTCCTGCCAACGGTGTGGCCGCAAGGGCAAAACCTTGCAGATCTGCTCCGCTTGCAGCGAGGGGCGGAAGGCTCAAGGGCCGTATGTCCCGCGGGTGGGTCGGAACGTCCCCCGTGACGAGCTGAGGGCGCTCCGAGCGTCGGGACCGAGTTCTCGAAGGTCGCGGCACCCTAACACAGATCCGCCTCGGGGTGCGGGAGGACCACCTGCGCGCGGCCCTGCGAGGTGTCACGTCGGGAAGGGACGTGGGCATATATTCTTTTCGATTCCCTCCTTTTTTGCCTACGACAAGCGCAATAGCACGGGATGAGGGTAAAAAGGGGTAGTGCTTGGAATTAGTTGAAATTAGGAAATCATGCAGTGATTTGGTATCGAGAAATAATCCGACGAATTTGTACAAACTTAACTAAAGGTTTATTATAAATAAGTGATCAGATGAATAAAGTTACTTATACAGAAAAATTGACAATAAAAATGACTATGAAGCCGCGGGAACAATCAGATTAACATAAAATGAAATTTGTCGCTTAAATTGGTCGCTGTGTTTGTGAGTGTAGCAGTGTGCAGGTACGCTCGCTCGCAAGAGTATCGGTTGTCGCTCGCAGATAAGGGCCTCGTTGACGGACGCCACGCTTAGCGTTCGGAAAGCGGTCACCAGCACCAGATTCTTGGGGCGCTGAAAGTGTTCATGTATATGCACGTACTAAATAGCACTTGAACTGTTTTATGGACTCGAGGCCGCGAGAGTCGACTAAACGTTTATACGACACTTCGGTCAAAACCCGAAGATGTATAATATTCAAAACTCTATGATACCGGTTCTACACTTCGAATTCTGTCAGAACAAGATTAAAAAGTGAAGTTGATTTGATGGAAGATTTCGCGAGACTGATATCTGTATTTGATGAAGACTGTCGGGAGACTTGATCTGAACGCGATGGAAATTGTTGGAAGACTAAGATTTAGACTTGATAGAAGAACTTGAGTCGATGGTAGTGGTTGGGAGACTGACTTTAGGAAGGAAGTCTTTCTTGATATGAAAATTAGGAGGGGTTCGATAGTGGGAGAAGGAACTTTAAGGTTTAGCGTGATTGGTCGCGATATTCATGATTCGCAGAATCGATCTCGATCATTCCTTATATAGAATTTGCACGCATGGAAGGTAGGAGACCTTTGTCCCGTGTTTCGGCGAAAAAGCGCATGGGATATAGAGTTCGGTATCTGAGACCTAAGCATGCGCATGATCTGTGTTATGTTAAAGATTATATCGAGTGCGCGAAGAGATCGAGCGTCGGTGAGTTCTCGTTTCCTGTCGGCACCATGCTAAATAATTATCGGCCGGGACTTATTTAGGCTAGAGGCAAAGTCTTCTCGTCTCGTTCGAGTGGTGCCTCTTATTTCTTTCCGGGAGTTCGATATTTACGCCTTGAAGAAATGCGAGGTTATAACACGAGGCGGACCGACTGAATAAAATAAACGAAAAATACGCTCGCGGAACGTACGCAAGTTCCGTTTAGTGTTGTTACGCATCTTATTCTTAGATTTATACATTTAATACGCTTATGGCGGCAAATGAGGATATTGGGGATAACCGAGAGAAGGCACATTCGCTAGGATGTAACAGAGGGCCGCGAACCCTACCCGCGGGGTAGCCCACGGAGGTGAGGCTCACCCAGCCCCTTGAGTGGGCCGACGCCCTGTTCCCGTAACGGGCCGAAAGGCCACTGTTCTCGACATATGGCCTAAAGGCCTAGCTCTCGCGATACGGGCCGAAAGTCCTAGCTCTCGCAATACGGGCCGAAAGGCCCCAGTTCTCGCAATAAATGCCGAAAGCCCTCAGCTCGCGCAATACGGGCCGAAAGGCTCCAGTTCTCGCAATACGGGGCAGAAGGCCCGTTTCCGACCCAGACATCGAGGGGTTAGCATCCTACGAGAGGCTCCCGTTACCACCAGGATTCCACATGCCGATCTCGCCATGATCTCGTCAATCGTCGGTAGGTCCAACGCCGTCGTTGCCAAAGGACAAGAGAGAGTCTCCGGAAGGGGTGTCGTATTCTTTTTCGTTTTTTGCTTGTTCTATTTTGTCTTATTTTTGTTTTGTTTTGTAGAAAGTTTTTCTCGAGCCGCATCATGTCCGTGCCGATCTCATTTCCCCTTAATCGGTCGATTTGATTTGCAATAATCATGCTCTCGCGTAGTAACTTTGGAGGAAAAACTTATGCTACCGCTTTAAGAATAAGATGTATTTTTGTTCTCGATACGCTCAATGGCGGAGAGCATAATATTTTTGTTATCCTTTCTTGCCTACGCCTAGCGCAATAGCACGGGATGAGGGTAAAAAGAGGTAGTGCGTAGGAAAGAATAGAATTGAGAAATTGGCGCGATATTTCGGTATTGAGGAATAATTTGACAGAATTGGTGTACGATTAAAACTAAGTTATTTATTATAAGATTGCTAGCCGTGTTAAAGCGATCAGGCCTACGATGAATGATACAGAAAAGAAAAAGGTATGGTTAGCTTACATTGGTTGTGTTTGACGCTCGGACGCTCGCAGGATTTTACGCTGGACGTGTGTATACTCGACGTGTTTACTACGACGGGCACTATGCGTATATAGAAATATGAACGGCGCGCAAGGTCGATGAATTGAGACTGATATTCGCGGACCGATGATAGAAATTATACAAGTGTAAAATAAAACGTTTGCGACTCGAAAAATGAAGACTGTTCGTATGAAAGTTAATTGGATATATTCGTAGGCGTCTAAATTACGACTTCATATAAGGAGTGATTCGATTGACGGAAATATTGGTTGACGGAAAACTGAGTTGAATTTGATGAAGATTGTCGGAAGACTGAGATTTAGACTTGATAGAAGAACTTGAGTCGATGGTAGTTGACGGGCGACTGGGATTGAGACTCGATAGAAGAACTTGATGTGATAGTGGTTGACGGGAGACTGGGATTGAGACTCGATAGAAGAACTTGATGTGATGGTGGTTGACGGAAGACTCGGATTGAGACTCGATAGAAGAACTTGATGTGATAGTGGTTGACGGGAGACTGGGATAGAGACTTGATAGAAAAACTTGATGTGATGGTGTTTAACGGGAGACTGGGTTTGAGACTCGATAGAAGAACTTGATGTGATGGTGGTTGACGGGAGACTGGGTTTGAGACTCGATAGAAGAACTTGATGTGATGGTGGTTGACGGGAGACTGACTTCGGGAAGGAAGTCTTTCTTGATATGAAAATTAGGAGAGGTTCAGTAGTGGGAGAAGGAACCTTAGAGAGACTTTGGTCTTGGTCATCTAGTTCGAAGGCTAAAAAGCGCATGAGAAATACAGTTCGATATCTGAGACCTAAGCATGCGCATGATTTGTGTTATGTGAATTTATAGCTATGGTGACTCCTCATATCAAGAAGTTTATATAATGGACTGCGCTGCAAGACCGGATGTCTTATTTTTTAGTCAGAGGTATACATTCGTCGGAACCGTCTAGTTTATGTTATGTTTAAATAATCTAGAGTCGAGGCTTTCTTGGTTTTCATGCGGTTGGGCCGGCGTAGGATTTTTGGAGTCTGTTGATCGAGCTGATGGTTGGCTTTTCGTTCGACAGCTCTTCTTGGAATATGCGCCTGAGATCGTGTTCTTGTTGACAGCCAATGGGATAGGAAAAGTTGATGACTGTGGCGGTGCTGCTATCGTGCGTATATCGCTGTGGATTGAATATGCGTGCGAAACGTACGCAGATTCCTTTTTACGCGGTTATTCGTCTTATTTTTCGATTTATACATTTAATAATAAGCTTATAACGGCAAATGAGGATATTGGGAATAACCGAAAGAAGGCACATTCGCTAGGATGTAACATCGGCTTCGATGCCGAAAACTACCCGAAGAGGTGGGGAGTTGTGACGTGATTTTTTCAAACTCACGGTCACAAAGAACTCTCCGAACAGTTACCGATCAATTTTGTTCCCGAATGGTTTGGTCTCCCCGATTCGCCTCGGCTGTAGTTCAGATTAAGCGTTACCGATAGCGAGATTGAGATTTCGTTTGGGTTTCGTTGGGGTTTCGGGCGTTTTCATACGTCGCGGGGAGTAGGGCTCAAAGTATTGAGCTGCCCGACGGAAAGGAGCGTCCGACAGAGGTCGCCGAGAATCGGCAGAGGTCCGGGCGTAGTACCGGTGCCCCACGGATAAGGTGCATGAACGCTGGAGTACGGGCGGAGGTTAGAATTACGGGCAAAGGGTCATGGAACCCCTTCGTGCCGATTTTGCGATGAGTTAGGTGCCCTGTGCTCGCTGTGCACCAGGGGATGCGATCTTGGGCGATGTCCATACGCTACCGCGGGAATATTTCCCAATAAGTTACCGATAGCGTATAGTGGCGATTCACGTTAGAGGGCAGGAGTTATCGGTCAAGGGATTTGACGTTTCGATCGCGATTTTGTGAAAAGGTCTCGAAGCAACAGTCTGGATCGAGCTGCCTTCCCGGTAACTCGGCTTTGATCTCACGCTCCCGTGTTGACAGTTTTTCTGTCGACACGCTTAGTTCGTTCCCGATCACGCTATATGAGCGCGCGTTATCGAGTACATTTTAGTACGTTTTCGTGAAATGTATCTGCTAGCGTGATCGAGAAATTCTCGTACGAGATTCCTCCACCGAGCCTAAGGATTTTAGTACATTTTTGGTGCGTGCCTGAATTTCTGACCGAAAGATTTCACTCCTGTGTAGCTCTCGCAAACAAAATAAGAAACGATTCGTTTATGCTCCCGCTGATATCGTTCCGATACTCCCTATCTGTCGAAATCAGATCTCGACCCTCTCTACCAAACTTTGCAGCCTGAGCGGCCGTGCACTGCCGTGACCGTCCGCTCACGCTGATGCTCCCAGGTACGATTTTCCAGTTCCGAGACCCCCAATAAATGGACAGTTCCATTTATATCCCGCGTTTTTGTTTATTTTATTTTTCGCATTTCGTGTTTGTGCCGTTTGGTGGGGATCGACGTAGTCTCACCCATCCCCCAGGTCATACCGGTCGCTAACCCGTTGAAACAACATTGGCTGGCGCACACTGGAACATGCGGGTGCATCGGCGAAAGTGGAGGGCCGAAGGTGACGCGAGTGTTTTCCCGATGATCGAAACATCCGAAGGAAAATATTTACGTTACTATATATATTGAGACGTACAGGTCCGTCTTCGGCACCAAACCCCCACCACAAATTCAAACAAACCGACCCATTATGAGAGTAGGGAAGGGGGAATAATAAATCATAACAAGTCAAGTGGATAGGTACGACCTCTGAAAAACACAGGTAAACACAAAAACTGAAGGTCACGAAAAAAAACAGTCAAAGGTATAAAAGGTAGAGAGAAAAAGAAAAACAGAAAATAAACAAAAACAGTAGAGAAAGGTAAAAACAGTTAAAAAAGTAAGGGAAGGGGAAAAGTCGTTGGAAAGAAAACAGAGAAAGTAACAAAAAAAAGGGGGAAGAATAAATTTATTTAAAACATGAAAAAAAGTTAACAATAAAGGGAATGATGGGTAATTGGTAAGGGAAGGGGAACAATAAACAAATAAAAATGGGCATAAAAGAGGAGGAAAGTCGGAGGAACGGGACTTCTTTGTGTGGATCAAACAGTACCGCTCAACAGAGTACTACCTTTTAGGAGGGAAAATCTGTATGAGGGGAGCCTTGAAAAACAAGAAAAGAAAGAAGTCATCAGCATAGAGTTATATTTTTTATGTGGATTAAACAGTACCGCTCAGCAGAGTACCACCTTCTAGGAGGGAAAAGCTGAAAGAGGGGACCCTTAAGAAACTTAAAAAAAGTTAGGACATAGTTTTTTTTAAAGTCAATAAATACAAAAAGAAAAAAAAAGCTGGGAGAAGAATAAGAAAAAGAGTACTAAAAACATTAAGATTAAACGAAGGAGGAATAAATTACGAAAGGATAGATAGAAAATTAGTATTAGGGGAATAGAAAGTGCGAGGAGGTATTCGAAGTACCAGGCGACAATACACACACACAAACAAACAATTGTAAAACACTAAATCTCCGCAAGGGCTCCCGAAAGTATCAGGAGAACCTGAAGGTCGGAGAGGCATCGAAATTCGAAACACCACATGGACACAACACACATAACAAGCGATACATTATCATAAGCGGGTACGTGGCGCTATCCGACGGCGACAGCCACAGTTCGAGTAATCGATTACCGACGCGCGATAATCGATTACGCTCACGGGGAGCAATTACCAGAAAGCGCGCCGTAGCGCGTCAGTCGAAAGCGCGCCGTGATCCACCGCGTCGTGACTCAAGAGAGTGGGGGGCCGCAGGGCCGGCGGTTAGCACGAGAGCGCGCTCGGCACCGCGCACAACGAGCGACAGTAGTAAGAGAGGGGGAAACGAGCCGTATTGAGATCGAGCGCGCTACAATCGATATCGCTAGGGAAAGTGGACCGCGACAGACAGCGCCACGCGCAACCTAGGGAAAGGCGCTCAGTAGACTCCGCGCGTCGTAGGCGAGAGCGCGTCATAGGCGAGAGCGCGCCGTAACTCACGCACGCTGCGAGCGCCAATACGTGTAGGAGAAGGGGGAGAAAATCATCGACCCACGGTAAAGCAATCGCGTTCCAACACACTTACCCTCCGAGCGAGTCCGCTATTCGAGTATTGTACCGACCGAGACGCGTGACATTAAAACACACAAAACACACTCCAGCGACACATTAAAACATACAAAACACACTCCAGCGACACATTAAAACACACAAAATATACTCCAGCGACACATTAAAACACACAAAACATACGCCAGCGATACATTGAAACACACAAAATACGCTCTAGCGACACAAGCAACACACCACATTTGTACACCGGAATTTTTTTTATATCGAGTCAAAATACTGAATAAAGGTCATTTTATTACCAAATACCTCCAAAACAAAGAGAACAAATAAAATTAATTGTGACGAATTCCGACCCGTTACATTTGGCGCCCGAACAGGGACTCGATCATAAGAAAGAAAAACTCGTAGGAGGTATTAATAATAAATATGGCGCAGGCAAATACTGAAACGTCCCTAAATTGGGAATCAACGACGGCGGATGGGTTGATAGAAAAAGCCCGTCGAAGAGATCGGCAGAATATTGGGCGACTGTCGGAAATAGGACCAGCGCAGACCACGAATGAAGAAACATTCGCTGTCAATCAATACATGGGCAATACCGAGGTCATCATTGAGGACAATGAAACGGAGCACAGCGAAACCACTTTGGCTCTCATAAAAGCCATGAACAGCATCCGCTACGAGCAGCGCAGCGAACGCCTCACCACACAGGCGGAAATTAAGCAGCAAGATGACCACTGTATCATACGGATCCGTCAGCTGAACGAGGAAATCACCAAAAAGATGGCAAACCATATGAACAAAATCAAGGAACGCACCGAACGGAAAATCGTGATTGCTCAGAAAATGATCGAGCAAAATCACGAACAAACTCAGAAGGAAAACGACGAGAAAATCAAAGATTTTGATACCCGAGTGGAAGCCATCAGAAGGACAATATCCCAGCTCCTCCACTCATCAAAGGAGGTGGGAGAAGTCGTAACAGATCACTTGAACGAATCGTGGCATGTGAGAAAAACATTCAGGCCCAAAATTCAGCCACCAGATGTAACACAACATGGACAGCAGGGCTTGATGTCAGTCAGGCGTATGCAGCAAAACAAAAACCACCAACATACAACGGCGGTGGAAAATAACGACCAATGAGGTTTCTGAAGGACTTCAGGGAATTCTGGCGAATTACCAGAAACACCGATCTTCATTATCCCATCAGCCAGTCACTCCGGGATACGGCCAAGGATCGGTGGCGAATCATTGAAGAAAGGGTCCGGTCAATTGAAGAATTCAAAGAAAAATTCCGAGCACGTTATTGGAGCCAAGAGATCCAAGACAAGGTACGAAGAAATCTCGAATTTGGAGCATATGAGTGGGACGGGCATCGAATGACCCGGACCGAATATGCCACCCAAATCATTGGAAACGCAAAAGACTTAAGCCGAGGTCCGACGGAGGAACAAATCATCAGGAAATTGGCAAACCATTTCGACGAGGCGGTCAGGATGGCAGTACGGGTCAGTGGTATAAAAAACATTGATGCCTTCCTGGAGCTTTTGGGGAGTATAGATGGATCGGGACCTCTGAATGCTAGAAGATCCTTTCCACGGGGGCATGACACGAGCAACTCAAACTGGTAGCAAAACAACCAGTGGAAGAACCAAAGATTTGGGGCATTCGGGGGAGCACGCCCAATGGGACCAAGCCAGCAATGGAGACCAGAATACCCGCAATATTCGCGGCCACCACCACTATTCCAAGGCCAACAGCAATGGGGTGGATGCAGCGCGGATATGGGAATACAAGACCCCCTCTGAACCCAGCAGCAGCACCATGGAATCCGAATCAGTCCGGAGGACCAGCGACCATGAACATGCCGATCAGAGGTCAACAGGAGTCACAGGCATCACCAATACAAATTGGGCAACCCGCCGGACAACAACAGAACCAGGGAAACTGCTGAACGTTGCGCCCGAATCGATGGCAATCACCACGGTAAATGAAACATCACGAGGCGCAACGGACGATGAAGAAACCCAGGAGGCCATGGAGGAAGCACGTCAACGGATGAAGAGAAACCTGAAGAAGAGGGAAAGAATGAAGAAGAAACGGCACATTCAAAGTGAGACGGAAGAGCAAGATGCAGAGCAAATCATTCAACTAGGAATGACCAGAATTCTTGATAATAAACAAATTCGGGCACAGAACGGCCAACGAACAAAAAGACCAACGAAACAACGAGAAGGAACGAGCAAAAGCCTCTCCCTGTCACAAGAATCCGTCAAACAAATCGAGGAACAGCCGAGGAATCAGCAATTTTCACGAAAATCGAGGTTTCTCAGGTATCAGCGCGGGGTGAAATTTCTCGAAAAAAAAATCAGAATATTACGAAATTTGGTATTCAAGGGTTTTCGAGGTTGCTGATTGCGAATCTGGGATAAAAAATGCAAAAATTCAAAATGGCGGATCCAAAATGGCGGATCAAATGCAAAAATTGCATTTGCATTCGATCAAAGTTACACCAAGTCTACACCATTCGCGAGATAAAAATTGCTCTGAGTCCACATGATGATAAGCGGTATATCATACCTGGGACCTCTGATACCCTACCATGGGGGCATTATAGAATCCCGTCGTGAAAAGTTTTGTAATTTTTTTTTTCTACAACCTTCATGTAAAACTGTGTACATTTTTGTGAATATCGATGTATAAAACTCATGAAAATTATGTATATATTTTGTTTACTCGATGTTAAAATTATGTTTGTTGTATATATTGTGCAAGAATGGATTTGTTATTTCTCGTAAATAAAGAATAGGACTTTTTATAATACCATGTGTTTGTTCACTATATCCATCTCCTCACGTTCCACGAAAAAGGGTGACGGTGAGAAGGGGGGAAGCAAGGCTGCTGTGGAGTCGGTCGGAGGCCTTGGAGGGATGCGGGGACGACCACCAGGTCAAGAGTCATAAAACAAACATATTTTTCCACTTTCTTTATTACCGACTACAAATCGGATTTACTTATCCAACTATTGTGGCTATTGTCGAAACCTAACCACTTTACAAACATTCGATTACCGCGCTTCTTCAATACCGCTTCGATGAGATAGATATCGGGGTGCTTGACACTGAGAAGCTCTTGTTCGTAGATACCACCGGCGATCGGTTCATCTTTATGGTCCTTCAAGTGGTACGTCACGGGATCAGTTTTTTTCACACGACAGATTGTAAATATTTCCGTTGTCCAGTTTGGGGTGTAACCCTTTTCGAAAACAGTCTTAAATTTGCGGATTCTCACTTTATCACCAACGGCGAATTTTGGCGATCTTTTCATCAGAGGCTTATTGAAAATCTGCTGCAATTGCTTCTCATTTTCCGCGTTGACATTTCTCGGCTTCATCTTAATGGTGCTGTGTACAGAATCGTTGTACTCGGCAATTAGATTATCAAGAATATCGATCCACTTATAATTACCACGAAGACTAAATTGCATCCACATCTTGTTCTTCAATGTACGATTGAAACGCTCGCAAATGGATGCCTTCAAGTTGCTATATGTTGAATACATGTGAATATTGTACTTTTTCATGATGGCCTTAAAATCACAATTGTAGAATTATTTTCCACGATCAACGTGTAAGTTCTGCGGTATGCGTCCCTTAACGAGGATTGACTTCATTGCTGCTACTACATCTTTACCACTCTTACTCAGCATTGGCACGGCCCAGGCGAATTTTGAGAAGGTATCGATGACGGTGAGGAGAAATTTGTGATTGGAGTTGCGACGCGCGTATGATGACATATCGACGAGATCAGCTTGCCAGGTCTCGTCCAAGCCACATCCGTGGCTTGGACGAGATAGTACATACGAGATAGCACATGTCGACGCGGATAGTTTCGTCGAGCAGGCTTATGTAGCTCCAGCACGAGAGCGCCCCTTTTTTCGTTCATTTTCCAGTCCACTCAGTCGTGCGTCCAATTCAGCAATGACGTTTGAATTACGAATCACCAAATCTTGGAGAGCTTTGACATCGGCCTCGAGTCTCCTCGCAATGTCTCGTATCGTAGCTTCAAGTCCATTAACCAACAACTGACTACTCTCATTCATTTCTTTGCGGATGTTCTCAATGATAGTTCGAGATTTCTTTTGTAAAGCACTTAGAGTGATGGCGTCATCTTCCCCTTCTGGATTTGCAATGTTACACAATCGTTTCTGCCCCAAGTCATAATGACCATCTGCGGTAATTCTAAAGCCAATCCCGGGTCGACCTGGAGGACCTTGCTTACTGTGGAGTACACTCCTACTTGCATGACGTCCAAACACATCGACACTCATGATGAGAATGCGTCAATTCTCCGATGTCGAGTTAATAAATGATTTCAGCTTCGCGCAATTCCTCAATAATCGATATAATTTAATTCGCATGTGATGAATTTCCGGCTGCTTGGGATGCCAGAAGTAAGCGAAGACGATCCACTAGCTCGTTTGGATTATCCCAATAAATATAGTCCAATTGGGTGTTTTTTCTAGCTAGCTTATACTTTGGCATACCCTGTCCCACATGATGATCGACTATATTTGTGATATATGTGTTAAATTTGTGGTTGGTGTTACGTCGTATAGCCTCACTAGGCTTATACAATTTTTTGTGTGCATTCGTCGAGATTACAATCTTTTCGTAGTTTTTCAAATCGTCCGGTGTGAGAGTTTCGACATCAGGCACTTTTTTAAACAAGAGCTCCGTTAATCCAACAGTTTTCGCATAACTCGCATCTCCCACACGAATATGTTCAGAGTCGAAAATTATCGGAGAATTGCCAATCATTAATTTGTTGTTAGCGAGATTTCGTACACCATATAATACATCCAAGCCCGCCTTTCTATTTGTTTGTAATAGCAGGAGATATTCGCTGATCAGCTCATCGACATTATGCGAGTCATCATCATCCTCATATATCAATTTAAACGAATCTTGTGTTTCACTCTTCAAGGAATCATGTGCCGCATTTTGCTGTTTCACACTATTTAACATATTTTCTTTTTCTTCTTCAACATTATCACCCACTTTTTCATCCTTAATTTCCTCCTTCACCGCCACCACCTCACCGTTTTTATACGACACCAATTTCTCCAATGGCCCCACTATAGGCTTAAAGACATCCTGCATTCTCTGCTGATCGTTATCTTTCCCAATTTTCATCATTCGATGCTTTCGTCTGATTGCATCGCTCGCCTTGGCAATTTCACGCAACACATCCTTTTCACGCAACAATTGTTCGCTCTTCATGTTGTCACTAGCACGGCATGCGCAATGCGATCTCTTTAACTACCAGCGATGAGTAATTTATCAATAGTGAGGAAATAATCAAAACCTTGTCTATATCGACCTCCGTTAATATCGCTATCCTTGTCAATCGTGATAAATGCATACTTGTCACAATTCCAGCATTTCACGCACATGTTTTTAAAGCACGTATAAGTCATATCCGTATTAACATGGTCATTGTACACGTGTTTGAGATTCATATCGTCCTGCTTGAAAAGCACCACGAAATTTGCATTATCCCTCACGAGATGTTTGGGAATACGAGTGTACGTCTGACAAAGATAAAAACTGTCAACAATCTCATGTCGTCCCATGGAAAAGGAGGCCCGAACATTATCCTGCTTTTCGCATCCTATGTCATCAAAGATGAATATAGAGTTGGATCGTGCATCACTTGGTGCTATCACGTGTTCATGCGCCTCGAATGGATGATAGTCAACTCCACTCACAGGTTCGAGTAGGTGTTCGAGCAGCTTATACTTTGGCTGCTTGAGCGATTTGGAATACAAGTAAATATTCTCAAATCTCAAACCATTCGGAAGGATAATGAGAGTGAGCAAAGCGTTGGTTTTCCCACAATTCGATGGACCACAAAACAGTGCACGTATGCTATCCGGCAATAAATTCCCATGGCGTTTCTTTATCCCTCCACGGTCTTCGACAAACTCGTCGAAATTTATCACGGGAAGTCCGCCTCCGATAGTTTGCTTCCTGGACGTCATCTCACACACGACTGACGGCAAAATCATATAAATAGGCTTCTTATAGGGATTATCCGTCAGTCGCGTATTGTCTTTAGACATGATTGTGCATGGGAAGAGTGGTAAAGGTTTGGTCAACCGCCTTATCAACAAACTCCCCGTTGAACTACATTTGCCTGGATATCAGTATTGTGGACCAGCCACAAAGTTGGCCAAGCGCCTTGATCGTGGTGATCCGGGTATTAATCCATTGGATACGGCTTGCAAAGAACACGATATTGCGTATGCGAAAAATCCGGATAATCTTGAGGCGAGACATTTGGCGGATAAAGTGTTGGCTGAACAGGCTAGGCAACGTGTTACCGCGAGAGACGCTAGTATCGGTGAAAAAGCCAGTGCTTGGGGTGTGGCAAATATTATGAAGACAAAGAGAAAATTTGGCATGGGAATGAAGGCCCGCAAGGGTGGCGTTCGTTTGAAAAAGATAATTGGCGCTGCAAAGAAGACAATGATTCAAAGTAATGATCCGCATAAGATTATCAAATCAGCTCTAAAGGGTGCTCGTGCAGCGGTAAAGTGGCAAGGTGGTAAAGTGCGCACTCCTCGGGTTCTACCTGTACCCCATAAAATTGGTGGTTTATTACCCTTCCTCGTGCCCATTTTTGCTGGTCTTAGCGCTGCGGGTGCTTTATCGGGTGGTGCGGCTAGTATAGCTAAAGCCGTAAATGCTGCTCAAGCAGCTAAACGTGAATTGGATGAAAGTAAGCGTCATAATCGAACAATTGAAGCAATTGCATTAGGTCGGGGTCTACATCTGAAACCATATAAGCAGGGATTGGGTCTTCATATTAAGCCAAAAAACTAGAAGTAACGCTACCGCACCAACCCCTCACCGACCACGACCTACTCAAATATGCAAAAATCCTAAAGATTCCACATTTTCGTGGAGTTTACATGCGCGATACATTGCCAGCGAGCGGACCTCTCAAATGTGAAGCAGCAATTGTAAATTTGGATGAAAATGTCGGTCCTGGAACACACTGGGTCGCTTACAAAAAGACCGGATCGAAAGTCATGTACTTTGATAGTTTCGGCAATCTTCCACCACCATCCGAGCTCATGAGATATTTCCGTGTCGGTAGCGTTCATTATAATTATACTAGATATCAGGAATATGATACGATTGACTGTGGACATTTGTGGCTCAAGTTTCTTTGTCGGCAGCTGCAGCACAAAGACAAATATACACTATATATAGGAGGGAAATGACGTGGCGAATTCAGTTGTTAATTTACCAGCATCATGGACGAAAGTTTAACATTGACCATATCTGGCTCATCGTCCATACTCGAGGCGCAGTACTTTCCTCCCATCGAACTCTCGCCACACAAAAATTATACCCTCGGTCTCGTGGAATTGTTAACCTTCAACTCTATTCCCAATATCGACGTTGACCATCATAAACTTTACGTGGGAGATGTGGTGTTGACGATACCTACGGGCAGTTATGAAATAGAGGATATTGAGACGTTCGTACAAGCAGAGCTCTCACGTAAAAACATCAAAATCAGCATTAAACCCAATAATAATACGCTACGCAGTGAGATCGAGTGTGATCGTGATGTAAATTTTGAGCCGAAAGATTCTATTGGGCATCTATTAGGCTTCACGGCACGCAAATTGGAGGCCAATAAAAGGCACGAATCGGAACTTCCTGTAGCCATTCTCAAAGTGAACGCCCTACGCGTTGAGTGCAACATCACCGCTGGCGCCTATATTAACGGACAAAAAGTACACACAATTCACGAATTCTTTCCATCTGTGCCACCAGGCTATAAGATCATTGAAGTTCCCACCCACGTAATTTATCTGCCAATCACGAGCCGAACGATTGATGCGATACAGCTTCGCATAGTGGATCAGGACGGTGATTTGGTAAATTTTCGCTGTGAAGTGATCACTATACGCCTGCATATAAAGTCGTGATGGGTATAGTTTTCAATAGATCTTCCAATAACAATAAACGGCCATGGATAAAAACAATCAGTCGTCGGCCAGCGCCCAAAGTGCTAACACCTCAAAACGTGCTACTCTTGAAGAGTTTGGGTCTCAAAGTGCGTGGCGAAAGCGTGTAAAAAATTATTTAGTCTGTGCTCTGTGCATCTGTTGCGTGAAATGGAAGAAGAAATTGTAAATATTCAAACGCCTGTGGTCTTTGATGAATCCATCATCCATTGTGAGATTCACGCTCATCAGCCATATGCATCTTCAACCTTCAATAACAGCGATGAAATCCGTATTGCCATCCAAGATCAAGACCTCGCCATCCTGCCAAGCAAGAGTTCGCTACACATATGTGGAAAATTATCCAAGCGTGATGGGGCGCCAACCACTGCTACAAGTCTCGTCAACAATGCCATTTGTCATTTGTTTGAGGAAGTGCGATATGAGCTGAATGCCATAGAAATCGATCGTAATAAGAATGTCGGCATTACGAGTGTAATTAAGGGATATTCATCTCTCTCACCGGCCAAAAGTTCTATGCTCGAGAATACTGGATGGCTCGATGTCGAAGAGACCAAGCAGATTGTAGATGTATCGGGAAACTTTGATGTGTGCATTCCGCTCAGCATGCTTCTCGGATTTGCCGAAGATTATCGGAAAATTGTCGTAAATGCCAAGCACGAGTTGATTCTCACGAGATCAAAGACCGACGACAATGCCATTGTACAAACAGCATCCGAAGACTACAAATTCGTATTGCATAAAATAGAATGGCTCATGCCGTATGTGACAGTCTCGGATCAGCGAAAAATTCAACTATTAAAGTTTCTCCCCAAAGACGCACCAATCTCCATAAGTTTCCGAACATGGGAACTGTATGAATATCCATTGCTGCCGGCCACCTCCAAGCACGTGTGGTCTGTGAAAACTTCAAATCAGCTGGAGAAGCCACGATATGTCATACTCGCGTTGCAGACGGAACGGAAAAATAAGAAACAACACAATGCGAGCCACTTTGATCATTGTAACCTGAGCGACGTCAAACTATACCTCAACTCACAATGTTATCCGTATGGAAATTTGAATTTGAACATTGATCAAAATCAATATGCTCTTCTCTACGAGATGTATGCAAACTTTCAACCGACCTATTACAACAAAGAGGCCGAACCATGGCTGAGCAGGATTGAATTTTTAGAAAAAGCCCCCCTCGTTGTCATTGACTGCTCAAAGCAAAACGATTCTCTCAAGTCCGGCCCTGTAGACGTGCGCCTTGAGTTCGAATTGAAAAATAATGTTCCGCCACAAACTTCAGCATACTGCTTGATCCTCCATGATCGTATTGTCGAGTACAATCCAATCAGTGGGGGGGGTTAAAAAATTGGTATAAAATCATGCCGATAATTCGCGTCCACATCAGTCAACATGGAGCGTATCGTCGATGTACAGGGCTTCAAGAGCCCCATCAACAAGTTTGTCCTAAAGGAGATGTCCATCATCAAACTCCACGACAAGGATGCTGAACCGCTGACGCTCGCCTTCGACGCACCATTTGCATGGGACTCTTTACCGGCCAAGTACTAAATGCAAACAAGTGGTTGGAACGAAATTTTCATGGAATACGATGGGATCACAGCGGCATACCATACGAGGCAGCTAGAAAGACAATTCGAGAAATCTTGCAAGGAGCTCCCACTATCTATACGAAGGGCTTCGAGAAATGCGCATGACTATCAAGATTCACGGATCCTGCGACAAACGTCATCGACTTGGAGACTCTGGACTGTCCATCGCTGCAGAAGTTGCCGAAAATCACAAACTCCAAATGTCCCCACCATTCCTTCAACACGAAATACAACTGCGCCCATGATAATGTAACATCGCTGAAAAGCTGGTTGACTGTATATGAAGCGTTGTGTGAGCGAGGGATTTTTTTTAAATGAATAAAAAACATTTCGATGAAAATATATACTATTTGTATTATTCATTCATTCTATGATGAAAATTGTTTTGTATTTCTCCTTCTCATACATTTCGGTAAAACAGTTTTTTTTAATACATTTTTGCACATAGTCAAACACTTAAAACGTCGAAAACGATGGTGAGACGACTGTGATCTGGACGGCTGTTCCACTCAACGATGCTGACCCCCAACGAATTTGCTCTTTTCCACCATATTCCAAGACGATGGAACTTGACGCTGATGTATTTTCCACAACTGCATGTAGAATTTGGCTATTACGCGCCAGTTGTCGCATACTCTCGATGATGCAGACAGCCGTTCGACGATGGTGTTCCAACGAATTTCGTCCTTTTCCACCATGTGTTCTCAGACTTGGAAAAAGTCTATGCTGTTGTATTTTCCACCTTTGTATGTCATCCAGAGACGATGATCACGTGCCGCTTGCCGCATTCGCTCGAACGTTTCCAAATCTTCATCGAAGGCCTTTACAAGTCGCGCTGGTAAGAAGACAGTGAACTCGTCCGCAATGTCCGCGATGTAGCGTTTCTCAAACTTCGTTTGTACGGCCCTCATGTCGGAGATTCGATGATCCGAGTGAACGCGGAGTTCTGACAGCTTCTTCGTTGGAAGGAATTCCACCATCACGCTGACTTTGTTTATGCTCGAGAGATCCATTTTCCCAAAATTTCACAGTTCTTTTTTTTGAAGAGATGTTGATGTTGTGGTGGAATAGTGCAGTCTGAGCTTGGTCCACGAAATTATAAGCTTGCTCTTAGCACT
>OY723394.1:7038319-7398319 GCA_963210295.1 Ophion ellenae
AAGTAGCTGACAAAACAAAAATATTGTAGGTACCTTTGCAATAACGTATGTGTACGTCTGTTGTACGACCTCTGCTTTCTTCACACTTTAAGACTAGTAGTTGTCAATCAATGTTTGTGTCAATGAGAGTGACGAGACAAATTTCATAGTTATTCCCCAAAGTACGGGGAAAAAACTCAAGTTCAAAATAAAAAACAAAATTAACAGATCACATATGGCGAACCGAAATGCAGAAATTAAATGAAATCGCATGGAACTCGGTAATCTGCGGGTTTTGAGGGGTCGTTAATTACGAATCTCAGGTCGAAGAAATAAAAAAACAACGACGGGTCCAATATGGCGAACCGAAATGCAAAGTTTGATTCAATTCGAATTTGCGATCCTGAATTTAAACCTCAGATCCGTAATGAATGACCTCGAAAACCCCCAAACATCGAGTTTCGCCCGATTGCAAGATTTTTTGCCTTTGATCCGCCATTTTGGATCCGCCATTTTGAATTTTTGCATTTTTTTATCCCAGATTCGCAATCAGCAACCCCGAAAACCCTTGAATACCAAATTTCGTAATATTCTGATTTTTTTTTTTTCGAGAAATTTCACCCCGCGCTGATACCTGAGAATCCTCGATTTTCGTGAAAATTGACGGATCTCGATTTTCTCCAAAAGAACGGGGTTGCAACCCGAATAAAGAATAAAGGCAGCGATCTCCTATTTGGTGGAGTATTTCTACATACTCGGAACTAAAAAAAAAACGCAAAAACCTTTGGTGCCTCTGCATTTGTTGTAATGTTATAACATGATAAACAAAAAAGTGTAAAAGTGGGCATTTTACACACTTTTAAACAATCAGTTTTATAATGTTGAAAACGGCTTCTGAAAAATACGAAAAATAAACAGTTTTGTAGGGGGAAATCTAAGCTTTCCAACGATGCTGGTTTGGATTCTGTGCGATTATTTGGACCAGAGTTATGACCGGTCAAATTTGAAAAATGCTTTTTCTTTCGTACAGCTGCGATAACTTGGCTAAAAAAATCGCACCGAAATTGAAAAAAAAAAAAACCAAATTGTTGGAAAAGATACAAGCTTTCGAATGGTCAAAACAGAATTTCGAAAAAAAAAATTCTGTTCCCCGTGTACCTTGTCAAACTCGAGCAAATTTTTTGATTTTATGTTTTGTTTTACCAACGAATTTCTTTATTTAAACGAAACGTAAAAAATTTTTCATAATCAGATTATCAAAGTCGAAGGTTTACACTACAAAATGCTTTTTTCATTTTTTTCTCCGACCATTTTTCACCGAGTTACAGCGGTTTGAAAAAGGGCTATTTTTCGTCGAAAAAATAGTGATCCCTTAATTGTTGCGCTTAGTGTATAACGAAAAAATGCACACGGCACCAAGGATGCAGTTGTTATAGAAATGGAATATAAATCGTGATTGAGAGGTACACACTTTCAGTCAATGTTTGAATTTCCGAGATCGCGGAGTGCCTCGCGCAGAGACATGACGGATAATATTGAAAAAAATCTTTGCGAGCAAGGGGCTCAAATTAGTTCGGTCGAAGAGTACAGTATGTGGGAACAACGATGTGACGAGTATATCGAGTCGTTAGAAGAACAAAGTCGAATTAAACGACCGCGATTATCGATTGGAAATCGTCAATCGTTGGTACTCTTCCAATTCGCGTGAGTGAGCGAAAGAGAGAAAAGCATGTCAATTTTCTCTACGTGGAAGATCCGCAGCAAAACATCGTTGGACATTTCGCGTGGATCAAGAATTTATCAAGGCTCGTCAGCTCACAGTTGACTAAACACGATAGACAGAAATATATATGTGATAGGTACGCAGATTTCATATAATTAAATATATGAAAATAATTAGTTAAAAACTGATTTTTTGTTTCTTTTCGCAGATGTCTACACTACTTTCATTCGGAGCAAAAATTGCAAGTGCACACTGTGGACTGTGGCCAGATCAACGACTGTGCCGTCCGTCTACCGAACGATGCGAACAAGTGGCTCACTTTTAAAAACTTCAATCATAAGGAGCGACTTCCATTCGTAATATACGCCGATCTTGAGTGCGTCCTTGCGAAAACCAATGAACAAAACATGTACCAACACCACGAGGTTTCTAGTATCGCATACTACGTACATTGTTCATACGATCAATCGTTATGCAGATATGAATCGCACCGTAGTAGCGATTGCATTGCATGGTTCGTCGAAGAACTAAAAAGTGCAGCTTTGCATGTAAAAGATATTTTATCTTCAAATATTCCCATGGTACAGTTAACATCCGACGAGGAGCTTAAATTTCAAAGCGCGATTAAGTGTCACATATGTGAAGAAAATGTTGCACAAACTGATACACGAGTTCGCAATCATTGTCATTTAACTGGGCGTTACAGAGGCCCCGCCCATTCGAATTGCAATCTAAATGTCAAACAATCATTTTTCATCCCGGTATTTTTTCACAATTTGTCTGGCTATGACGCGCATTTTATAATCAAAGAAGTAGCCACCGCCTTCGAAGGAAAAACTTGCGTGCTTCCAATAACAAAAGAAAAGTATATTTCGTTCACGAAAACTGTTCAAACTACTACCGAAGAAACAAAAAAAACCAAATTAAATTACGCTTCATCGATTCATATAAATTTTTAACCACAAATCTTGAGAAATTGGCATCATTTTTAACGATGGACAAACTGAAAAATTTACGCTCACAATATCATGGCCTACCGATGCATGTTTTTATATTATTAACACGAAAAGGTGGCTTCCCGTATGAATACATTGACCGTGTTAGCAGATTGGAAGACACGTGTTTGCCGCCGCGCGACTCATTTTACAATTCCTTGACCGGGGAAACGATCAGCGCGAGCAAGTACATTCACGCTGAGAATGGCTGGGAGCGGTTTTCCATTCAAACGCTTGGTGAATATAGCGATTTGTATTTGAAGACGGATGTCTTGTTATTAGCAGATATTTTCGAAAATTTCCGTGATACGTGTATTGAAAGTTATCGGCTTGATCCGGCGTATTATTACACTCTTCCCGCATATATTTGGGACGCTATGTTGAAATATACGCACATTACGTTTGAATTATTGACCGACATCGACATGATTTTATTCATCGAGCGAGGTATACGCGGAGGTTTAAGCCAATGTTCAAACAGATATGCACATGCTAATAACAAGTACATGCAATCGTACGATCCATTGAAATTATTATCATACCTGGTGTACTTCGATGTGAACAACTTGTATGGATGGGCAATGTGTCAACCTTTGTCTTATGCTGATTTTCAATGGATCGACGACACATCGAGTTTTAACTTATTATCCATAGCGCTAGATTCGCCTGTAGGCTACGTTCTCGAAGTCGATCTCGAATATCCGCAACGTTTGCATGATTCGCACGGTGACCTTTCGTTTTGTCCGACACGCGACAAACCACCTGGCAAGCGCCAAGAGAAATTGCTCGCAACCGTATGCGATAAGAAGCGTTACGTGATACACTATCGTAATTTGCAGCAGTGTATGCGTCATGGACTTAAAGTAGCGAAAATACACCGAATTTTGAAATTCACTCAATCCCCCTGGTTGCGTTCATACATCGAATTGAACACACAGTTTCGAACACGTGCTTCAAATGATTTCGAGAAAAATTTGTATGAATTAATGAACAATGCAGTATTTGGTAAGACGATGAAAAACGTGCGAAACCGTGTAGACGTGAAACTTGTAACAAAGTGGGAGGGACGGTATGGGGCAGAGGCAATGATCGCTAAACCAAATTTTCACAGTCGAAGTATCTTTTCGGAAAATCTTATTGCCATCGAATTGCGAAATCTGGAGGTAAAATTTAACAAGCCGATTTATGTGGGTATGTGTATACTCGACATTTCGAAAACATGTTTATATGAGTTTCACCACGAATTCATGATTCCGCTGTATCAGCAAAACTGCAAGGTCATGTATACCGACACCGATAGTCTCATATACCACATCAAGTCTGACGACGTTTACGACGATATAAAGCGTAACATTGACAAATTTGATACTAGCGATTACCCGATGGAAAACGTGTACGGTTTACCGTTAGTCAACAATAAAGTGCCCGGTCTGAAATGAAATGCCCGGATGAAAGATGAAAATAATGGTATGGTAATGACGGAATTTGTGGGATTGAGAGCAAAAATGTACGCTTTGCGAGTCGATGGTAAAAAAAACACGATAAAGGTGAAAGGTGTGAAAAGTAATGTCGTCGCGCGAACAATAAATTTCAATGACTACACTCGCTGTTTACGGGAAGAAATTGAGATGACTCGTCAGCAGCCTTGCATTAGATCGAAGCTGCACGAAGTTTACACTATTTCAGAGTCAAACATTGCTCTATGTCCACACGATGACAAGCGGTATATCGTGCCGAAAAGTACGGACACTCTACCCTGGGGTCATTATAAAATAGCATTGTAAATGTGTTTGATAGGCTACATTGTATGTATTGTTATTAAATAAAAATGGATAGATATAATGAATGTAGTAATGTAAATTTGACATATATTAGAAAATATTCATGTTATATATAATGCGAGTATTTTAATGTTTACAGGATATAATAATTTATTTTTATTAGGAATAGTGAATGTATACACAAATAAAATGGTATGCCTATTGTAAATAAACTTTATTGAATTTTTCATATACTTTATAAAAGTTATTACAATATGTTATTTTTGTGTATCCACGAGTTTTGAGATTTATCCATTCCCAACCATTTAGCATAAACATCCTTTCCCTTTTTGCGGATTATCTTCTCCACGGGATATATGTTTGGATTGGCAACACGTTGCAGTTCGTATTCATAGAATCCTCCGGCTATCGGATTTCCACTTGAGTCCTCAACTAGGTACGTTACAGGATAAGTTTGTTGCACCTTGACGATTTTAAACACTTCGGTGGTCCAATTTGCTGTGAAACCTTTTTCAAATATTGTCTTGAATTTGCTTACGCGCACAAAATCGTTGACTTTGAATCTTGCAGGAGCCGCAATTTTTACATTGCTGTGTACGGTGGTTAAGAGTTTCTCCGCGATCGCAGGAGTACCGTCGATGAGCCTCATGCCAATCGTACGATGCTTCCGAGCATTGTACTTCATAACGAGTTGCGGTGACGTATCGATCCACTTGTAATTACCATTGAGCGTAAACATTTTCCACATATTATTTTTGAGAGTGCGATTGAATTGTTCGACGACCGAGGCCGTTATAATAGAATACGTCGAATAATGATTGATGTTGTATTTCTCCATGAGTCGTTGCACGTTTACATTGTAAAATTCTCTTCCTTTGTCGGTCTGAAGATTTTTCGGATATCTGCTATGATCGTGTATGATTTTCGTGATCGTTGTACCCATTTCGTTGCCAGTTTTACTTTTCAAGGGTACGGCCCATGCATACTTGCTCAACACATCGATGACGGTGAGGATGTAATTGTAGCCTTTATTGAAACGCGAATACGGCCGCATTTCGACTACGTCAGCCTGCCACAAATCATCATACCCACGTACGATGACACGTCTTCGCAGAAAGTTTTTTCTTGCTGGTGCATATAATTCCTCCACGAGCTGCTTTTCTTCAGACGTTCTTCTCCGAGCATATCGTGTATTTGACCAGACGATTTTTACAAATCTTCCTGCGTTGTTTCAGCTACAGCGTCAGTTGCATACTGAATCATTTTAGACGTATCGTTCATAGTTATTCGAAGCGTATCCTCTAGTGAGATGAATTTCTTCTCAAATTCATCCAGGCGTTCTGTTAACAGCTTGATTTTCATTTCCACGTAACGTTTATTAGCAGCATCGTAATCCCCTTCAGGTAGGGCTACGCCTCGTATTTTACGTGATCTTGCATCGAAGCCACTAGAGGTTAGACATAGACTATTATCACGTGTATAATTTCTTATTAGCCCAGTCCACTGATAGTATGAATTATCCTGCGCTCCAAGCGATGATCCGAATTTATTGATCGACATCTCGGTATCAATAGTGATGAAGGAATGATTATTATCATCGTTGCATAGGTTATTTTATAATGAGACCCGCTCCGCGAAGTTCCTCAATAATCGACATTATCGATTTTGTTGTTATTTAACGTCATGGCGAGCGGTATTTCTATACCTCTTCTAGTTTTTCGGTCGAAAGTCAATGGTCCAATGATATATTTATACTTAAAGCCTTTGTTACCCAATACAGGATTGAGTATATTGCTACCACGTCGATGTGCATTTGTTGCCAACAATAAAATTTATATTTGGTTTTCGTCTTCTCCGGTGTATATTGAATCTCCAGGAATTCTCTTGAAGATTAGCTCATAGAACCCAGGGGTTCCCAAGTATTTTATGCCATCGATGAATATATTATCATCATTCTCCACATCGAAACGCTTATCGCCTAACATCATTCCTTCAATGGTACATTTGACGCCATACACGTCATCCATGCTGGAATTTTTGTCTTCTGAAAGAATCGATGAAATATATTGTTGACCGAGTGGACCGAACTGTTCGCGCAATGTATTTTGGCCTTCAGCCGTTTGTAATTGACGTTGAACTGTAGACACGAATTATTCGGGCGTAGTCTCAAAAACGTTTTCTTCAACAATGGTGGCTGGTTGCAAGGGTACAGCAGCCATCGACATATCAT
Organism: Ophion ellenae; assembly: GCA_963210295.1. NCBI lineage: Eukaryota > Metazoa > Arthropoda > Insecta > Hymenoptera > Ichneumonidae > Ophion > Ophion ellenae. The sequence goes on from OY723394.1 coordinate 7,045,028, forward strand.
CCAGAGATTCCTTTCGTCGCTTGCGTTTCAACTGATTCGGTGTAGAAGTTACCCGCGAATCTTGAAATAACGAACGTGTGCGCTTTGTTCCTTGTTTCACATCCTTCTCTAGGTCCTTTGCTTCAGACATACTCAACGATTCAATTTCCGGCCCAAGAGATTAAACAGCAGCTGATTGCTCAACAATCTGCTTGAGAGATTCGGTGATTGGCTTGAAGTGTCTCTCCAATGCAAGATCTTCTTCCATTTTTCCAGTCTTCAAAGCTTGATATTTTTTGCGTATTGAGTCGCTTGTTTTCGCAATTTCCCTGGCAATCTTTTCATCAGTATCAATTATCGTCATCATGCTCACATGAAATTATTTGTCGGTCGTTGCACAGCTGATGTCTCAATGTCGACTAACTACATTACGGTATTGAAAACTCGTTAAATCCATTTCTATATCGACCACCGGACAATGAGCTATTTTTGTCAATCACCATGAAGCCATATTTGTGTTGCCAACATTTTTGACATAACACCAGAAAATCTTCACACGACATGTCCGTATTTACAGGTTCATTGTAAACATGTTTCAAGTTTGTACGATCTTGTTTAAATAAAATATGCATATTCACATTGTCGCGTATAAGATGCTTGGGAACCTTGGCATATGTTTGCAAAGGTAGAAACAATCAGCGCTCGAGTGTCTGCCCATCGCAAAGTACTCTCGTACTGTATCTTGCTTGTCACATGCTACGTCATCGAAAATAAAAATGGAATTCGGAAGCGCTTCGTGCGGTGGGATAACATCACTATTATTTGAGAATTTAAAATAGCCAATTTCGTTAATCGATGTCAGCAGATTTTCCAAATATTGATATTTTGGCTGCTGGAGCGATTTCGAGTATACATATAGGTTTTAAAAACGTACGGCATTTGGACTTTCTATTAAACTTAACAGAACATTGGTTTTTCCACAATTTAAAGGACCGCAAATAATGCTGCTTATCGTAAGTGGCAGCATGTCCCCATGCTTGCGTACTTGTTGACCCTCCAGTACTCTACGGTCGAAATTGGTCACTTGAATCACCGTCGCTTGTTGCACGAAACGCATGTTTTCTCTCTTGAATCCAAACACACATTCGCCCAAAATGCGTCGTGTGAGGAGTATTTATAGGAGTGCACCGAGCCAAATCCGCTCAGTATTTAGAATGTTTTTGTACCTGTCTAACGACTGCAGTATTCTCCGTTTAACGGCTCATCAATTACAGTTTATTCCAAAAATTGTTTTGTTACAAAATTTTCATCACTTCGTTAACATTTTGTGGGAGAGGCTTGCCGAACACATAAAGGCTGAGTCGGAAGTACAGCAATATCGCCGATGCACGGGCCATTGGAATTTACCGGGACAGATAATACACATTGACGGTCCAGCACCGTTTATAAATAATTGTGTCGAATGTCAAAGAGAAAAGGCAACGGTTTGTTAAATCGTGCAATAAATGGACTCCCGATCGAGTTACATATTCCCGGGTACCAATTTTGTGGACCAGGCACTCAGTTAGAGCAGACATTGGCACGGGGTGATTGTGGTATAAATCCATTGGATGCCACTCGTCACGACCACGACATAGCCTATTCTCAAAGCAATCATTGAGGCGAAAGACACGTTGCGGATAATAAACTTACAACAACGGCACGAAAACGTATTACTGCGAGAGATTCGACTTTTGGCGAGAAAACAGCAGCGACCGTTGGTTGGGCAGCTATGAAAGCAAAAACGAAATTCGGCATGGGAATGAAGACAAAGAACTCATCGACAAAGAACAAAAAACCCGTTAAGAAGAGAATACTGCCGATAGCAAAGGGTGGTGGAATTTTGCCAATGTTACCATTGCTGGGAGTTCTCGGTTCACTGGCTGGTGGGGCAGCTGGGATAGCAAAGGCTGTGAATGATAGCAAAGCGACGCAACGTCAACTTGAAGGAATACAACGTCATAATCGAGCTATAGAAGGCTATGGGCTCTATCTCGCTCCCTACAAGCGGGGACAAGGATGTTCAACTAAGAAAAAAATGCTAAAACACGGGGAAAATGCCCATGGGTGTAACAACTAATGTACAATTGGAATGCTTAGCCAGACGCATGCGCATCCCATTCTTCAGAGAGGTTTTCATGCGCAATAATTTACCAGTTTATGGTGGCGTACAACTAGATGAGAGCGGTATAGTAAATTTGGATGATGCCGATGGCCCCGTTACGCATTGGGTAGCCTATGCCAAGAGGGGGAGTCATGTAATATATTTTGATAGTTTTGGAAATCTTCGACCGCCCAAGGAGTTGGTGCGATATTTTGGATCAAATACCACAAAAATACAATACAATCGAGAATCTTATCAGAATTATAATCAGAGTATTTGTGGGCAATTGTGCTTGCAATTTCTTGAAAACGTCGATGATCAATATGTATTTAAGCCGTGACAATGTGTCAATCAACTCAGTATTCGAGGGAAAGATGTCACTGACGCTTACGTTAACCGGCAAGACTAGCCTTCTAACCGCAAATTATTTTCCTGCTATAAATTTCAATGATGACTGTTATGAGCTCGGTTTGACGGATTTCGAAACTTATCACACAATACCAAATGTGAATTCATCAAACAACAAATTTTACTTTGACAATGATGACAAGGAAATTATAATCCCTGAAGGATCGTTTGAACTGAGAGCCATAAATGCGTATCTGAATCGTGCAATTTTACTCAAAGGGGTTGATAGCGGTGATGATGCTGAAAATGAAATTGTTGCTCGAAAGGTTGATAACGATGACCTCGATGAAAATGGCGAATACCCAATCGTGCTATGCGCTGATCATAATACACTAAAAAGCGAAATCAAATGTGCGTACAGAATAAATTTCAGTAAACCCGACAACGTAGGATCCCTGTTGGGATTTTCATCAAATCGAATACTCCACCCCTGCAAATGGCAGGAATCTGATGTACCGATAAACATAATGAATGTCAACATTATCCGCAAAGAATGTAGTGTCACCACTGGTGCGTACTGCAATGGCGAGCGTGTACACACGATACATGAATTTTCGCCGAGCGTACCACAAGGATATAAGATATCGGAAACGCCTGCGCAAATCATTTATCTTCCGATCGTTGTGCATTACGGATCTAACGATACGTATCGTGGATCAAAAGGGAAAACCACTCGATTTTCGAGGAGAAGAGATTACGGTGAGATTGCACATACGAAAGCGACGCTTGTGCTCGTTCTGTACGACACGGAATACGCCAGAGACAATATTTCTACGCAAGATAATATGATCCCACACGATAATACTGTTGCAAGAAGAGAAGCGGCATTGAGTATTAAATGACCCGCAAAGAAGAAACTCAGTGCAGTGAATCGTGAATTTTTAGAATCTCTGGGATTTATTGTACGACATACTTGAGGCAAAAGAATGACTGACGTTTTGAATATCAGTGGGGAGCCAATCTTTAACGATCATATAATCAAAATTGAGACTCATGCGTACAATCCGTATGCCAACTCAACGTTTGGACACAGCGATGAAATACGAATTCCTATACAACACCAAGACTTGTACACCCTACCATCTGAAAGTTTTCTCTACGTTGAAGGAAAGTTCACGGTGCTTAAAAAATCTGATGATCAAGCAATAGTAGTATTGGGAAACAATTGCGTTGCATTCATGTATGATGAAGTTCGTTATGAGCTCGATGGTGTGGAGATCGATCGCAATCGAAACGTTGGAATAACAACCACGATTAAAAACTACATCTCTCTAAGCCCTGAGAGGAGTCATACTTTGAAAAATGCTGCGTGGAATGTAACACATAATATTGGGGGAAAATACTTAAATTTTTGTGTACCTCTCAACATATTGCTAGGATTCTGCGAAGATTACAAGCGCGTTGTTATCAATGCTCGTCATGAGCTAATTCTGATACGTTCGCGCAATGATAACAATTGCGTATTCAGTCAGCATCCATTAGTAGAGGCAGAAGTTGAATTACTCAAGATACAATGGCGTATGCCTCACGTAATATTAAATGAGAAAACTAAATTGTCATTACTTCGAACATTGGAAAGTGGGCGATACTTGAATATGAGCTTTCGCTCTTGGGATCTATACGAGTATCCACTGATTCAAAGCACAACGAAACACTCATGGACTGTGAAAGCCGCCTCGCAGCTAGAGAAACCAAGATATGTAATATTTGCGGTGCAGACTGGCAAAAAAATTCTATGGCAAAGGACATTACACTATTCGACGACTGCAAACTCGCCAATGTTAAACTTTATCTCAACTCAGAATCCTATCCTTACGATGATTTGAATTTGGACTTTGACAAAAACAGGTTCGCCATTTTGATCAATATGTACTCTCGATTCCGTAAATCTTATTACGGCTGTAAAAGTGATAATTCTTTGCTCACTATCGCAAAGTTTCAATATAACGGCCCTCGCACGGTTATCGATTGCTCGCGTCACAACGAGTCTGTGAAAAATGCTACCGTGGACGTGCGAATAGCGGTTGAATGTAAGGAAGATTTGCCACCAAATACTACCGTCTATTGTTTGATCTTGCACGATCGCGTTGTTGAATATTGTTCATTGACAAACATGGTGAGTAAAATTGTACAGATCAGCAAGTAACCCCCGCTCGATGAATAGATAATTTAAAAACGAGTTTCTTAAATATTGACGTCAGTCATCAATTGATTTTGCTATCGACTCGATCGAGCCAATACATCTTCGTTATGTCTGTACCTACATTTGTCGATCTACAAGGGTTCATTGTTGGGAGAAATTTTGTCGTGAAGGTAGTAGCGATTCTGAGAGCGGAATGTGTGCTCTCGCATAACATTTTCGCGAGGATCATACCATGGAGACTTCTCACTAAATCTGAGAGATACGACGCGTCATGGCTGATTCGGAATCGTCATGGTCTAAAGTGGGCCTATGGAAACGTTCCATATAGCATGGCTCAAGGTTTAATAACGACTGCAGTTGTGGGCCCAACGGAATACGATATGCATCCTATCGTATATGTTGACGGCCATGAAAAACAAGAATGGCTAGCTGATATATTAAATATGAAAAATTATTTAGTTATTAGAATGTTGGACGTGGACTTTGGCGATATGGATACCTTAAGTAAATTAGGCGTAAGCTATGCTCTACGATGCGAAAAGCGTGAAAAAAAATTGTGCATTACAAAATGTATTTAAAACGTTTAATTGGTGGACGAATCATTAAGATTCATGCCAATAAATGAAATGTGACATTATGTGATTTTTTTATTCTCCTCACCCCTTTCTTTGTTACATTATCTGTTATGAGATTACACAGTTGTATAAAATATTGCTCTCGAACGTTCATGAGACGTTCGGAGACGTTCAAGAGACGTTCGGAGCCGTTCGTGAGACGTTCATGAGACGTTCGGAGACGTTCGTGAGACGTTCGGAGACGTTCGTGAGACGTTCAAGAGACGTTCGAAAGCGTTCAATAGATGTTCCAAGACGTTCAATAGATGTTCAGAGACGTTCGTGGGTTTGTTTGGGATTTCACCAAAAAAAAAACCCAACCGCTTTAGTCGTTGAATGTCTAAAGTTAAATGTATATGTCGCTCTATCTCACATGCATGCGATGCGATCGCTCCATCTCTCATTCTCGCTCTCTCTCTCTCTCTCTCTCTCTCTCTCTCTCTCTCTCTCTCTCTCTCTCTCTCTTTCTCTCATGCATACGTGTAATCCGATCGCTTCTCTCAGCGACACGGGTCAACCAACTAGGCTCTCAGGCAAGAGCCGCTAAATAATAAAATCTATGAAATAAAAAATATAAGACAAAAATAAATCAACAATCAATTTTGAATGTATAAAAATCAATAATGAAAAATCAATAAATCAATAATCGATATATACCCCCTCCGCCGCTCCAACGACTTCCTCCTCCCCGCGTGACGTCAGCCGCTCCGCCGAGTCCCCCTCTCCGCGTGAACCCCCCTCCCCGCACCCCCCTCAGAGGACCTGAGTTAGAACTGTCACAGCTATACTACTTTACTGTAGGCGGCGGAAGGGGGAAAAGGGGTATTAATAATTCATCAAGTCCGGCAATAATATTTAAGTACGATTTAATTGACAAACGAAACACATTGAGGTTCGATACAACGAAAAAAATGAATTTAATTAATTTATTATAAGAAGGTTAAATTGACGCAAGGCTCTATATAATAAATTGGACTAAATAATAATGATATAATCTTGACTCGAATTTGACGGGTCACTGGAAACGCGAAGTCCCTACTCGATTTCTCGACCCGTTTCAAATATTTTATACTTTATAAGCTCAATAAGTTGGGCGCCGGCCGTTCTCGGGCAACGCGGCCGACCGCGTACGCGAAGTAATAATACGAAAAAAAGTAAACAAGCGCTAGCTCTATTTGTTCGCGTGAGACTCGCTGGTAAGGTTACGTGGTATCTCGGGGTATCGGGAACAGACGGGGTTCTACGAACGCGATGGCCTCTTACCAACTGGGCCACGACCATTTTAATATTTATTGTATAACACACGAATTAATACTGCGCACAGACAAAAATGGGAAAATGATAATGACTCGATCTATCGCGCCGCGATTTATTCTCGTGGGAAATATCACCCGATTCGGCCGACGGCCGTGGCTACGCAACGCCGGGCCGCAGCTACGCGGGCGCGAGAGAAACTTTCTCGAGGGACAACGAGGATTCGCCACGACACCTTGTTACACGTTGTTCGCGGCAATTTTATTTGTAATATTCGAGCGAATCGTTCGGATTGACTCGCACTGATTTTACGGGACTTATTCTACATTACAATGTTTTTCGTGGCGACGCGCACGGAAGAGGGACGTCGATTTGAGGATTAATCGCGGAGGGGTGAAGGGAATGAATTAACGGTCGTCCGTGCGACAAAATTTTCCGAACTGACGTTACTCGCGTTCTCGTTCGGCCGCTCTCCCAAAATAAGAAGAGAGAAGCGACTTCCAGTGTCGATGCTTCTATCGCTCGTCGCGCGTGCAATTTCTTTGCTCGCTGGAGAGCTTTTCCCTTCTCTCGATTGCTAATGGCTTCGCTCGGATATCGGTGGCTTTACTTCGTCGCTCTTCGCCAGACCACGCTTCAGGTCCTAATCCCGGCCCTCGCCGGCCGGCTTCCTCGCCCAATTCCTCGCTAGACGGTGGACCTCCTATCAATCTTTTGGTCGATCGCTGTGGCTCGCTCGTCCGGCCGTCATCCTTGATCGATTATCTCTCTTTCCCGAGTCGTGGAGCGCCCCAGCCTGTACGGCGCTCGCCAGCCATGCCGCGCGAGAGCTGCAGTCTCTCTTGGCGCGCGGTTGGTCGGCGACTCGGGAGATAGCAGCAGGATGCCCTCGAACAGCAAGCCCGATGTTCCGCGTCGTCGAGAGATGGCGCTGATGTTTATGTCGAGTTGGCGGCCGGGCCGACGTGGCCCCAGTCGACAGTTCGCGTGGTCCTTTCGCGGCTGTTATGAGAGGGGTACGGTTAGGAACGGGGAGGATGGTGTCGCAGACTCCATATAATAAAACAAACTTAAAGCTAACTTAACATTAACAAATAAATTACTAGTGAAGGTGCGTGGCGGAGATGAAGCCCGAGCGAGGTCACGCGGTCTTTTCTCCATATCCTTGTGACGCAACGTCACAACTCTCCCCTGCTTAAACCGAAATACTCCCCTCTTTTCCTGCAAGAGCGGTTAATCAGTTATGACCTTTTGAATTCAGGGGAGGTGGTCGGGATGGGTTTTTTTCGGAAAGGTTTACTTTAGTAGTATGCTGGCGGCAGTTAATGTTAATACCTTACTGGCTGAAGTTACTATTAATACTGACGGCGATGAACTACTTACAAGGAAAACACAGACCTGTGACCTTAGTGTCCCAAATTTTTGCGATGACTTGGCCCTACTGGTAGTAATCCATCGCATACTTAGGTACTGTCGTCAGTCGTTCTGTACATTCGCCATCGGATGAGTATCTCGATGCTCGGTGGGACTTCCGGCGAGGCTTCCTTGGCCTTTCACCGCAGCTATTCTGTAGGTGACTCGAGTTAAATAGCGTGTAATTTGGGATATCGTGTTCGAGACAGTAGTAGGTGGGGATAGGATTTGGGGCATCAGGATAGGGACATCAGTAGTGGGAGGGGGAATTTGGGGCATCAGGATAAGGACATCAGGACAGGGGACATGCCTCTCGCAAAACTCAAGTTAGCACACAAAGCAAAGCAAGCATTAATAAGCGCCAGTCTGTTCCTCATCGTACTGTCCTTGTCGTTCTAAACGCGAGATCAGGTCGAAGAGGTGGGCATCGGAGAGCTCTACCCGCTTCGAACGTTGGGAACGTAGCCCGCTATGGCGACGCCGTTTTGGGCTTGGGACTACTATTGCTGGAGATCGCGGCCTACTCGGGCCGGTAATCGCTGGGTCAAGGGCGGCCTTTTCTTCGGGAGTGGGACTCCTTGCGGGTCCCGGAAGGGCTTCAGATCCTTGATGTGAACTCTGGGGTTGCGATGACTCGTCGGATTCGAGTTCATACACTACAGGTGAGTGCACCGCCAGGATACGAAAGCGGCCGCCATACCGCGGCGCCAGTTTCGCGGCGAAGTGCTGCGCTCTTAACGACAGAACTCGGTTCTTTCGCAGAACTACATCTCCTACCTGATACCTCGTACCTTATCGGTTCTTGTTGTAGTATTTGGCCTGCCTTTTTGCGGCGGCCTCCAAGTTCTTCCGCACCCAGTCGTGCAGCAGAGGTAACCGCTGCATCCGATTGGATCAAACTTTCGGGTCTCCTGAGGTTAACTTGAGGGGTTCAGGGACTTCGTTTCGTAGGCTTGTATCTGGGCGTGGGTTACCGCCAAATTTTAAAAATACGGTAGTCATCTGGGTGGAGGACTGCACGGCCGTGTTCATCGCGAAGCATAATTCCGGAAGATGGGTGTCCCAGTCCCGGTGATCCATTCCAACGTACGATGTTATCATATTCTTCAGAGTCCGATTGACTCGCTCAACCGGATTCGCTTGTGCGTGGTAAGGCGGCACCGTTGTTTGATGGATTCCGAGTTTCTCTAAATACCGCGTTACGTGCGTATTCACGAATTCCGTTCCATTGTCGGTTAGGAAGTACTGTGATCAACCGTACCGGTTGACCACAAGAGTCTCGAATGCCTTCATTATGGTGACGCCGGTTGCACTACCGACGGCCTTAGCCTCCACGAATTTCGTGAAGACATCCTGGATTACGACGACGTGGCGGTTCTTTGCTTTCCTGGGGTCGAACGGACCCATTACGTCGGCAGCGACTATGCACCATGGACCTTCCGTGGTGCGCTCTCGCATCAAGGGGGTAACTGCGAAACTTTGTGGAGCTGGCATACGGGACAACGCGCAACGTATCGTACAACGTCTTGGAATATGCCTGGCCAAAAGAAATCCTGGATGACCCGTTGATACGTTTTATCAGTACCCAGATGACCAGCCTCGGGTCCTTGATGGGCATTCTCCATTGCTCGCGGCCTAGTCTCGGCCGGCAAGACAAGCTTCCAGGCGTCCAAGTCCACAATCGACGGATCGATGATCGAGTGCGGCCGATGGTAGTACAATTTGTTGTCCTCGATTTTCCAGCTCGGGTATTTCCAGGGAAATTCGCGGACGTTCCGTACCTTGTCCAGGAACCAGGGATAGGTACTTTCTCCGAGCGCGGCTAAGGCCACGTCGGTGTCCTCGTACAGCATCAGTACAGAGTACAGACCTCGTACAGAGAAAGAGCATCAGGGACAACATGAAGGGTTCCTTTGCGATGGACGATCATCATGTCCCACGCTTGCATCGAGAGGGCCCACCGGGCTAATCGTCCCGAAGGGTCCTTCAGATTTAGTAACCACTAGAGACTGCTATGGTCGGTGATGACAGTAATTTGAGTGCCTTCGATGTACGGTCGAAACTTCCTAACTGCCCAGCACTCCTTTTCCGTGACGGTATATTTGCGTTCGGCGCTGCTCAGCACCCTGCTGGCAAACGCGATCGGATGCTCTTCACCACCGAATTCTCGCGTCAGGACGGCTCCCACGGCCGCGTCGCTGGCGTCTGTTTGGAGGATGTAACGTCGCGAGCAAAGTGCATAAAAATATTGCGCTTTCTTTCTCCTACTTTGTTGAAATCCCCCGAGAACGCTGGCCTGAGCGATTTCCCATGGAAATCGAGAATAACCATTAAACGAATATCGCATTCACATTTTTCAACACATTCTTGTATCTTCTTAAGCTTAGACATACCCCAGCTGCAATGTAACCTATCGATAATAAGCGAGCGTCGGGCGTACTTTCGTACGACCCTCCTTACCCACTCGAATCCAACGAGAACATAGTTTTAGGCACGCTTTCTCGGAAAAGTCGTAAAACAAAAATTATCATACTGCAAGCCAGATGACCGAGAGTTCACCCGCCGGCGAAGGCATAGCTGAGCTCCGATTCTTAAATCCGTGTGGGAACCAAGGATAGACCAAGACCGCCGGAAAAGTCCACTCGACTCGGTCATAAAACCGGGCCGCGACGAAAAATAAAATGCACATGGAAGGGCTATGAAGCGCATAGCAGCTGCACTATCGCGGGGCGACTCGGCGCCGGGCCCTAGACTTTAGATAAACAAACACGATCTCATGCGCTTTTTTCCACGAAAACTCGCTCGGAATAGCTTCATTCCGATTGGTCGCCTTGTAATTAATTTCATGCGCTTAGACTCCCAGGTACAAAGAACTGTCTCCCACGTCGACCGCTCCGATTGGTTAGAAGAGTCAAAAACGAAAACCCCCTTTTTTCTCCTACTCCACCCAAGAAGGGAAATCTGGAGCAGGAAGGTCCAGAGGATTAAAGAAAAATCAGTTCAGCATCATCATCCGAACCAGAAAGATCTCTTCTATCGACTCCAACCTTGTATCGCGATTCGTAACTCTATTCCGCGTTTAACAATCCAACTCTGTTTTTCGATCATCCATTTGCATATATATTGACTTCGAAAAGCATTGTGAATCTTCTCCGCGCTCTTCACACCCGCGCAGTGACCCTCTGACCCATCTGCGGCACCATTGTAAACACAGCGTGTGTACGGCCCATCGACCGACATTGTACAAGCGAGCGTAACAGGCCGAGAGCGAAGGCCCTTTCACCTAAGTCCGAAGGACCGTCATTCAGCAAACGTAAGCTAACTGCACCATTTTTTGCATCATTTTCTTAATCCGCCGAACTGTGTTCTTCTTATGTTTCCGACCGGCCAAGTGGACGGCACTCGGTAATAAATGAAAATTTGTAAACGCTAACTACATCTGTCGCAATCACTCATATAACTCTTGACCATCTAGGCACTCGAGACCTAGAACACCCGTTCCACACATTCTCATTTTACCCTCATCCCGTGCTATTGCGCTTGGCGTAGGCAAAAAGGAGGGAAACGAAAAAGTTTTATGCTCTCATCCCTTCCGGATGTGACATATTAATTTTTGGGGACTCGTCTGGGATTGTAAAAAGGAAACGTGTTAATTAACCCAATGTCTGACGACGAATCAACTAGCTCATTAAATCTAAATATTACTGAAGACCCAGCTGAGCAATCAGGATATTCACTGAGAAGTTCCAACGTAGAATTATTGTCTGGTCTCGAATCTATACCAAAAAGATCAATAAAAACATTAAACTTACCTCGTAAAACCGAAATAAAAAACTCAGTAACAATGACGACGTTAGGAACAAATCAGTTAATCTCCCTTAAAGATGCAATAAGTTGCGTTCCCGAATTCGATGGAAAAAATATTCCTTTGTCAGAATTTATCACGGGATGCGAAGACGCAAAAGATATGCTTCCTCCCGAAGCTGAAAAATATTTAGCCAAATTAGCTAGAAACAAATTAAAAGATCAAGCTAGAGAAGCGATACATGGGACAAAATTTGAAACAATGGAAGAACTCACAAAATTCCTTAAAAAAATATATACACCAAAGAAATCCGAAATGCAATTGTTAGGAGAACTCGGTACAATTTTGCAGACGGACAACGAAAGTGTCGTAGATTTTATTTCAAATATTAAGAAAAAGGCAAGAGAGATACTCGAGGCGCGAAAATTAGTTAACAATGGCACAGACGACCCCACTTTCAAGACGATGGTGAGCGATTATTGCCTAACGTGTTTTAAACGGGGTTTAAAAAGGGAAATTGAACAACAACTCCCTCAGTGCGACCTAATTGAAGACGCGATCGAACACGCGATAAAAATCGAACGCGAGGTTAATGCGCGGAAAGAATTGCAAACAAACACCGCTAAACTCGAAAAACCCGTTCCAACACAAGCAGTTAAATTATGCAGTATTTGCAAAAAGGACAATCATTCAACTGAAGCTTGTCGATTCGGGTCCCTCACTTGCCAAATCTGCAAAAATCAAGGCCACAGTGCTAATGAATGCCGAAAAGTATCAAATGAGCAAAGCTCTGTCTCTTGTCAAATCTGTAAATAACCCGGTCACACGGCAGATCGGTGTTATGCCAATCAGAATTCCCGCTCCATAAATTGCCAATTGTGCTAAAATCCAAGACACACGGCCGATAAATGCAATTCGCAAGGCAGATTCACAAACTTCGCAACAGACTGGCGAGGTCAGTCGGCCGGTCCTCAATGCCAAATTTGCAGACAAATCGGCCATACCGCTGATAAATGTTTCCAAGCAAAAACCGAGCCGCCTAACCCCAACTCGAACGTTTGTCGGTGCTGCAAAAGGGTAGGGCACGTTATCGAAAATTGTTGTACCCGCGAATTTAATAACTCGCGAAATCAGCCGGGAAACTGCTTGAATACCCCTCAGGCGGACGCGTTGAGAGGTTCTCCGATCCCAAAGCGTCCGGTTACCACGGTCGTAGCGACCCCACCGAACGAACCCATCCTACCAACACAATAAATGCAGAAAATTTCGACAAATTACCCTCGGTGTGTATCGGAGCACTACCGGAAGTGGGTAAAATATCGTTACTGTTAGACAGTGGCGCTATCCCAAATTTGATTAAAAAGAAATATATAAAAAATTTGGCTGGTATCGACGAAGAAGATATCATTAGATCAAAGGGAATATCCGAGCCAACAGTTTTTGCATTGGGAAGTGTAATGCTGCGTGTATTCGGATTCGAGGGCTTATTCCATATTATACCCGATGAGGTAGGAATCCCTCACCCCGGTTTATTGGGGACCCGTTACTTTTATCAAACAAAATCCAAAATAAATTACGAGACAGAGTGTTTCGAATGTGGAAATAAGACATTGCCTTTCGAAAAAACGAACGAACCCGACGAGGTAATCGAAATCCCCGCGCGTTCGGAAACGACCTTCCACGTGAAAGTCGAAAACCGCACGTTAAAGGAAGGATATATCCCGCCTTTAAAAATCCGCCAGCGTGTTTACGCCAGGCGATTGCCTGGTAACAAACACCCACGGAAAGGCCCATTTGAAGGTTTTTAATACCACAAATGACGCTGTAACACTGCGCGTACCAGTCATAAAACTACAGGAATTCGACATCGTCGAAGACCTGACGAAAATCGAATCAAATCCAGATTGCATGACAATCTCCAGTTCCAATCCTATTTCTCGCGATGCTATTCCAATTTCTCGCGATTCTAATCCTAATTCGGACGTAGATTGCATGACAACTACGCCGGTCCAGAGCCCAGTAGTGGCCAATCCAAAAACATCGACAAAAAACGTCGAAATAGAACTTTGTCAACGCTATAGCGAGAGCGAAGACGAAGAAAAACCTAATAAAAACTAAAAATCAAAAACAAACCAAAACGAAAACAAAACAAGATCCGGTTGCATGACAACCTTCAGTTTTAGTTCTATCCCTCGTGATCCTTCTATTCCAGGCGTAGATTGCAAGACAATCCCGTCAATCCAGAGCCCAATAGAGGCCAATCCAAAAGTTTCGGCGAAAAACGTCGAAATAAAACCTTGCCTTCGCCCTATTGAAAGCGATGACCAAGGAAAACCAAATAAAAATTTCTGTAGCGAAGAAAGAGCAAGAAGAAAATCCAATAAACAATCAAAATGAAGCAAAGACGAAAACGCGAAAAGCAAAAAACCAACATCAATCGAAAAATTAAACAATGAGAAAAACGAAAAATCGACAACGAATCAAAATAAAAATCAAAACCAAAATAAAAACCTCAGTGTAAAAACAATTTTAGAAACAAACGTAAATTGCGTCTCCACCTCTGAGTCAACATCGCGTATAATCGAAAAAAATCCAGAGCGTCCAGAAATAATCAAGAATCTCTTACGTCTAGATCACTTGGGAGACGAAGAATTAAAACATGTCGAAGAAATGATCGAAACGTATTTAGATCGGTTCCATTTAAAAAACGAAGTAATGGGAGCTACCCACGTACTCAAACATAAAATTCCTACAGTCGACGAGCTCCCAATCAACACCAAACAGTATCGGTTCCCACAAGCCCTTAAAGGCGAAGTCCAGCGTCAGGTAGATGAGCTGCTAGAATCAACTATCATAAACCACTCGGAATCCCCAAATAACAGTCATGTTTGGATAGTACCGAAAAAACCGGACTCGAACGGCAATAAACGTTGGCAGATGGTAATAGACTTCCGAGCCCTTAACGAGAAAACAATCGGCGATTCTTACCCTTTACCGAATATCACTGACATTCTGGACCAATTAGGACACGCAACCTATTTCTCCGTATTCGACTTAGCATCCGGTTTTCATCAAATCGAGATGAACCTCGAAGATAAACCAAAGACAGCCTTCTCCACGCCATACGGGCATTATGAATTCACTCGAATGCCTTTCGGGCTCAAAAATGCTCCGGCGACCTTCCAACGCTTAATGGATGTTGTGCTCAGCGGACTCCAAGGAGTATCCCTCTTTGTTTATCTTGACGATATCGGAGTTTACGCAAAAGACTTAGAAGAACACGGTGACAAAATTCACAAATTAATGGAACGATTGCGTAAAGCTAACCTCAAATTACAACCGGATAAATGCGAATTTCTCAGACCAGAAGTAAATTACCTCGGCCACATAATTGGAAAAGATGGATTAAAACCAGACCCAAACAAATTGTCAGCCGTAAAGGAATTTCCTATTCCAAAAAACGTTAAAAATGTTCGCCAATTCTTGGGCTTAACAGGATATTATGGCAGGTTCATTAAGGACTTCTCAAAAATTGCAAAACCTCTAACCCATCTCTTAGAAGACAAAACCGACTTTGAATGGACGAACGAAACGCAAACAGCATTCGAAATTCTTAAAAATAAATTATGCGAAGCCCCTATCCTCCAGTACCCCGATTTTGATAAACCATTTATTATTACGACAGACGCTTCCGGGTACGCCGTGGGCGCAGTCCTGTCACAGGGAGAAATAGGAAAAGACAAACCCATAGCGTACACATCGTGCGTATTACGCGACGCAGCCCGTCGGTACGATACGTACGAGAAGGAAGCCATGACGTCCGTTCACGTCGTGAAGGCCTTCCGTCCTTATATCTATGGTAGAAGGTTCACGCTCGTTACGGATCATAAGCCATCGGTTTGGTTCAGAACCGCTAAAGACGCTAACGCGCGTGTACTCAAATGGCGACTCAAACTTTCCGAATACGACTACGAAGTCGTCTACAAACCCGGCCCACTTAACTCAAATGCTGACGCCTTATCCCGAAACCCGATAGAAAAATTGGAAGATGTCAAAACTATACCTAATTGTCAACAGGAACAAATCGAAAATACAAAAATCACGTTACAAGATTTAGCACGCCAATTAGAAGAGACTAGTGATAGCGATGAGGAAAACGAAAATCCCACAACTTTCACAACTCAAGCTGAAGTCCATCCCATTCCCTGTGAAGAAAATATAAACGTTGTCACTCGCTCACGAGCAAAAAACGATGCATCCCCGGAATTAGGAGAACCGTCACAACGAGAAAACGAAACATCTGGCGACAACGCTATGACCAGGGTCGATGCACCTACCACCAAACGGGTAGACGTGCACTCCGAAGCCCGACACCTTGCGCGCCGTACTTGTAAACCCATAAACTACGAGGAGAGTAGCGACGAGGAAACAGAGGCCGAGATATTCGAGCCTACGCGTGCCCGACGACCCAGAGAGGCCGTTCACCCCAAAACAGCTGAGGGCCCTAGCCAGCACAAAGCACGTCCTATCCCTTACTAAAAAAAATCCGCCGATCCTAACTCCGATGGTTCGACAGATTCAGATACCAGTTCTCATGATCCATTAACGTCCGAAGACGAGGATCCTCCTGCAGAGGAACCAACAATGTCCAAATTTAAATTCGCCAATTGCATTGATACGAAAGAATTATTCCATTTCCGTAATGACAATTTAGTCTATTTTATCGACTCACAAGGAAAACCATGTGACACTGGAGCACAAAAAGTATGAGAATCAAACAAGTTTCCCCTCTGGAAAGATTTATCAGTAGGCCAAGCCTACAGTAAAAAGGTCGGAAAAAAATATCATGTTGCCCTAGTCATCAAGGACAAATATTCTGGATTATTATCCTTCGTATCAGAAAATGTTAAGGAAAGCATAAAGAATTAAAAGACCTTTGCGAAGATCTCAAACTCCAATCCCTGAGTATTTGCCACAGTAATCACGTCGAGCACCTAATATGGGCCGACGTCCTCAACATAACTAAAGAAACGTTCAAAGCCAGTCCAATAAGAATATTGATTTGTTTGGGAACATTACAGTACGTGCCGATCAAAAAACGCGATTCCATTTTTTACGAGATGCACAAGTCCCCGATCGGAGGACACAAAGGTGTCTCAAAAACGTACAACAGAATTAAACATGAATATTTCTGGGAAGATCTAACATCCGACATTCAAAGGAGAGTGCAACAATGTCTCGAATGTCAATTAAAGAAATTAGTTAGAGTCAAAACCAAGCAGCCGATGATAATTACCGACACTCCAGGTACAGTTTTCGAAAAAATATCGATGGATATAGTAGGTGCAATGCAACGTACTTCCAATCAAAATGAGTACATGCTCACAATTCAAGACCATTTATCAAAGTAGTGTGTTGCAATCCCGCTATCAAATGCACTTGCGACAACAGTCGCTGATTCATTCATAAAAAGATTCATATGTGTTTCCGGCGCACCCAAGGCATTACGGACAGATCAGGGGAGTAACTTCCTAAGCGGTCTAATGAAAAGAATCGCGAAACGCTTCCGCATAAAGCGATACCGAATTACCGCGTTTCATCCCCAGTCCAATGGATCCCTTGAAAGATCTCACCACGTGCTAGCCGAATTCTTGAAACAGTATACCGATAAGGATAACGAATGGGATCAATGGTTGGAACTAGCTATGCTTTCATACAACACCAGTGTTCACGAAAGCACAAGACATACTCCTTATGAGGTAGTCTTTGGAAAACTAGCAAGAGTCCCGTCGAGTGAACCTCTTCGCGAATCAGACCAACTACCCACTTATCGTGGATACTTTATCGAATTGATAACACGAATAAACGGAATCAGAAACCTTGCTTACGAAAATTTAATCTCATCCAAACATCGTTCAAAAAAATATTATGATAAAAATGCGAATCCTAAAAGTTTTAAGGTAGGAGACTACGTCTACCTCCAAAAGGGACCGAGACCTGGTAAACTCGGAGACCATTATACTGGACCACATAAGGTTCTAGAAAAACTGGACAAGGGTAATGTAAAAATCCAATATAATAACAAAACACGAATAGTGCATGGAAACAGATTGCGATAGTCACACATTAACACTGAAACCAAAAACAAAAAGAAGAACAAACCACCAAGAGTCGACGAATCCGATTTTAATCGTAATTAAATAAATAACCACAACAATTGCACTGTTTTTTTCAGATGGCTGTTATCGAACTATTTACAAAAAAAAGGGTATAACTTTTATGAGATCCCAAAAACAACTTCGAAATTCCAAAAACAAATTCAAATTTCCAAAAACAACAATGCTGTCTATTAAGAATTATCTAACACTAATTTAGAAGATATCCGCCCAATGTTAACACTACATTTATATCCGATGAGCGACACATCCAGAAAGAAATTTAAACGCTATACTACGATATACTTATTCAATAATGTAACCGAGAATGTTAAATTCTTCAAAATAGTTTATCTCCTGTGATACAAGCACTAGACGAATGTACATATAGTTTAATGAAAGCTCCAAGCCATATGGCGGTACGAGGTAGCGAAGCATTACATGTTATTAAATGTATACCAATAGAAGTAAACCTGATCAGGTTAAAAGAATGTTAAAAGAATGTTAAAAGAAGGTTAAAATAATGCTAAAAGAATGTTAAAAGTATGTTAAAAGAAGGCTTAAAGAGTTTAAAAGAATATTAAAAGAATGTTAATAGAATATTACGATCAATCTGTCACTCGTGGGAACGAAAAATATGTCCTTACTCCTCGAACTCATATATTACCAAAACAAGAACTCAAACAACCTGTAATTCCTTCCTCGATATTACCTTTACGGAGACATCGGGTACAAATTCATACCTGCTCCTGTCAAAGCCATACTACCTGCAAACATGAAGCCGTCGACGAAATCTACTTGGCGATACACCAACCCAGAACTACCATATGGGATCTATTCCGCAGAAGACATCGACAACGTACGAAAACACATCATGTTTCCTGTAGAGCAGCCCCCTGCCATAAACAACATGGCACGGGGCATCAGTGGTCAAAACACTGTCAACCACGCGGACTCAATCTGGAATCGCACCTGGGAAAATTTTTTTGAATTCGGTACAGCAAACGCTGGTGTCACCCGAATGTTACCCATCGTTCGATCGAGTACGCTTCTCACAGATCCGGTGATCTATACGTACAGCCTATACACTGTCTACGGCTGGTCGGTCTACCTCATCGGTGCAGTATGGGACTCGGTTACGCACCTCCTGATGCACCTGGCTAGGTGACCTAAGAAGAAAACGTCAATCGTGGAACTGGTCAAGAACTCTAAACTCGTCACATCTTCTTCTGTCGAACCAAAGGATCAAGTCAAGACCAACGCTGCAACACATCATCTCTACATTAATATCTCCGATCGTTCAAGGTACGATCAACGTCCTAAAACACGTTCCTGTCCTTTGAGTTTGCACGAGAAGACATTCGAGGATCATAACGATCATTTTAGTCATGCCTAATAACGTTTTTCTCTATCCTCATTACTATTGTTCTTTTAACCTTGTCAAGTAAGATAAATTGGAATGAGTTAATAAGTATCTATTCGTAAAGAAAAAGAAAGAAGAAAACGCGTAAATATACATCTTACAGTGATGTAAAAAAAGGGAAATAAAAACATATATACATAATTTAAAAAAAGGAAACCAAAAATCTCGTACAAAAATCTTTTTAAAAGAAACACATACGCATTCTTACAAGTCGATAATGAAATTCATGCGTACCTCCTAAGCGCAATATAAGTATAAGTTACACCGTCATAATAGATACCAATCCACGAATATATATTTAAGTCAAATTGTAAGTCGATCAATGACAATGCCAATTCATACTATCGTGCTACTATATTTTTTATCACCACCGATCAATCCTAAAGGGGGGAGGTGTAACGTCGCGAGGAAAGTGCATAAAAATATTGCGCTTTCTTTCTCCTACTTTATTGAAATCCCCCGAGAACGCTGGCCTGAGCGATTTCCCATGGAAATCGAGAATAACCATTAAACGAATATGGCATTCACATTTTTCGACACATTCTTGTATCTTCTTAAGCTTAGACATACCCCAGCTGCAATGTAACCTATCGATAATGAGCGAGCGTCGGGCGTACTTTCGTACGACCCTCCTTACCCACTCGAATCCAACGAGAACATAGTTTTAGGCACGCTTTCTCGGAAAAGTCGTAAAACAAAAATTATCGTAGTGCAAGCCAGATGACCCAGAGTTCACCCGACGGCGAAGGCATCGCTGAGCTCCGATTCTTAAATCCGTGTGGGAACCAAGGATAGACCAAGGCCGCCGGAAAAGTCCACTCGACTTGGTCGTAAAACCGGACCGCGACGAAAAATAAAATGCACATGGAAGGGCTATGAGGCGGATAGCAGCTGCACTATCGCGGGGCGACTCGGCGCCGGGCCCTAGACTTTAGATAAACAAACACGATCTCATGCGCTTTTTTCCACGAAAACTCGATCGGAATAGCTTCATTCCGATTGGTCGCCTTGTAATTAATTTCATGCGCCTAGACTCCAAGATACAAAGAACTGTCTCCCACGTCGACGGCTCCGATTGCTTAGAAGAGTCAAAAACGAAAACCCCCTTTTTTTCTCCTACTCCACCGAAGAAGGGAAATCTGGAGCAGGAAGGTCCAGAGGATTAAAGAAAAATCAGTTCAGCATCATCATCCGAACCAGAAAGATCTCTTCTATCGACTCCAATCTTGTATCGCGATTCGTAACTCTATTCCGCGTTTAACAATCCAACTCTGTTTTTCGATCATCCATTTGCATATCTATTGACTTCGAAAAGCATTGTGAATCTTCTCCGCGCTCTTTACACCCGCGCAGTGACCCTCTGACCCATCTGCGGCACCATTGTAAACACAGCGTGTGTGCGGCCCATCGACTGACATTGTACAAGCGAGCGTAACAGGCCGAGAGCGAAGGCCCTTTCACCCAAGTCCGAAGGACCGTCATTCAGCAAACGTAAGCTAACTGCACCATTTTTTGCATCACTTTCTTAATCCGCCGAACTGTATTCTTCCCATGTTTCCGACCGGCCAAGTGGACGCCACTCGGTAATAAACGAAAATTTGTAAACGCTAACTACATCTGTCGCAATCACTCACATAACTCTTGACCATCTAGGCACTCGAGACCTAGAACACCCGTTCCACACATTCTCCTTTTACCCTCATCCCGTGCTGTTGCGCTTGGCGTAGGCAAAAAGAAGGAAAACGAAAAAGTTTTATGCTCTCATCCCTTCCGGATGTGACAAGGACGAAATGGCGGTTGAATTCGGCGCGGGCCAGAACAAGGGTTTAAGTTAGGGCCTCGCGTAGAGACTCGAAGGCTTCCTGCTGTTCGGTCCCCCAGTTCCAGGGAACGTCCTTTTTCAGGAGTTCGGTTAGGGGAATTTTATCCCGCGAGAGGGTGGGTAAAAAACGGGCATACCACTCTACCATTCCCAGGAAACGGCGTAATTGCCGAAGGATCCTGGGCGGCGGGTATGTAAAGATGGGAGCAACTTTTTCCGGGTCTGCCTTCAATCCGTCCCGGCCGATGGCGTATCCTAGATACGTTACTTCCGGGCAGAAAAATTCGCTTTTCTTTCGGTTGATGGTGAGCCCCGCGGCTCGGAAGACTTCCAGGACGATCCTCAAATACTCGAAGTGCTCGGCTTCGGTGTCGGTGGCGATGATCACGTCATCGAGATACGCAAAGACATGGGGCTTCCATGCCGGATCGATGAGCTGATCCATCAGCCGCTGAAACATCGCTGGTGCATTCGTCAGCCCGAACGGCATTCTCCTAAACTGAGAGAGTCCTCGGCCAGGAACGGCAAAGGCGGTAATAGGACGACTTTGGGGGTCTACAGGGATCTGAAAATAAGCCTGGCTCGAGTCCAACTTAGAGATGAACCGGGCTAGCCGAAGGCCGTCCAAGATCCAGTCCATGTTGGGAAGAGGGTACGCATCCTTCATGGTTACCCGGTTCACGTCGCGATAGTCAATGAAGAAGCGATGCGTTCCGCCTGGCTTCGGGTCGATCACCGGGTTACTCAGCCAAGGGCTCTTCGTCCTCTCGATCACTCCCTCCTGGACCATCTTATCGATTTCGGCTTGGGCTATTCGTAGGAGGTACGGGGCTTCTGTCGGATAGGGGGGGTGCCCTTGCACGTCGATGTGATGTTGCGTCAGGTTCGTTCGTCCTAACTGTCCGTCCTGTGAGGGAGATACTAATTCGTCCAGAAGGGACTGTAGACATTCATTCGCCGAGACCGAGGCAGGTTCTAAGCCTGCAGCCTCGGGGAATGCGTGGATGCTCCAACGTGGCCCACCCGGTGTCGCGAAGCTACACTCCGGACCAATCCCCATAACAAATTCGTAGCCTAACGCGGCTACGCGTACCTGGAAGGATTGCACTTTCCCTGCGAGATCAAATGTCAGTGTGACTGCCCCGTCCACCGGAACTACTGCCCTTTTGGCGACCCGAACGCCCTCCACTTTATAGAATCAGGGTCTACCAACGCCAATAGGCGTTCGCCTCCCACGTTAATCCATAAGTGGTGGCCGGCATCCATACTCAAAGCTCCGATAAACATTTATTCTCGGCCAGCCACACCTTCCTTTTCACGGGCAGCCATATATCCGCATGGGAACAAGTCCGTTTGTTTTACTGTCGGGGGCGGGTTGGGCTCTGCCTGCTGCGCCGGTTCCACGCCCGTCAGGGCACAGTCAGGCTGCGGCTGGGATCGGGGTATCTGAAGGAGGTTGTCCTTCTTGAACGACCGTCGGGACGTCTAGGGGCTTACTGCCCCCGACCGGGCGTTTTTCGAACGCTTACGTTCGCAATTCCTGCCCGAATTTACGTCACATCCGGGCCATCCACAGATTCGGCAGATTCGGCCCATCAGTTGCGTGCACTCCCGGTAACGGTGTCCTGGTTGTCGGCAATTATAGCACCTCGGACCAGGTCCTTCCGGATTGCTGGGCCGAGGCAGTTTCGGTGACGGGTTGTGGGGAGTTCGTGGGGGATTCGCGGGGAGTGTTACTGATGGGTTTTTCCGGGTAGGTGGGAGGCAAAGAGCGGATGGGGGTTGAGGTGCAGGAGGGGGTCTGAGGCTACTTCGCCTTCTGGGGGTAGCCGCTGTGGCCTTTGGTCCTCGCTGCTGAATCGGGAGCGTTTTGGCGAGGGGTTTGGCGCGGCAATGGGGCGGGGGTAGGCGGGGTAGTGGGAAAGAGCTTCTGATACTCGGCGGGTTCGTTTTCTTCTGGATCTTCCATGGTGGCCATCTTCATGCCGGCCTCCCGGCCGCGCTGTGCATACGATGCCGAGGGCAGGAGTGATAGTATCTTCGTTAGCGGTGCCCGGTAGGCCTTCGCCTTTCCCTAGGATATCTCTCGGCTGCGTCCCAGCCGTTGGAGATTGAGGAAGCTGCTCACATTCTTGCGCTGAATGTGCTCGACGTAGTCCGGGTGCAGATTCTCGCAGCAGAAATCCAGTTGAGTTTCTTTACTCAACGCTGGGCTTAGGTGGTTGAACAGGGTCCTGATTTTGATGATGAACTCCGCGATGAGCTCTCCCGGCCCTTAGGTGCGGAGTTATATCTCCTTTCTGAGCCGTTCTTGAAGATCACCATGGCCAAATCGTTTCCGAAAATAGAAGACGAACTCTTCGTACGAGCTCGTTCTACTCGCAGCCATAAAAGGGCATCATCCGTGAAAGCCTCGTGGAGGGCGTTCAGTAGGTCCTCTTCCGAAAGCATCCTTGAGATGCAATACTCGTGCATCCTTCGTAAAAATTCATCTGCGTCTTCGTCCAGATTCCCCGCGAATCGGGGCCCGAATTTCTGCCAGTGGTCGATGCCTCTCGCATGCCGTGGCCAGTGCGAGTGTTGATGCTGTGGCGAGTCCGGCTGCGGTCGAGCTCGGGGAGGGGAAGGGTCTGCATGTCGTGACCGAGCTAAGGGCAGGGATCCGATTCGGGTGCTGTTGCGGGGACTGGGTGCCGACAGAGTGTACGTGTCATGCGGCGGCCAATCCTGGCTACCGCTGACCCTTAATACTCCTGTGGCGGATGGGCTGGATGTGAGGAGGTTTGGGGATGGTTGGTAGGTTACGGCGAAGGGGGAAGGGCAAAGGTGACCGCGGTGAGGTCGGGGGCCGCGGTTACATTTCCTCCGGGCGCGGGTATCGGACTGACTCTTCTAGTTGCCGATCTTTTATCCCACTGACCCGTCTGGCTTCTGGGCGATGGCGTCGGCGTCCGATCGTTGTCGTCCGGGCCCGGCGCCTCTCCTCGGGATTCGAGGGATGGCGGCGTCATCGTTCGCCTCCGTGCTGGCCTGTACTCCTCGTATGTCGGGGGTTGATGGCTGCCAGCGGTCGATGATCTGAATAACGTCGCCGTCAGTGAATCGACCAATACAGCCGAAAGCGTGTATGGGGGGGGGGGCGTCCCTTCGCTCATCCTTCTCGGCATCCCAGCGGACTAAGGCTCCTGGAACCCGTGTCCTCAATTCGTGCCGGATGAGACGATCCTTGACTTCGCTTTGCGTCCCATCAATGCTGAGCGCCGCACGGTCACAGGTTCCTATTATCTCCCGCATAGTCGTCAACCGCTCCACTTTCTTTCTTTCAATAAACGAGAAAATGGGGGGGTTGGGGAGGGGAAAACCGCTCGCGATTACTCCGCGGCACGGTTAATACGGAGTGTGTTAAATCCTTTATCAAAACCGAAAAAAAATCAAATAAAACCCAATGGCTTTTATAACACAATTGCTTCAAAAATACCAAAACAAACGAAAAATGGGAAGTCTTACTCGAAAATTAGTTTGTTGACTCTACTCCCTGGGACTGTAAGGTTGACTCTGTTTATTCTGATAAACTGACTAATAGTTCCCAAGAGAGTATTATTTCCCAGTCTATGACAACGCAATATCTCTCAAAATCTTCCTTAACGCCGTGAAAATTCAAGAGTTGGGGATTAATCTATTCCTCATTTTATTCCGCCAACTGAATAACTATCCCTTAACGGATGTCTGTCTCCCAGCCCAAAACAAGGAAATGTTCCGTAAATTATTCAGAAGGCCCAACAAAAGAACAGAACATTTTTCGGGATCGTTAGGGATGGGGGGTGACCGTTCGCGAGGAACTCGGCGTCGCGGCCTTTAATGGGGCTTCGTAACGACAAATATTGGTGCAAGTGTCAGCAATTCCTCAAAATACAAACAAAATTGAGGGACAATATTCGTGGTCAGCGAAGAAAGAACGAGAAAGCGCAAAAAAGGGGAATCTTATACCGTCATGTCAATCATTGCAAAATACATTAAAATACTAAGCAAGCACAACTTTGTCAATACCAAGCTATTCTCCAATTTTTTCGAAATCGAAAAAAAAAACAAATGGCCGATCAGTACCAATTGCAAAAAAAAAGAAAAGACATAAGCAAGAAAACAAACAAAAACAGGTTCTCAATAATGTGCTTAAAAAAAATCAACTCCGAAGAAAGAAACGAATAGCACAGTATGCGGAAGTCTCAGGCATGGCGAAAATTCATGAAAGAAAATCAGCTCAGTATTTCTTTATTCATGCCTATTAGCCAGAAATTCTATGGAAGCGCTATTCCCATGAGCAACAGTAAATGCCGCTAAGTTGCCAGAGCAATAGAGCAAAAGCGATGTTCATTGCCAGAGCAATAAAAAAAAGACTATTTTAATTGCCAGAGCAATGAGACGACAGAACTTTTTTAATTGCCAGAGCAATAAACAAAAAAAACTATTTCTCTTGGAACACCAAACTCTTACAAGTCGCAAGCCAAAAAAAAACAAATCACCAAGCACACAAGCGTGTATGGGTTCTAGGGGATAAAGGGGAAGAGCGGTCGCCGAAAATGCACAATAAATAAAGAATAATCCAAATTGAAAACACAAAAAAAACAATATTATTGTCTTTCTAATGGTTAGCCAAACAAAAAGAAATGATTGCGTGCGAGAATTGTAAAAAGAAAACTCGTTCTTTCAAATTTTTCCGTTCCTCGCAAATGTTCAAATTACGGGTGCCGTCGCGGGACAGGCTATACCTGTCAGAGGTGGGGGTATTTCGTATTTCGCACGAAAACGCTTAATAAAACAATTCACGGTGAACCGTTCACAAAAAAAACGATAGTTCCCTTTCTAATTAACTGAATAATCATTTACGAAATTTCCAGTTATAATAATATAATAACGTTATAAGTTGTAAGTTATAATAAAATAATATAATACGAAATTTACAGTTATAATAATATAACAACTGCAAAAATTAATAATGATAATAGTCGTGGTGGGCACTTTTTTAAAACAAAACGAAAGTTTTTTCGGGCCCCACGTTGGGCGCCAATTTTGTGACGGGTATCGCGTGTTACTGTAGGTGGAGGGAGGGGGAAAGAAAGTATAATAATGTATTACGTCCGGCAATAATATTTAAATACGATTCAATTATCAAAAAAAAAACAGATTGAGGCTCAATACAACAAAAAAAAGAATTTAATTAATTGAATACAAGAAGGTTAAATTGACGCAAGGCTCTATATAATAAATTGGACTAAATAATGATGATATAAACTTGATTCGAATTTGACGGGTCACTGGACACGCGAAGTCCCCACTCGATTTCTCGACCTGTTTCAAATATTTTATATCGTATAAGCTCAATAAGTTGGGGGCCAGCCGTTCTCGGGCAACGCGGCCGACCGCGTACGCGAAGTAATAACACGAAAAAAAGGTAAACAAGCGCTAGCTCTGTTTGTTCGTGTGAGACTCGCTGGTTACGGGGTATCTCGGGGTATCGGGGACAGATAGGGTTCTACGAACGCGATGGACTCTTACCAACTGGACCACGACTATTTTGATATATATTTTATAACACAAAAATTAATACTGCGTACAGACAAAAATGGGAAAATGATAATGACTCGATCTATCGCGCCGCGAATTATTCTCGCGGGAAAGGTCACCTGATTCGGCCGACGGCCGTGGCTACGCAACGCCGGGCCGCGGCTACACGGGCGCGAGAGAAAATTTCTCGAGGGATAACGGGGATCCGTCACGACACCTTGTTACACGTAGTTCGCGGCAATTTTATTTGTAATATTCGAGCGAATCGCTCGGCTAGACTCGCACTGATTTTACGGGAGTTATTCTAAATCACGATGTTTTTCGTGGTGACGCGCACGGAAGAGAGACGTCGATATGAGGATTAATCGGGGAGGGGAAGGGAACGAATTAACGGTCGCCCGTGCGACAAAATTTTCCGAACTGACGTTACTCGGCTTCTCGTTTGGCCGCTCTCGCAAAATAAGAAAAAACAAGGAACTTACAGTGTCGATGCTTCTATCGCTCGTCTCGCGTGCAATTCCTTTGCTCGCTGCAGCGCTTTTTCCCTCTTCTCGACTGCTAATGGCTTCGCTCGGACGCTCCTCGTGACGCAACGTCACAATATATATATATATATATATATATATATATATATATATATATATATATATATATATATATATTGTGGCGTTGTAGGGTGACTTTTATAAGGTGGACAGGTGTTTTTTAAGGGTAATGCGCAATGATTTTGCGACTGAACAAAATATGATTTTTAATGGTTTTTCACGCTTTTTTTGAAAAAAAAATATATCGTATTTTTGTCATGAATAGCAGTTGCCAGAGAAAATATCGTATTCTGGAAAAGAAAAAAAATCCATTTTGCGTGCAGGAGAATGAAGTTTATAAAATTCCGAATACGGAACACTCCCGAAAAACTTTATTTGTGCTGCCCGTCATGGAGAAAAAAATTATCAAACACACGATTTAAAGGTGAAAGACCAGAATTCAATCAGTGGAACCAATGAGGTAAATCAGGCACGGGCGCGCTATAGAAAGTGCTAGTCTGCTGACGTCACAGCTGCAACTTCCGAGTGTTTAGCTGTCACAGGAAGTTGGGAACAGAGGGATCTGAATGTGTACCTATCCGAGAACATTATTGAAAAGAATGTCAAATTCGAAAATGGTCGAGGATTCGCTATAACGTTCAGAATAAATAATTCTAGCAATACATTTTCAAGTAATTTGGCGTAAAATTATTATTCTTTACCAAATGCTACGAGTATTTTTGTTTTTAATGGTGCATAAATTATCTCAAGATTCTGTAGTTACATAATTTTAAGATAATTTATGAAACAGTAAAAAAACGAAAATACTCGTAGTATTTGGTAAAAAATAATAATTTCACGCCAAATTACTTTAAAATGTATCGTTAGGATTATTTATTCCAAAAAATGTTAGTATATCGCATATGATTGAAAATATTATTTGCGGAGCATGAAATCCTCGAACATTTTCAGAATTAACGTTATTTTCGAAAAAGTTAACAATCTATCGATTAAGTTCAATCGGTTATCTCAACCCTCAATCCGTGAAGGTATTTGAGGCACTTTAATCCCGTGAACCTGGGTCGTTTTCGTTTTTGCACTACCAAACCAACAATTGTTAATAAAAAAACGTATGAAAAAATGCATGGTCAATCTTTAGGCCGTACTTCGCAAGGGATAAAAGGGTTTTTTCTTTCTTATGTTGAATATTTAAAAATAAATATTAAGCAACATGCGACGAAAATATTCTTGAGCAGGACGAAAACGACCCAGGTTCGCGAAATGCGGGTTGAAATTCTCTACTCAATCGGTCAGATTGGGTCGAAAAGAATGACGATGCTGCGAAAACGACGGTAGTACCACTGTTTATAAAAATAAAATAAAAATCGGTGCTCGGAATGGTTCTTGGGGCCTCGATTGGACATTCCCGATAATGCTGCCCCGAATTCGTCTCCGATTTTATCTTACTTCCGATCAGATTGGGTCGAGAAGTCTGACGATGCCGCGAGAACGACGGTAGGAGCATTGTTTATTTAACAAAGATAAAATCGGTGCTCGCAATGGTTCTTGGGGCATCGATCGGCCATGCCCGATATTACAGCCCCGAATTCGTCTCCGATTTGATCTTACTTCCGATCAGATTGGGTCGAGAAGTCTGTCGATGCCGCGAGAACGACGGTAGGAGCTTTGTTTATTTAACAAAGATAAAATCGGTGCTCGGAATGGTTCTCGGGGCCTCCATTGGACATTCCCTATATTACTGCCCCGAATTCGCCTCCAATTTTATCTTACTTCCGGTCACATTGGGAAAGGAAGTCTGACGAAGGTGCGAGAACGACGGTAGAGGCATTGTTAATTTAACAAAGATAAAATCGGTGCTCGGAATGGTTCCCGGGGCCTCGATCGGACAATCCCGATATTACTGCCCCGAATTCGTCTCCGATTTTATCTTACTTCCGGTCAGATTGGGTCGAGACGTCTGATGATGCTGCGAGAACAACGGTCGGAGCTTTGTTTATTTAACGAAGATAAAATCGGTCCTCCGAATGGTTCTCGTGGCCTCGATCGGACATTCCCGACATTACTGCCCCGAATTCGTCTCCGATTTTATCTTACTTCCGATCAGATTGGGTCGAGAAGACTGACAATGCTGCGATAACGACGGTAGGAGCATTGTTTATTTAATAAGAATAAAATCGGTGCTCGGAATGGTTATCGGGGCCTCGATCGGACATTCCCGATATTACTGCCCCGAATTCGTCTCCGATTTCATCCTACTTCCGGTCAGATTGGGTCGAGAAGTCTGACAATGCTGCGATAACGACGGTGGGAGCATTGTTGATTTAACAAAGATAAAATCGATGCTCGGAATGGCTTCCGAGGCCTCAATAGGACATTCCCGATATTACTGCCCTGAATTCGTCTCCGATGTTATCTTACTTCCGGTCAGATTGGGTCGAGAAGTCTGACGAAGGTGCGAGAACGACGGTAGAGGCATTGTTAATTTAACAAAGATAAAATCGGTGCTCGGAATGGTTCCCGGGGCCTCGATCGGACAATCCCGATATTACTGCCCCGAATTCGTCTCCGATTTTATCTTACGTCCGGTCAGATTGGGTCGAGACGTCTGATGATGCTGCGAGAACAACGGTCGGAGCTTTGTTTATTTAACGAAGATAAAATCGGTCCTCCGAATGGTTCTCGTGGCCTCGATCGGACATTCCCGACATTACTGCCCCGAATTCGTCTCCGATTTTATCTTACTTCCGATCAGATTGGGTCGAGAAGACTGACAATGCTGCGATAACGACGGTAGGAGCATTGTTTATTTAATAAGAATAAAATCGGTGCTCGGAATGGTTATCGGGGCCTCGATCGGACATTCCCGATATTACTGCCCCGAATTCGTCTCCGATTTCATCCTACTTCCGGTCAGATTGGGTCGAGAAGTCTGACAATGCTGCGATAACGACGGTGGGAGCATTGTTGATTTAACAAAGATAAAATCGATGCTCGGAATGGCTTCCGAGGCCTCAATAGGACATTCCCGATATTACTGCCCTGAATTCGTCTCCGATGTTATCTTACTTCCGGTCAGATTGGGTCGAGAAGTCTGACGATGCTGCGAGAACAACGGTAGGAGCTTTGTTCATTTAACAAGAATAAAATCGGTGCTCGGAATGGTTCTCGGGGCCTCGATCGGACATGCCCGATATTACTGCCCCAAATTCGTCTCCGATTTTTCCTACTTCCGGTCAGATTGGGTCGAGAAGTCTGACGATGCCGCGAGAACGACGGTAGGAGCTTTGTTTATTTAACAAGAATAAAATGGGTGCTCGGAATGGTTCTCGGGGCCTCCATCGGACATTCCCGACATTACTGCCCTGAATTCGTCTCCGATTTTATTTTACTTCCGAGCAGATTGGGTCGAGAAGTCTGACAATGCTGCGATAACGACGGTAGGAGCATTGTATATTTAACAAGAATAAAATCGGTGCTCGGAGTGGTTCTCGGGGCCTCGATCGGACATTCCCGATATTACTGCCCGGAATTCGTCTCCGATTTTATCCTACTTCTGGTCAGATTGGGTCGAGAAGTCTGACGATGCCGCGAGAACGACGGTAGGCGCTTTGTTTATTTAAAAAAGATCAAATCGGTCCTCGGAATGGTTCCTGGGGCCTCGATCGGATATTCCCGATAGTACTGCCCCCAATTCGTCTCCGATTTTATCTTACTTCCGGTCAGAATGGATAAGAAATTCTGACGATGCCGCGAGAACGACGGAAGGAGCATTGTTTATTTAACAAAGACAAAATCGGTGGTCAGAATGGTTCCCGGGGCCTCGATCGGACATTCCCGATATTACTGCCCCGAATTCGTCTCCGATTTTATCTTACTTCCGGTCAGATTGGGTCGAGAAGTCTGACGATGCTGCGAAAACGACGGAAGGAGCATTGTTTATTTAACAAAGATAAAATCGGTGCTTGCAATGGTTCTTGGGGCATCGTTCGGACATGCTCGATATTACTGCCCCAAATTCGTCTCCGATTTTATCGTGCTTCCGGTCAAATTGGGGAAGGAAATCTGACGATGGTGGGAGAACGACGGTAGGAGCATTGTTTATTTACCAAAGATAAAATCGGTGCTCGGAATGGTTCCCGGGGCCTCGATCGGACATTCCCGATATAACTGCCCTGAATTCGTCTCCGATTTCGGGATTCGAGATAGTAATATCGGGAATGTCCAATCGATGCCCCAAGAACCATTGCGAGCACCGATTTTGTCTTTGTTAAATAAACAATGCTCCTACCGTCGTTTTCGCAGCATTGTCAGACTTCTCGACAGAATCTGACCGAAATTAAGATAAAATCGGAGACGTATTGGGGGCAGTAATATCGGGAATGTCCGATCGAGGCCCCAGGAACCATTCCGAGTACCAATTTTATCTTTGCTAAATAAACAAAGCTCTTACCGTCGTTCTTGCGGCATCGTCAGACTTCTCGACCCAATCTGACCGGAAGTAGGATAAAATCGGAGGCGAATTCGGGATAGTAATATCGAGAATGTCCGATCGAGTTCCCGGGAACCATTCTGACCCCCGATTTTATCTTTGTTAAATAAACAATGCTCCTTCCGTCGTCCGCGCGGCATCGTCAGACTTCCATATCTATTCTGACCGGAAGTAAGATAAAATCGGAGACTAATTGGGGGCAGTAATATCGGGAATGTCCGATAGAGGCTCCGAGAACCATTCCAAGAACCGATTTCATCTTTGTTAAATAAACAAAGCTCCTACCGTCGTTCTCGCGGCATCGTCAAACTTCCTGACCTAATCTGACCGGAAGTAAGATAAAATCGGAGACGGATTCGGGGCAGCAATATCGGGAATGTCCGATCGAGGCCCCGGGAACCATTCTGACCACCGATTTTATCTTTGTTAAATAAACTAAGCGCCTACCGTCGTTCTCGCGGCATCGTCAGACTTCTCGACCCAATCCGACCGGGAGTAGGATAAAATCGGAGACGAATTCGGGGCAGTAATATCGGGAATGTCCGATCAAGGCTCCGAGAACTATTCCGAGCACCGATTTTAGCTTTGTTAAATAAACAATGCTCCTTCCGTCGTTCTCGCGGCATCGTCAGACTTCCTTATCCATTCTGACCGGAAGTAAGATAAAATCAGAGACGAATTGAGGGCCGTAATATCGGGAATGTCCGATCGAGTCCCCGGGAACCATTCCGAGCACCGATTTTATCTTTGTTAAATAAACTAAGCTCCTACCGTGGTTCTCGCGGCATCGTCAGACTTCTCGACCCAATCTGACCGGGAGTAAGATAAAATCGGAGACGAATTCGGGGCAGTAATATCGGGAATGTCCGAACAAGGCTCCGAGAACCATTTCGAGCACCGATTTTATCATTGTTAAATAAATAATCCTTCTTCCGTCGTTCTCGAAGCATCGTCAGACTTCTCGACCCAACCTGACTGGAAACAAGATAAAATGGGAGACGGATTCGGGGCAGTATTACCAGGAATTTCCGATTGAGGCTCCTAGAAACGTTGCAAGCACCGATTTTATCTTTGTTAAATGAATAATGTTCCTTCCCTCGTTGTCGCAGGATCGTCAGACTGCTCGACCCAATCTGACGGGAAATAAGATAAAATGGGAGACGGATTCGGGGCAGTAATATTCATATTATCCGACTGAGGCTCCGAGAACCGTTGCGAGCACCGATTTTACCTTTGTTAAATAAATAATGCTCCTTCCGTCGTTCTCGCAGGATCGTCAGACTTCTCGACCCAATCTGACGGGAAATATGATAAAATCGGAGACGAATTCGGGGCAGTAGTATCAGGAATGTCCGATCTGTGCTCCGAGAACCGTTGCGAGCCCCGATTTTATCTTTGTTAAATAAATAATGCTCCTTCCGTCGTTGTCGCAACATCGACAGATTTCTCGACTCAATCTGACCCATTGCGGAGCAAATGCTACCCCGCGATTCGCAAACCTGGGTCGTTTTCGTCCCGCCCAGAATCATTTTCTTCACTTAATATTTATTTTTACAAAAATCGAAAATAAGGAAGCAAACAACCTTATTATTCCTGTAGAAGTACGGTGTAAAGATCGACGATGATTTTTTTTTCAGATTTTTTCCACCGACAATTGTTGGTTTGGCAGTGCAAAAACGAAAACGACGCAGCTCCACGGGATTAATGTGCCTGAAATACCTTTATGGATTGAGGTTTAAGATAATCGATTGAACTTGATCGATAGATTGCGAACTTTATCGAAAAAAATGTCAATTGCCAAAATATTTGCGAATTTCATGGTCCGCAAACAATATTCCTCATCATTTGCGATTCGCTAATAACTTTCGCAATAAATAATTCTATCAATACATTTTAAAGTAATTTCGCGTGAAATTATTATTTTTTGCCAAATTATATTAGCATTTTTATTTTTGACTTTTTCATAAAATATTCAAAAATTCTGTAACTACAACATGTAAAGATAATTTATGCAACATTAAAAAGAAATCTCGTAGTATTTGGTAAAAAATAATAATTCCACTTCAAATTACTTCGAAATGTATTGCTGGAATCATTTATTCCAAACGTTGTTAGCGAATCGCAAATGATTGAAAGTCGTATTTGCAGTGCATGGAATCCTCGAACATTTCATCAATTGACATTATTTTGAATCAAGTTCTCAGATAGGGACACATTCAGATCCCTCTGCTCGACCGCGTGTCATCGGACTCTGAACCAACTTCCTGTGACAGCCGACCATTCGGAAGTTGCAGCTGTGACGTCAGCAGACTAGCACTTCCTATAGCACTGTCGTGCCTGACTTAGCTCGTTTGTTCCACTGATTAAATTTCGAATTATCGACTTTAAATCGTACGTTTGATAATTTTTTTTCTCCATGACGGGGAACTACAAATAAAGTTTTTCGGGAGTTTTCCGTATTCGGAATTTTATAAACTTCATTCTCCTGCACGCAAAATGGATTTTTTATTTTTTTCTAGAATACGCTATTTTCTCTGGCAAATGCTATTCATGACAAAAATACGATATGTTTGTTTTCAAAGAAAGCGTGAAAACCCATTACAAATATTATTTTTTTCAGTCGCTAAATCACCGCGCAAAATCCGCGCATTGTCACCCTGTATATACAGGGTGACAAATTGGGGATGGCCACCTATATTTAAATCCATTCGGGCGACCATTTCGAATCAGTTGAGGTGCGTTTTTTCAATAGTTTTTCGGGAACTTTTCGAAAAAAAATATTGGGCTCATGTGAAAAAATAAAATTTCATGGAAAAATAGAAAAAGTTGGGAAAAAAAATAAAAATGGCATTCCGCGCCGACCGAAGCGAAGTCGATTCGATTTTGACCACGGAAGATCCGAACAGAAGTCGCTCGCAAAATGTTATTACTGAAAAAAACAATATCAATATTTCGAAATCGAACGATAGTTCAAACGTTGAATTTCACTTCCGCAGTATCTCGGGAAGGGCGGCACCAGCGAACGGATTCAGCGAAGAGAGTAGGCGCTGGAGCTTCGGCTGCTGTGTTCGCATCGCGGCTGTCATGGGGCCGCAACCGTCAAGCCGCAGCTGACGTTTCGAGAAGCCAAAATGTTGTCAGGTTTTTTTTATGGTCACTTCGGTGCTAAGATAAAAAATGGAGCGATTAAAAAAGCTTCATTTTTTTTCGTCTTTAAACATCGTCCACGGGCTTAAAAAAATGCTCTGCCTCAATTAATGCTGGGGTGCTAATAAAATATTTGGGGTTAATTTGGTATTTTTTCCTCTTTGTACGATCACTCGTCGCTGAGATCCCGCCAATCGAACGAAAATTCCGCTCTTGCGTTGATCATCGATATCTCTTGAAGTAGTGATTGTACACCGAACGGAAGGTGGGTTTCAGAAACTCGAAAAACTCCGCAATAACTTGCATTTGGTATTTGAACGGAACCATTTTTTTTGCAGCTAAATATTGATTTGAAAATTAAAAGAAAACACTTTTTTCCGCCGTTTTGGCAAATGCACCACCAGCTTTCAAATATTTCGAAAACGATCGATATTGCCAGGTATTGTTTGCATGGAATTTTGCATTAAATACTCATCAAATCTCACAAACAGAAACAAATTGCGATGTTTTGATTTTTTTTCAATCGTTATCCATTGAAGAATCGTATGGCGATGCGTGTAAATAGGTGTATGAAGATTCGCTTGGGGTATCAATTCAATTTAATGCAACCAATTTTAACTTGCTCAATTACAGCATGCAAACAAAAAAATCGAATCACCACTGAACAAATGATGATTTTATAACATGTTCTACAAATTTTAAAATGAAAAAAAATTCACGATATTGTGGGGCAGATCTGTTATTTTTCTTACAATTTCCCATTGACTATTCAATACATATTTTTAAAAAACCAATTTTTTATTTCTTTTCATTTCAAACTGTTTACGAAATTGTATGAAATGATCATCTGCGATTTCTTTGTGTGCATGCTATAATTTAGCGAGTTAAAATGAGGTGCATTGAATTAAATTGGAACCCTCAAGCGCATCTTCATGCGCCTTTTGTACACGAATAGCTATACGATTTTCCAATCGATGACGATTGAAGAGATAAGAATTCAACACAGACATTTATTTTCGTTTGTGAGATTTGGTGAGAAGTTAATGCAGAATTACATGATAACCAAAGTAGTGACCAAGATGACGAATTCTTGTTTTCATCTTAACCATCGTCATTTGACGTCTGAGGAGCAAGAAATGTGCCCCTTTTATTTTTCATGAAAGTTTGTAAAATTCGGGTAAAAAAACCGTTAAACCAATCTGTTTGCAAATTTACAGGGTCTTTAGGCATTTACTAAGCTCAACAAATTCCTGAAAACATTTATCATTTTCCCAATATTTGCAAAGTTGTGGTGGATTATCCAAAACGGTGGAGAGTCATTTTTTTATACTTTCTCGAATCAATATTGGGGTCTCGGTCGGTCATCCTCGACGCGACGGGTCCGAGTTTGTCCTTGCTTTCACCTTACTTCCGGTCACTTTTCATCGAGAAATCTGACGATACCGACAGAACGGTGACCGGACCACATGTTGATAAACAAAGATAAAAGCAGTGCTCGCGATGATTTTGGAGCCCTCGATTGGCCATCCCGATACGACCCCGAGTTTGTCTCTGCTTTCATCATACTTCCGGTTTTTTTTCGTCAAGAAGTCTGACGATGACGCGAAAACGATGACCAGAGAATTTGTTCATAAAAAAAGATAAAAGCTATGCTAGCGATGGTTCTTGTGGTCTCGGTCGGCCATCCTCGAGGCGACGGCTCCGAGTTTGTGTTGGCTTTCATCTCACTTCCGGTCATCTCACTTCATTTTTCGTCAAGAAGGCAGACTATGCCGCGAGAACGTTGACCGGAACATTTGTTAGTAAACAAAAATAAAAGCAGTGCTCGCGATGGTTTTGGGGGCCTCGATCGGTCATTCCCGAGACGACGGCCCGGAGTTTGTCTCTGCTTTCATCTTACTTCCGGTCATTTTTCATAAAAAAAGTACAACGATGCCACGAGGACTATGACCGGAGCATTTGTTAATACACAAAGATGAAAGCAGTTCTCGCGATGGTTCTTGGGGTCTCGGTCGGTCATCCTCGACGCGACGGTTTCGAGTTTGTCCTTGCTTTCACCTCACTTCCGGTCATTTTTCGTCGAGAAATCTGACGTGCCCCCAGAATAATGACCAGACCATATGTTTATAAAAAAAAAAAGCTGTGCTTGCCGTGGATCTAGGAGCCTTGATCGGTCATTCCCGATACGACGGTCCCGAGTTTGTCTGTGCTCCCATCTCACTTCTGGTCATTTTTCGTCAAGAAGGCAGTCTATGCCGCAAAACGATGACCGGAGCATTTGTCAGTAAACAAAGATGAAAGCAGTGCTCGCGATGGTTTTGGGGGCCTCGATCGGTCATTCCCGATACGACGGCCCCGAGTTCGTCTCTGCTTTCATCCCATTTCCGGTTATTTTCCGTCAAGAAGGCTGACGATGCCACGAGAACGATGGCCGGAGCATTTCTTACTGAACAAAGATAAAAGCAGTGCTCGCGATGGTTCTGGAGCCCTCGATCGATTGGTCCCGATGACCGGAGTATTTGTTAGTAAACAAAGATGAAAGCATTGCTCGCGATGATTTTGGGGTCCTCGTTCGGTCGATGCTGATACGACGGACCCGTATTTGTCTCTGCTTTCATCTTACTTCCGGTTATTTTTCGTTCAGAAGGCAGACGATGCCGCGAGACCGATAACCGGAGCATTTGTTACGACACAAAAATAAAATCAGTGCGCGCGATGATTCTTGTGGTCTCGATCGGTCATCCGCGGCGCGACAGCACCGAGTTTCTCTCAGCTTTCATCTCACATTAGGGAATTTTTCGTCCAGAAATCTGATGATGCCAAAAGAACTATGACTGGATCGTTTGTTCTTAAACAAACGTAAAAGCAGCGCTCGCGAGGGTTCTCGGGGTCTCGGTCGGACATCCCCGACTCAACAGGGATCGACTGAACGAGGCCCCCAGAATCATCACGAGCACTGCTTTTATCTTCGTTTAGTAAGAAATGCTCTGGCCGTCGTTCTCGCGACATCGTCAGCCTTCTTGACGGAAAGTAACCGGAAGTGAGATGAAAGCAGAGACAAACTCGGGGCCGTCGTATCAGGAACGACCGATCGAGGCCCCCAAAACTATCGCGAGGACTGCTTTCATCTTGGTTTACTAACAAATGCTCCGATCATCGTTCTCATGGCATCGTCTGCCTTCTTGACGAAAAATGACCGGAAGTGAGATGTAAGCATAGACAAACTCAGGACCGTTGTATCTGGAATGACCGATCGAGGCCCCCAGAACCACGGCGAGCACGGCTTTCATCTTTGTTTACTGAGAAATGCCTCGGTCATCGTTCTCGCGGCACCGTCAGCCTTTTTCGACGAAAAATGACCGGAAGTAAGGTGAAATCAGAGACACACTCGGGGCCGTCACGTCGAGAATGACCGACCGACACCACAAGACCCATCGCGAGCATTGCTTTTATCTTCGTTTATCATCAAATGCTCCGGTCATCGTTATCGCGTCATCGTCAGACTTCTTGACGAAAAAAAACCGGAAGTATGATTGAAGCAGAGCCAAACTGGGAACCGTCGTATCGGGAATGACCGACCGAGGCCCTCAGAATCACGGCGAGCACTGCTTTTATATTTATTTATAAACATATGGTCCGGTCATCATTCTGGCGGTATCATCAGTATTCTCGACGAAAAATGACCGGAAGTAAGGTGAAAGCAAAGACAAACTCGGAGCCGTCGCAACGAGGATAACTGACCGAGACCCCAAGAACCATCGCGAGAACTGCTTTCATCTGTTTTTATTAACAAATTCTCCGGTCATAGTACATGTGGCATCGTTGTAGTTCTTGACGAAAAATGACCGGAAGTAAGATGACAGCAGAGACAAACTCGGGGCCGTCGTCGCGGGAATGACCGATCGAGGCACTGCTTTCATCTTTGTTTATTAACAAATTCTCCGTTCATCACTCTCACAGCATCGTCAGCCTCGTTGACGAAAAATGACTAGACGTAAAATGAAAGCAATGACAAACTCGGGGCCGTCGTATCGGAAATGACCGATCGAGGCCCCCAAACCCACGGCGAGCACTTCTTTCATATTTGTTTATAAACATATAGTCCGGTCATCATTCTGATGGTATCATCAGATTTCTCGACGAAAAATGACCGGAAGTAAGGTGCAACCAAAGACAAACTCGGAGCCATCGCGTCGAGGATGACCGATCGAGACCCCGAAAACCATCGCGAGAACTGCTTTCATCTTTTTTTATTAACAAATGCTCCGGTCATAGTACATGTGGCATCGTTGTACTTCTTGACGAAAAATGAGCGTAAGTAAGATGAAAGCAGAGACAAACTCGGGGCCGTCGTTGCGGGAATGACCGATCGAGGCACCCCTAACTATCGCGAGCACTGCTTTCATCTTTTTTTATTAACAAATGCTCCGTTCATCACTCTCGCAGCATCGTCAGCCTCGTTGACGAAAAGTAACTAGACGTAAAATGGAAGCAAACACAAACTCGGGGCCGTCTTATCGGGAATGACCGATCGAGGCCCCCAAACCCACGGCGAGCACTGCTTTCATCGTTGTTTACTACTAACAAATGCTCCGGTCATCGTTCTCGCGGCGTCGTCAGCATTCTTGACGAAAAATGACCGGAAGTAAGATGAAATCAGAGACAAACTCGGGGCCGTCGTATCGGGAACGACCGATCGAGGCCCCCAGAACTATCGCGAGGACTGCTTTCATCTTGGTTTACTAACAAATGCTCCGATCATCGTTCTCACGGCATCGTCTGCCTTCTTGACGAAAAATGACCGGAAGTGAGATGAAAGCGTAGACAAACTCGGGGCCGTCGTATCGAAAACGACCAATCTAGGCCCCCAGAACTATCGCGAGGACTGCTTTCATCTTGGTTTACTATCAAATGCTCCGATCATCGTTCTCACGGCATCGTCTGCCTTCTTGACGAAAAATGACTGGAAGTGAGATGAAAGCATAGACAAACTCGGGACCGTCGTATCTGGAATGACCGATCGAGGCCCTCAGAACCACCGCGAGCACTGCTTTCATCTTTGTGTACTAACAAATGGTCCGGTCATCGTTCTCGCGGCATCGTCTGCCTTCTTGACGAAAAATGTCCGGAAGTGAAATGAAGGCACAGACAAACTCGGGACCGTTGTATCGGGAATGACCGATCGAGGCCCCCAGAACCACGGCGAGCACGGCTTTCATCTTTGTTTACTAAGAAATGCCTCGGTCATCGTTCTCGCGGCACCGTCAGCTTTTTGACGAAAAATGACCGGAAGTAAGATGAAATCAGAGACACACTCGGGGCCGTCACGTCGAGAATGACCGACCGACAACACAAGACCCATCGCGAGCATTGCTTTTATCTTTGCTTATCATCAAATGCTCCGGTCACCGTTATCGCGTCGTCGTCAGACTTCTTGACGAAAAAAAAAACCGGAAGTATGGTTAAAGCAGAGCCAAACTGGGAACCGTCGTATTGGGAATGACCGATTGAGGCCCTCAAAACCACGGCGAGCACTGCTTTTATATTTATTTATAAACATATGGTCCGGTCATCATTCTGGCGGTATCATCTGATTTCTCGACGAAAAACGACCGTAAGTAAGGTGAAAGCAAAGACAAACTCGGAGCCGTCGCATCGAGGATAACTGACCGAGACCCCAAGAACCATCGCGAGAACTGCTTTCATCTTTTTTTATTAACAAATGCTCCAGTCATAGTACATGTGGCATCGTTGTAGTTCTTGACGAAAAATGACCGGAAGTAAGATGAAAGCAGAGACAAACTCGAGGCCGTCGTCGCGGGAATGACCGATCGAGGCACCCCTGACCATCGCGAGCACTGCTTTCATCTTTTTTTATTAACAAATGCTCCGTTCATCACTCTCGCTGCATCGTCAGCCTCGTTGACGAAAAATGACTAGACGTAAAATGAAAGCAAAGACAAACTCGGGGCCGTCTTATCGGGAATGACCGATCGAGGCCCCCAAACCCACGGCGAGCACTGCTTTCATCGTTGTTTACTACCAACAAATCCTCCGGTCATCGTTCTCGCGGCGTCGTCAGCATTCTTGACGAAAAATGACTGGAAGTAAGATGAAATCAGAGACTAACTCGGAGCCGTCGCGTCGAGGATGGCCGACCGAGACCACAAGATCCAACGCGAGGATAGCTTTTATCTTTGTTTATGAACAAATGCTCCGGTCATCGTTTTCGCGTCATCGTCAGACTTCTTGACGAAAAAAAAACCGGACGTATGATGAAAGCAGAGACAAACTCGGGTCCGTCGTATCGTGAATGACCGATCAAGGCCCCAAAAATCGTCGCGAGCACTGCTTTTATCTTTGTTTATAAATATGTGTTGCGGTCACCGTTCTGGCGGCATCGTCAGATTTCTCGATGAAAAATGACCGGAAGTAAGGTGAAAGCAAGGACAAACTCGGAGCCGTCGCGTCGAGGATGACCGACCGAGACCCCAATATTGATTCGAAAAAGTATTTTAAAAAATGACTTTCTACCGTTTTGGAGAATCCACCAAATGTTTGCAAATATTGGGAAAATGATGAATGTTTTCAGGAATTTTTTGAGCTTGCCTAAAGACCCTGTAAATTTGCAAACGGATCGGTTTAACCGTTTTTTTTACCCGAATCCACATACTTTCTCCGGTATCAAATGCCGATGGTTAAGATGAAAACAAAAATTCGTTATCTTTCTCACTACTTTGGTTTGCATGTAATTCTGCATTAACTACTCATCATGCGTTAATTCTGCATTAACAACTACTCGTCTGCGTTGAATTTTTTGTTTCCTTTAATCGTTATCGATTGGAAAATCGTATAGCTATTCGTGTACACAAGGCTATTCGTGTATGAAGATGCGCTTGAGGGTATCAACTTAATTCAATGCACCTCATTTTAACTCGCTAAATTATAGCTTGCAATCAAAGCAATCGCAGATGTTCATTTCATACAATTTCGAGACCGACTATCGGACGACGCAAACGGCGACGCAAACGGCGGGTTGAGCACCGATTGGCTGTCGGAAGACAGTCAGCGCCAGGACGGTAGAAGCAGCAGAGTACAACCCTAGGAGTGGCCGAGGATGTCGTCACTCCGACCGGCGAGGGAAGGAAAGGTGCGATTGGTAGGAAGTGTCGTCATGCGCCGTAATTCAAACGGATCAAGGAGCAAAACCTTGCGATTGGAGAAGCAAGGGTGGCGGTTTGCGGAATACGAGTATAAAAGGGTGAGCGGAGTAGAGATAGGGCTCTCTTCTTTCCTGAGGGGCACCCAACACCCTGCTACCCTTGCGATCACTCGGTAGTCTAACGCGGAACAATCTGGCGAAAGTCGTGAGGGACCCGATCCGTCCTATCCCCAAACCGGAGTCGGCAGTCAGAACTAGAGTAACTTAGGGAAAGTCGTGGCCCGGGTTTTCCTCCAGACCACCCACCCCATTATCATCCTAGGAGCAGGAATACGGAAAGGCGAGGCGGCAGGCGATAAGAAGGAGGTAGCCGGAAGAGAAGAGAGAGAGAGAGAGAGAGAGAGAGAGAGAGAGAGAGAGAGAGAGAGAGAGAGTGAGAAAGAGAGCGTGAGCGAGTGAGAGGACGGGAGGCGCCGACGAAACCGCGCCGAGCGGCGTCAAAGAGAGAAACTCGGACGGTAACCCAAAGGGTTACCGTCCGAGTCTGTACTTCGGGTCGTCTGTACCATGGGTCGATGTCTAGCGACCAAGGGGGCTAGACATCCGATCAGCGGCACCGTAACGATGAACCCGTTATAGCTCAGGGGCGGGAGGACACCGAGCGTGGTGTGAGACAAGGCAGGGGCGAGCGCGCCGAGCCGGTGTGTAAGGGCACTGCAGTACCCGCAGAGAGGGGAATACCACGGTGGATAAGACCACACCAGAGATGGGCGTGGGCCATTACCCACGTAATGAAATTACATATCTAATTAATAATTACTTTTAGCGTTTGTAATGAAAAATCATTTAATTACAAATTATCTCGATCTTTGGTCATTCGAATTTATTTAATTACAAATTACTTCAAGCGTTTATAATTAGAAATTATTTAATTAAAAATTACATCGAGGGTCTGTAATTAGAATTTATTTAATTACAAATTACTTCGCGCATTTGCAATCAGAATGTATTTAATTACAAATTACTTCAAGCATTTGTAATTGAATTACTTTTGTAATTTAATAACTTTTGTAATTTAATTGCTTTTGTAATTTAAACACCGGTGCGATGGTCTAGTGGTTAGCGTGCTCGCCACTAAACCAGCGGACCGGTAGGTCCTGGGTTCGAATCCCAGTCGCATACATTTCGTCGTGAAATATTTTTCTTCGGCATATCGCGGCGAAATAAGACTAGTTCCACGACTGGGGGGGGGGGGGGGGGGGCGAACTCGATGACCAGCTGTATTGGCGTAGGTTTTCCGCAGTTTCCCTACACCCATGACAGAAATGTCATGATGAATATAATACAGAGGGGGAAGTCGGCTGCGGCCGCAAGAGGGGGGAACAGTAAGAAAGATGGAGAACAAAGGAGTAAACAGTAGAGGAAAGAAACGGGCACAATGAGGGGAAGAATAGGTAACAAACGCGATAACCGTGTACCTACGAAA
This sequence comes from Ophion ellenae, assembly GCA_963210295.1. Lineage (NCBI taxonomy): Eukaryota > Metazoa > Arthropoda > Insecta > Hymenoptera > Ichneumonidae > Ophion > Ophion ellenae. Next base: position 7,088,578 of record OY723394.1, read on the forward strand.
AAAAAATACTTTTGTAATTTAATTACATTTGTAATTAAATTACTTTTGTACCAAAATGGACAGTAGAGCAAAACGGGCACCTCGGCTGAATACCGGAATTGTGGGAGAAACGGGCATCAAGCCTAGACATAGTAATTTTGTTTTAAGGGGTTACGTGGGTTTCGAAGCCAACACAAGCATATTTTCTCTATTTAAAAAAATATAATATATAAATTATTTTATTTAAAATGTTAAGCATATAAAAGAGCAACATTTCAACAATACTTAGACAAAATTTCATTAAAAAATTTGTGAATTCAGCCGATGGGACCTGGTTTCCGGACACCCCTAAAAAACCGGTGGACACGATTTCTCAACAACTAATGCACCGATCTTATTAAAAATTTTCACTCTTCTTCAAAATAGCATTGACTAGTGATTAGACGACTGATTAAAAAAAAATTGATATTTGAATTTTTGGAAGAGTCGTATGCAAAATAGTTCAATTTTTGGTACAATTTACACTACGTATAGCCTTGTAGAATTAGTAGCAATCTAAATTTAAAAAACCTTCATTCAATCACTAGTCAATGCTATTTTGAAGAAGTGTGCAAAATTTCAATAAGAAAGGTGCATTAGTCTTTGAGAAATTTTGTCCACCGTTTTTGCGGGGTCTCCGGAAACGAGGTCCCACCGGCTGAATTTTCTAAATTTTTGGATGAATTAAAAAAAAATATTGTTGTAATATTGCTCTTCTATGTGCTTAGCATTTTGATTAAAAAATTCATATATTATATATTTTTTTAATAGAGACATTTTTTTTTTGCTTCGAAACTCACGTAACCCCGAATTGATTTTGTTATCATATTTCGACGTATGCTGTATCGACGATAACACAAGAATGCAAAGAGATTAATAAAATAAAATAAAATTTTTATCGTACAAATTACTGAATTCAAGAATGAATATAATTCAAAAATCAATATTTTGATTGTTTTGAAAATTTCGACAGAAATGATTGAATGCTATATCGAATACTATATTGAAATGTAATCTAACACTCGGGGTTTTGGGGTCACTGAATTCAAATCCCACATCAAATCTTATAAATTCTAAATGGCGGAGCCAATATGGTGCATCAAAAAAGCAAAATGTTATTTCGTTAGAAGGAAATCTGTCACTCGAAAGTTGTTGACGTCACACGATCCCAAGTTCATGTAAATATTCGAAAATCAAAAAAGCTTTGAAACGTCTGCGAAGAATTGAAAAAAATTGAACCAATGAGACATTAAAGAAAAAAATCAGAAGAAAACCTAACGATCCCGCCAACTTTACTAACCATAAATATAGTTTGGCTGAGTGGAAGAGATGGGAAGCACAAGTTTCATCCTAATCCGACTATTTTTGAGTTTTAGAGAAACCATTTTGAAGTCGCTAGGTTCAAATTCATTTTTTAAATACGAAGGTTGAATTCAGCAACACCAAAACCTCCGCGCATCAGCTTTTATTTCAAAAAAATTAAATTTTGTTTTTTATCCGCCATTTTGAATTTTGAAAATTTAACTCCAGATGTGATTCATTGGTCTCAAAAACCAAAGTATACTCACTCTTGTCGAAATGCAATTATATTTTTTATTTGCATTCACGATATTGTATCTACCGTTGAAAATGTTTAAAAAACTTATGGTATGTTTGAATTTAACGACCTTGAAAACAAAAGATATTTTTGTCGGAATCAAACGATTTTTCGAATTTTGCATCCGCTATATTCCACTATATCCGCCAAAAATTGAAATGTTCTTTCTTCCGATCCGTTAATTATATCCGCCATTTTGAATTTTCAAAATCTAATTTCAGATTTAGATTCAACAACACCGAAAACCCCCTGAGGGTGGGCTTTTATTAAAAAAAAAAATTGTGATTTTTTTATCCGCCATGTTGGATCCGCTATTTTGAATTTTGAAAATCTGAGTTCAGGTTCGGATTCAGAGACCCTGAAAATCCCCGAGTATCAGCTTTTATTTCAAAAAAATAAAATATTATTTTTTTGATCCGCCATTTTGAATTTCGACATACGCGCGCACGTACGCATACACACACATGCACACATGCTTGCGAACACAGATACACGCACTCGTAATGTTAGGCATCCACTCACCCAGGTGAGCACACAGTCAGAAATATATCTTCACTTAAAGACACGCACTTGGGTGCAGATAGGGTGGTCCGCACCCTCGCATAGTCTCTTTAACATTTATTCCCATCCGAATCATATGAATGTATCTAAATTGCAAATATAATTAAATAAAAACTGGAATTAAATTACAAATGTAATTGAATTACAATTGCACTTCAATTACATTTGTAATTAAAATACAGATGTAATTAAATTACAATTGTGATTGAATTACAATCGTAATTAAATTACAAATTTAATTGAATTACAATTGTAATTAAAGTACAAATGTAATTAAAGTACAATTGTAATTTAATTACATTTGCAATTTAATTACAATTGTTATTTAATGCTCAATGTAATTCTTAATTTAACAGAGTCCAATTACCCATTAAGCGTGTAATGTGTAATTAAATCTTGTTTCAATTATCCATTACCAGCTTAGTGTGTAATTAAATCGTGTTTCAATTATCCATTACCCATTCAATGAGTAATTAATGTGAGGTTCAATTACACATTACTGGGATAATCTATAATTGAATTTTATTCGATTACATTATTGCCCATCTCTGGACCACACAGGGTATGTGAAGACCAGGCGACGTATGAATAATGTGCGAAGCGTTTAAAGGAAAAAAAGGGCCACAGCGAATTATAGCGTTTAAATGTTTATGTTAGAATACGTACCTCATTTATGTATATTTAAGTATCAAGTCAAATAAATATTGTTAACCGAACTTTGCGTACCAAGTTTATTCCAATCCCCGTTCGAGTTCAGTGACCCGAACTCCGGCGCTCAGTGAATAATCCGAATGAGACCAGGAGAGGGGCACAGTTAATCATTGCGAAACCGTCGCAATATACATAGTAGGGTGTCCGTTATTTCCCAAGTTGGCGTTTTTTAAATTGTCCCCCTCTAGATCATTTGTATATCACCTAAAATGAATTTTAAAAAGCCGTCTTTGAAGACATTAAACGTTGCCTTTTAAACGGTTTTTCCCCATTTAAAATACATGGGAATTCAGCGATTTTTCCATTGTATTTTTTTTCTTCCACCGAAAAATTATTTATAATAGAAGAACCATTGATTCAGCTTCAAATAAGGTTCCTTTATAAGGATTTTTTTTCAATTGGCAAAAAATAATATAGTGATTATTTGCACACGCTTTAAAAACTTACATTTTTATTTTTTATTTTCGGCTAATTATTAATACCTAATGAATCTTAATCTCATATAACCATAGCAAACTTTATCACTTGAATAGTGAAGAACAAATAACATGTTTTTCAAATTCGTTAAGTATAATTTACTTTTTTTTATTTTAATTTATTTATATATAATGCTTTTTTTCGGACGATCTTATTTTATAAGTATACTGTATTTCACATTTTCCTAATCTTCTTGAGCCCGTTTTTCGCGTATGATAGAGTAATAATTGCAATACTTGTTTGTTTGTTGGAAATTCATTACTATACATTTTTTTGTGACGTCACCTAACAGATATATTAATAATAAATTTCTGAGAGGCATGATGGTCGAGAATTTCAATTCTTTAAAAATAGCGTCGTATCGATGAGATCGTGACTCACAGCCCTCACAGCGGGAAATCGTGGAATTTAAATTTGACTAAGACCTGTCTTATTTCACCGCGCAGCGCTGTGAGCGCTTCAAGCGCTGTGATCGCTGCGAGCTGCGAGCCTCCTTCTCATCAGTACGACGCCATTTTAGCGAACATCGTGTCTCTCAGAAATTTAATATATTTGTTAGGTGACGTCGTAGAAAAAATTGATGGTAACAAATTCCCAACAAACAAACAAGTACTGCAATTATTAATTTATTATACGCAAAACACGGACAAGACAGTCAAGGAAAGTTGCGATTTAGTATTAAACGAAGTGCTTAAATTTTTGAATGGCGCTGGCATTCCTACCCAATCTAACCTGCATAGCATTCCGAAATTAAATAAGCTCTATGGAGAATGTCGAGTTGTCCAAAAAAATAGAAGAACATCTTCGAATAAACAAGAAAAAGTTTTCTCAGAAAAGTTAAACTGTTTATTCGATATCGCTCATGGAAACGTTTCCAAAATGGTTAACACCGAAACAGCAGAATCTTTGCAGGATCAACGATCTCAAAGAAAATGGCATTTAAATTTTACCACAACAAAACATTCTTCTGAATCAAATGGGAATTAATATATCATAAAAATAATAATCAAGTCGATATGATATTAAGTTACTGATTATATATTTCAGGAGAACCTGTTTTTTCACATGTGTTTTGTAACCAAACAATGACCGAAGAAAGCACGGTAAAACCTACTGCTTTGAATTCAGATGATCGTCTGCAGTATAAAAAATCAGGTATTGTCGATGCTCTATTCTATATACCAGGGATTCTTAACGTGTGGTCCATAGACCCCCAGGGGGTCCACAGGGGGTCCACGGCATTATGACAATGTTTGCCCGGGTATTGGGACCTTCAACGATGTTGGGTATTTTTTTCCTACACGATAAGTAACCAACGATTGCATACAAAAACCTAAAAAAACTGAAAAATACAAAAACCCAAAATAAAATTGAAAAATATAGAAACCCAAAAAAAATTGAAAAATACAACGACGAAAAATTAAGAAATACAAAAACCCTGTGATGGTCAAGCGGATGATTGGGGATTTCACGACAGATGATTAACTGAGACACGGACTATTACGATTTGGAACTTTTATTCCTAATTCGACTTGGCGAGGGAGTGCACGTTGTTGTTCGAGGTTTCGGGATGGACTGCTGGCTTTCGGTCCAGCAGGAGGAAGCGTGGCTGAGTGGAGGGGCCTTAGGAAGGTGGAGGGGATGCCACGCGCGAGAAGCGCGTGGGCTCGGGGACAATGGGACTCAGGAGAGAGAGAGAGAGAGAGAGAGAGAGAGAGAGAGAGAGAGAGAGAGAGAGAGAGAGTATATAGTGATATACTCTCTCTCTATGAGATACATAATAGTGAGAATTCTACATGTGTGATAGAGCCATCGTGATATAACTTGAAAATAAATCGAAATAGTATACAGTGAAGATACAATATAAAATACAATAGTGTGAAGCGAAGATTTTATACAATGCAACGACTCTTGGAATCGAAAATGGTCCTTAAAAACTAATTAAGTTTAATATAACCTAAATTTCTAACTTATTCAGATGGGGCATTACAGCTACCAACTGATTTCTACAACTTAAATAAGAACAGAAGCAGTACGCGCCAGCAATTCTAAGTTGATGTGCAGTTTCAGCCTGTGGTAGTTACGAAAAATGTTTACAGACTATCTGGGATAAGACCTCAGCAAAGCGAAGAGCGACATAGCAGAGGGCTGTAGCAGTTTACAGAGCACCAAGTAGGTTTTCAGATCAGGAACCATTTGCATCAAGTTCAAATAGATGAGACTGCAGCCTCACTTTAAAAGCTGAACTGGAAACAATCGAAGTGATGCAAGTGGGAAGGGAGTGCCAAAAATAGATTGCTGTTAGAAGAAATGAATTTCGGTAGGTTACCGTGCGATGTGCTGGGATATGGAAGACTGAGGTGTAAAGCTGGCGTGTAAGGCGTTCTGGAGTTCTAGGTGAAGTAAATAGATTTTTGAGGTATGGGGGGGATGAGCCGAGGATAATGCTGTGGACAACTGTACCAAGGTAGTACAGTCTTCGAGAGCGTACAGTTAACCACCCCAACTGACGTCTGTAGCGAGTGATGTGTTCATCTCTTCGCAAATCAAAAATAAATCTGATGCAACAATTCATCAATCTTTCGAGTTTGAGGTTCTGTTCGTCAGTGAGATCGTTGTATACAACGCAGCAGTAGTCTAAGATTGGGAAAATAAGTGCGGTAATGAGCATAACTCTGATTTGACGTGATAGCGCATTTCGATGGGATTTAAGTTTGTACAAAGAATAATTTACTTTACGAGATATTTCTATTACGTGCGATTTCCACGAAAGATTTGCGGACATTGTGACCCCTAGGTTTCGAGCTCGTTGCACATAAGGAAGAGTAGTTCCATCAATGCAGATGGGAGTTATAGATTCGAGATTTAGTTTGCTAACGAGAGTTCGACTGCCAAGAATCATGACCATTGACTTCCTCAGATTAAGTTTGAGTCCGTTTTCAACAGCGTAGTTGCTGATTTGAATAGCGTCGTGTGATAATTTAGCGATACCCGACTCGAGTTCTGAAGGAGCACAGTGCAAGTACATTTGGGTGTCATCAGCAAAGATTATGTATTTGCTGTGGGATAAGTTGCAGTTAATATCGTTGATAAATAAGGAGAACAGAAGAGGGCCCAGAACTGAGCCTTGGGGTACACCACACGACGTAGACAGCCAATCTGAACGCACTCCGTTGTTATCAACTACAGCTTGGCAGCGACCCGTCAAATACGAATGAAACCAAGTGAGAGCTTTCGTAGAGAACCCATAAGTCTGAAGCTTTGCAAGCAACTTGAAATGAGGCACCGTGTCAAAGGCCTTGCTAAAGTCGAACAAGATTAATAGGGTTAGCTTACGTTCATCAACTGCTTGCTTGACGTCATGGTTAAGTTTGAGCAGCACCGTTTGAGTGCTAAAGCCTTTTCTGTAACCTGATTGCATAGGATTTAGGAGATTGTGTTGGTTTAGATATCCAGATAATTGAGCGTGGGCAATTCGTTCAAATATTTTTGAGAACTCGCACAAATTTGCTATAGGTCTGGGTCAGATATAGATTTAGGAGGATTTACTTTGAGTAGGGGTTTGATAAGTGCTCTTTTCCAAGACGCAGGGAAATATCCAGTTTGAAACGAGTAATTAAAGATCTTAGCAAGAATTGGTGAGATAGTCGGAAGAGCGTGATGGATAGCGAATAACGATAATCCGTCAGGGCCCTTTGTGAGAGATGGGGAGGTGGCAGCTTTGATAGTGGAAACTACCGTGTCTGTAGACACCGCATTGAAATGAAAAGTGGGTTGGTTAGTCAGCGGAGCTCCGAGACTATCCAGTTCAGCAAGCGAACATGAAGGCACGGCATTAGCTATGGTCACAAAGGATGCATTAAGTTCCTCGCGAGAAAAGAAGTTCAGCGGAGAGACTGTCGTAGAAGCGACTAGTCCTATATTTTTCAATTCACGCCACAATTTGGGTGGGTCGTGAATTCCGTTGAGTCTGGCCAGATAATAGTCGCTCTTAGCCCGCTTTAAGTCCACGGAGAGTGAAGCTCTATAAAGTCTGTACATTGAGAATCCTAACACGCTACCAGATCGCTTGGCTTGCTTATACAAAGTGTTTTTTCTCTTGATTCGTTCTTTGAGATCATTAGTTAGCCACGGCGCAGGGGGCGATGAAACAGTGAATGTTTGCAAGGGCGCGTGCTGGATGAAGGTTGACGTGATAGAATGAGAGAGCAACTCATTGAGATGGTTGGCGTCATCATTAGTTATAAGTAGTTTTGTTGTTGTTGAGCTATGAGATTCGATGACCAGAGAAAGATCGGTGGCGTAAGCCATTCTATCAAACCTCTTCAGATTGTGCCGCGATAACGACTGCATCGTAGCCGAGCTAATGTTAAATTGGTAGGTGAGTTCGATTAAGTCGTGCCCTGCGATGAATGGCACATGAGACTTTTTGTAATTTACAATTTTGTTTGGGCAATCGACGATGAAAACATCTAGCCACGAGTCGGAGGATGGGGAGTGGTGAGTGGGATCAGACTCAACTATATGTAAGGACATAGATCGCGTGGATTCCCTTAAAAAATCAGCTTCGAAGTTTGCAGTAGCCAGATTGCAGTTCAGATCTCCTGTGATTAAGATAGTTCCATAAGGAAACGAGATCCGCGAGAAAGCATCGAAGAAGTCACTGAATAGAAGGCCTTTTGGTCTTCTGTATATCGATGAGAGCAAGAGCGATTCACCAATGGAGTTTCGTATCTCAAGAATGATAAATTCAGGCGCATTGAGAACTTGGTTGTTTGAAAACGCCAGGACTTTAGCTTTCAGTGATTTGTGAATGTAGCACGCTACACCACCACCTCTTGCACATACTCTATCATGGCGTACAAGAAAGTAGTCTTCGATGCCAACTACGTCGTCTGGAATGCGAGCATGTAGCCATGTTTCAGAAACCGATATTATATGACAAAAATTTGAAGCTATATGGACTTTAATCAATTCGATATGTCCTGCAAGAGAATTTGCGTTGAAGCTGACGATCTTGATGCTTGAGTTTTCGATCCGAGGAGGTTGCCTAATGGGGGCGTGCGGTAGTCAGACTAGTTTAGCTAGATCATCCTCGGATGAGATGTTAAGAACCGGAGACCCATTCATCTTCCTGACATGGATTGCTCCGTGCTTCACCCAGACAAATTTATAACAGTTTTGAGCAGCCTTAGTTTTAGTAGACCGATAGAGTTTATACTTGTGCGTGGGAAGTAGTTCGTTAACGTAGATGGACCCCGCTTGATCGACTGAGAAAACTTCGCGTACGGTAAGTTCTTGTTTAACTCTCTTTCTTGAAATTATGTGTTCTCTAATAGTTGGTGATTTTAGTAAAACTACCAAAGATCTGCGCGATGAATGACTTTGGCTGGTGGAGGACGGTTCACCTATAGCATTTGAGCCTTGTTTGACTATACAACGAACATCCAGCACGTCGGTGATCAGTTCGGGGATGCCAAGGGCGTTCAGGATTTTGCTCACGATTTGATGAGGGGAGTCATCGATTTGGATGGGGATGCCAGATAAAATTATCTCAGCCGAGTTGCTGCATTGTTCGATATTACTCAAACGTCCAGAGACGTCATGCATTTTAGCTTGCAAGTTTTGAGCCTCAGTCGTGACATTTGTCACGCTCGTTTCCAGAGTCGCAATTCTCCCAACTATAGCTTCCTGTCCTATTGATAATCTCGAAACATCCGTTTTAAGTTCAGTTGTGTTTGAGGCTACACCGACTAGCGTCTGTTGAATTGCTCCAAGCATGTTGTTTGTTGTAGTGCTGAAAGCTTGTAGTTGATTACTGATTTCATTGACAACATTCAGTGTGCTATTTGACCCAGATGACCGATTTGGTGAGGGGTCAGGTGTGCGATGAGTAATGATAGACCGTTGCATTGCGCAGGTGTCGCAGCGAAAAACACTAATCGCATCGGTATCTGAGGGATCGATATCGAATTTTTTAGCAGCACACTGGAGGTGAAACGCGGCACCACAGTCGCCTGTGCAAGTGACTATAGATGTTCTAGTCGCAATCCGATCACAAATTTCACAGCGAATTACCATCTTAATAACGCGTAATGATACGTTTTAACGACAGGTTTCAGAGCTGAGCGTTATGGCTAAGAGAATAGTTGATTTGGAGAGGTAATCGTTTTTATCGCCTGATACAGTGCTGCCGATGTTACCGACGGATGGTGTTGTGAGTTGCGAGTGCCATCTGTAGCTCGGCGGTGCAGACTTCGTATCGACAGGCGTAGTAGTGATCTCGTGCGCAGGCGCGTGAGGTAGCGGGCGAGACGTGGACACTGGAGCGAAGCGTGGTCGAAAAAGGCGCGCTTTGTATGTACTCACACCACGAGACGTGCGTAAAGATGAGCTCAAGGTTGGTGGTGTGTGGGCGAGCGATGAAAATCAATATGTCGGTGACAGGTGAGGTTAAGAAATATTTCCACAGGAGAAGTGACTCCACGTCACAAAACCAGACAGATAAGCAGCAAAAGAGTCGTATAAAGCGAAAGATAGCAGTTAGTTGCATGCTATGGACCTGCGAAAAAACCGCCCGGGGCGGAAGAATGCAGAATCAAGTCCAAAACGGTAGAGCCGAAATGAGTGCGACTGAGTGTACTCACCGTCAGAGAGAGAGAGAGAGAGAGAAAGAGGAAGAAAGAGAGATGCTGGAGAGGACTTCTGGGAAGGGAGATTTAGTTTCTGCTGAGGGTTTCTAGGAAGGAGGATTAGGTTTAGGTGAGAGCTGTGGGAACGGTTGATATGAGGGCGTGAGACTAAGTTTGGGAATAGGAGTCGTGTGGGACCGTGACAACCCAAACAAATTTTTTTTTAATACAAAAACCCCCAAAAATTGGAAAAAAATAAACATGGAGTCAGATATCCGCTACGTCCCCGTTCGTTGACTCCGGGTGCAGCTGAAAGCGGACATTCCTATCGTAATTCCACGAATTTTCCGTAGACGATTATTCCGACAATTTCGGTTTTCCAGTAAACTTTCTGCTTCAGTTTACAATTTCTGATTAAATCGCATTTTGATTTGAAATTTCAATTGAAATAATACATTTTTTCAAAACATTGTTTCGAAAGGGGTCCACAGGCAATGCGAGATGGTCCATAGAGCTCAAAAGGTTAAGAACCCCTGCTATATACGATTGATATGAGAAATTATATTCTTACAAAAAACAATATAACAAATCAATAATAATACATATATTTTTATTTTAGATATTTTACCACTATCTCCTTTGGAAAGTTTATCTGAACGAATGGCGAGTGGATTATCTTTTTCTGACCCAAGTTCAGGATCCATGATTGAAGCGCACGGCCGAAATTACGAACAGAAAAGTATGAGAGGAAATATAAACATCATGACCGACACTGTAGTTGCAGTTCTAGACAGCTGTAAAATTTTGTACAGAAATTCTGTATGCATTATATCTGCAGTGGCAGAAGGTTTGGGGTTCGATACGAAAAATTTATTTTTAAGACTTCTTTTAATGAGCATCGAAGAAAAATTCGAAAAGACAAAGCAGAAAAAATCAAAAAATTATTTGGCGAAAACAAAGTGAAAGCTGCAACAATACATTGGGACGGTAAACTCATACCCGACAGTATTACATGTAAATTAACAGACCAACTACCAATAATAGTTAGTCACGGTAATGAAGGAAAAATGTTAAGCGTCCCTTCATTAACGGATGGCAAAAGGATAACTCAAGCGAAAGAAATTTACAAAACTACAAACGAGTGGGGCTTACACGATTCTATTAAAGCTGTATGCTGTGATAAAACAAATTCCAATCTTGGTTGTAGGCAAGGGGCACCTGTAATTTGCGAGCAAATGATGGAAATCGATTTGTTATATTTACCTTGCAGGCACCACATCTATGAATTGGTGTTATCCTGTGTTTTCCAGGAAAAATCATCCAGTACATCGGGACCAAACGTACAAATTTTCAAAAAAAATCAAGTTCAATGGCACATGCTCGATCAAACGAAATGGAAAAATGGTATCGAAAGCAATCAAATCAATAATAATTTGCTTTAAAAAATTGGTGAGACAGATACTATCATAGAAGAACTTTTGGAGACCATTTTGCCACGCGCTGATTATAAAGAGCTGCTCGAGTTGAGTCGAATTTACCTTGGAACGGCAAATCGCGACATAACATTTTATAACATTTTATAAGCCAGGAACGTTCCATCACGCCCGCTGGAGGCTAAAGCAATTTATTCTTCAAAAATTTATATTTTTCGAGCAGTTTTTGAATTATCACCTGAAGAACAAAAATATCTTTTAGCCGTTTATTTATTCGTCGTTTTTGTTTATGTCAAGTGTTGGTACACCGCACCACTTGCTATAGCTGCTCCAAATCAGGATTTACAATTTTTGAAAACGGTCTGCGAGTACAGTTCAATTGACAAAAGCATTTCCGAGATAGTTCTTCGAAAAATTAAAAATCACTTATGGTATTTAAGTCCCGAGGCGGTGGCTCTTTCATTTTTTGATGAAAAAATACCATTGGCAATCAAAAAGAGGATGGTAAATGCATTAAACATAGAGCCAAACTATGATTTTGATTCCCCAAAAAGGTTCGTCATTAGCTCTCAAACAAAAATAAAGCATCTACAAACACGAGAGTTGGATTATTTTGTAAACAGAGACTCGCTAAAATGTTTCGATCGATTCTAAATAAATAAAAGTTTTTTAGATAAAAATGTCCACACATGGACAACTAATGATGGATATTTAAAAGGCTCAGAAATTGTGAAAAATCCCCGGGTAGTCAATGATTTAGCCGAACGACCAGTGCAGTTAACAGAGGAATACATAAATGTGTTAACGAAAAATGAAGATCAAAAACAATATTTAATACAAGTCGTCAACGAATCCAAAATAAATGTTCTAAAACCACTAAAAATTGCTTATGTAAAAAGTTAAAAACCGCGTAGCATACTGTACTACGCAACTTAAGGCGTCTGGCCACCCTGGCAGATCGAAAAATGGGTGTATCGTGCGGAGGCCATCGTGTATCGTGCGGATGGCATCCGCACGATACGCGCGGTCGTTGTCCCAGCAGTTACCCGGTCATGTCAGATCTGAAAAAAAATTAGCTCATTCGTGAGTAGTGTCGCTACAATGTAGCGAAGCGGTTTTTCTTCGACCATTAAAAAAATCATGGTGAGCCATAATTGCGGTGAAAAATACAAATTTTTTTCCTCGGCTCACCACAATTTTTGTAATGGTCGAAAAAAAACCGCTACGCTACATTGTAGCGACACTACTCACGAATGAGCTGATTTTTTTTCTTCAGATGTGACATGACCAGGTAACAGCTGGGACAACGACTGCGCGTATAGTGCGGAGGGCCTCCACGGCAATATGCATAACAGCACCATTTTTTAATATTTTGAACGGAAATTTATTAACGTTATTCTTAAAGCCCTTTCTGACGTTGTGTAAAAAAATAAAAATATTTCGGCCCATGCTTTAGTGTTTATTATTTTTTTAAAATATACCCATTTTTCGATCGGGCAAGGTGGCTAGACGCCTTAAGAAACCATGAAATATGTATTATTCGGATAAGATATGATGGGAGAAGATTAGGAAAAAAATCATTATATTTAAATAAATTAAAATTTAACAAATGTAAATTTTACTTCAATAAAAATATAAAACTATTTTGGAAAACGTGTTATTTGTTCCTCACTATTCAAGTTGTAAAATTTGTTAAGATTATATATGATTAAGATTCATTAGGTATTGATGATTTGCCGAAAATAAAAAATAAAAAACTTTGTAGGTTTTCAAAGCTTGTGCAAATGTGATGGTCGAGCGGATGATTGACGATTGCGCGAATTGATCAAGAGAGAACTAAGACGACTGAGATCTGGACCTTTTTTTCTTTATTCGATTTGGCGAGGGAGTGCATGTAAGGTTTGAGGGTTCTGGATGTACTGCTGGCTCTCGGTCCAGCAGGAGGAAGCGTGGCTGAGTGGAGGGGCCTTAGGAAGGTGGAGGGGATGTCACGCGCGGAAAGCGCGTGGGCTCGGGGACAATGGTACTCAGGAGAGAGAGAGAGAAAAAGAGCGATGCTGGAGAGGACTTCTGGGAAGGGAGATTTAGTTTCTGCTGAGGGTTTCTAGGAAGGAGGATTAGGTTTAGGTGAGAGCTGTGGGAACGGTTGATATGACCCACACGGAAATAAAATATATGTAAAAATATATTTTTCGATATATTAAAAATGGATGTAAAGTATATTTCAGATATATATTATCCATCTTAGATATAGATTAGATATATGCAATATATACGGGAAATGCATTAAAAATATATTCGCGATATCAAACTTTTCGGCCAAAATAGATCTTCAGAATGTATATAAAAAATATATGTTGGATAGGCGGTTACGTATATTTAAAATTTATTGAAAATATCCTTACGATGTACTCAAATTACCCTAAAAACACACTACAAATGTACTTTAAGTGTATTCGAATTATAATTGAAATACACTTTAAATGTATTTAAACTAAATCTAAAATGTACATGATATATGTTCAAACTCCGTTTAAAATCAACTTTAAATATGTTCATACTACATTTCAAATATTATTGAAATATATTCAACGTGTATTTAAAATATACTTGAAATACATTTAAACTATACTTGAAATTTTCTTAAAAATTTTGTTATGACGTTATTTACATAATTGCACCCTTTTACGATATTGTTCGTTGTCATTAATTACGATTATGGTGCTTGCGCTTCAAATATATTAATGGTTTAAATTTAAATTATATCAGGCGCTTACACGCCGTAAGGTGGTTTCGAACCCGGGACCTCTGAGTGATGAGCTGGGACGTTGTCCACTGAGCCAGTCCTACTTATTAAATTGTTGAACTTTCGTATCGCCTGCATATCGTACAATACACAATATTAATTTATTGAGAAATGCTTGGATTAACAAGAGTAACTAAAATTATCGGATCAATTACTTAATTGCGTTCGCATAGAGAGGGATAATCGAATAGAATTACATAACCTTCAATTTTTTTGTCCGATCATTTATTCTGGCTAGTGCGGCTAGGTCTTCGCGAGATACCGATGTGAAGATGTTTTTCATTCGCAACGTCATCTGTCACTCAAGTTGCTTAACCACCCATCTTCAAAATATATAAAACATACATTCAGTTTGTATGTTTGATATATTTAAGATGCATCTTAAATGGATTTATATTTATATATCGCATAGGTTTTACTCTTACCCAAAAATATAATTGGCATATCCAACTTTTCGAACAAATTATATTTAATACATGTGTTATATATTTTTCGATATATTTTTTATATATTTTATTTTCATGTGGGGAGGGCGTGAGACTGGGTTTGGGAATAGGAGTCGTGTGGGACCGTGACACTCCCCCTCTTACAAGAACGATGCTCCGCATCGTGGGTTACAAAGCCTTTTCTTTAATGATTCTATATAATAAAAATAAAGGTGTGTGTGGGATGTATGTGTGTTTATATAGTGTAATGTGGGTGTCCGAAAAAAAAATTCTATTTGTTCTATATAATAAAAATAAAAGTGTGCGTGTGTGTTTATGCCGTGTGATGTGGGTGTCCAAAAATGTGTGTTTGTTAGGGGTGTGGTTCAATTGCGCTGTAACCGCAATTCGGGCCGCAGTTTAGTCGGACGGAACAGTTCGAATGTGCTTTCCGTGTAATAATTTTGTTCCGTGTAGTAGTTTTTGTTCCATGTAGTAATTTTGTGTTCCGTGTAGTAGTATTGTTTTTTTTTTTTTTTTTTTTTTAATTGTATCTGCTACGGCGAACGCTTCGCTAATTGTAGCTTCCATGTACAGGGATTTCCCCTTTTTACATTTCCCACCATTTTTCTCCAATTCACACCCCTAATCGATCCCCACCTTGCGGCCGCAGACTACTTCCCCCTCTGTATCGCATTCACCATGACATTTTCTGTCATGGGTATAGGGAAACTGCGGAAAACATATACCAATACAGCCGGTCACGAGTTCGCTTCCCAGCTTCGGAGCTAGTCGCGTTTCGTCGAGAAATAGCTCACAGGCTACAGCCATACACACCCGACACACACACGTACCGGTCCGTGTGTGCGACGTCTGCGTAGAACTGGAGCTACGTCACGCCTGTTTTTATTTCTCTCCGAAACTACGAGACGGTGATTCGAACCCGCGACCTCCCGATGTGTTGATTTCAGAGGCAAGCACGCTAACCACTAGACCAACACATCAGTCAGCCGTGTAGTAGTATTTATTCCATGTAGTAATTTTTGTTCCGTGTAGTAATTTTGTTCCTGCTAAAGTAATGTTTGTTTGGGTTGAAGTTATGGCCGTGGGTTGAAGTTATGGAATGTTTCGTGTTGAAGTTATGGCCGTGGATCTGAAACTGACTATAAGATTAGGTTATTTGAGTTAGTAGGGGCTATTGTGGGTATGAAAGGGACGGGTGTGTTTGTTTGGTCATTTCATATATACAGGGTGATTCATAATAACCTGTACACCCGGAACTGGCGGGTTCAGCGGGGTACCCCGAGTATAACTGTCAAGGCTTTTTTGTCTCCGTCAAATAGTTTTTGACTGGGAGCGATTCCAATTTTGGCATTCGAAGGATTGTTGTAGGGCTGCAGTCTGCCCTTGACAACGACGCCACTCGAGGGCTGGGTCTGAGCGCAAGAAACGTAGCAGGTGACGAGCAAGGTAGATAGGCATCTTCTTGCTTGCCCGGCCAATTTGACGTTTCGCGTATCGTCTGCTATTATTTTCTGTCATCGTGAGTACGCAAGTTCAGAGCGTGAGCCGAGCCGCGCGACTGAGCGTGAGTTGTTTTTTCGGATGTCGTCGATCTCTATTTGTCGCACTTTCGTTCTTTTTGATTTAATGAGCGTCTCCTATCGCCTATCTCTCATTAATAAATATTTATCTTCTCTCTTGTTCTCTTTCATCTTTGCGCATACTTTTGTTTATCCCAGGTTTTCCCTTCGATTTTAATGGAACTGATGTCCATGGAAGAGCACTGAAAACAGTCATACGCTTACGGTATGACTGGAAAAACAGTTGCACTTGTTGAAACCCTTTTCAAATAGAAAAAGCTTTCAAATGCGGAATTTTTTCGTCTCGGAATTTTTTTTTCTCGAAATTTGTTAACCCTTCCTTGACACGCTGGGTAACGTTGACCCGGCCAAATTTGAAATGAAATGCTCACTTTTCCAAAAACGAAAGTTTTCAATCATTTTTTACAACAATTTTATTTTACATTTTCCGAATTTTAATTATGCAGACGTATTAAGAAATGTTTAAAGTGTATCCCGAATTTGTTTCAATAAGTACCGACCGATGGGTTGTTAAGGGCAGGTGGGTTAAGTACTATCCGGGTCAAATTGACCCAGTATGTCAAAGTCGTGGCCAAATGTAAGTGTGTCAAGGAAGGGTATTCGATGCAAAGTTGTAAGGAAAATGACAAAAAAAATCCCATTTAAAAATGTTCATTATTTGAAAACCTCCACGTGATACGCTTTCGGTATTGATAATACTAGCGGTGAGGACTTCCGGTTGGGACAGAGCAGGCTCTAGACGCGTTGTGACAACCGGCGGTTATGTTCGAGCAAATTGTGGGTGAAAGTAGTGAGGAAAACGAAACCAGTGGCGAGAATGAGGTAGTGAGGTGGTAGTTTTCGTGAGGAGATAATAGGAAAGGAGGAAAAAAGAGGTGAAATAGGGAAAAGAGGAGATTTAGTGGCGTCAAAAAAAAGTGAGGTTATGTGGAAAGAGATGGAAGAGGAGTGCGCAGGCGGAAACGGAGAGGAACAGCAGCGCCGGGACGAGCATCAACAGCTAGGTGACGAGTTTGGGAACCCGGATGACGAGGAGGTCGGTCCGGCAGGGTCGGGTATCCAAGGAGCAGTGAAGAAGAGGCGCGGGCGTCCCACCGCAAAGAAGAAAGAAGAGGGAAACAGAGACGTTAGGGTGTTCTTCGACGGTGGGGTGGCAGCAGTGAGAGCGAAGGTTCTGCACTCGCCACCGACACCACCGGCACCCCCAACGTCGAGGAAGCGCTACTGTGAGATGTCAGCCAGAAGGGAGGAGGAGAACATCGAAGAGGTGGGGACGGGTGTGAAGTGTAGCGAGCACGAGGACGATCTGGGCGAGGTGGAGGCAGAGGAGAGTGGTCGCGCGGTGGTCGAAGGAAAGCGGGCAAGAAATGTCGAAGACGAGAGAGCAAGGGGACGCGGATCTCAGAGGACATGATACGGTTGTATCGACGATTATGAGGGAGATGAAGAAATCGGAGGAAAGATGGAAAGAATGTTGGGAAATCATGACAGGAAACATCCGGAAAGAAATCTCCCCGCTACCGTGTAGGTGCGAGAGGATGGGAGAAATAATAAAGGGACTGTTGGCGGAGGCAGAGGAATGGCGATTCCTAAGACATAAGGACAAGGCACTGTGGGACGAGGAAAAGGAGCAGCTGATGGGGGAGCTGATAGCTCTGCGACAGAAAGCAGGTATCGAAGCGGACATGAACAACAACGAGAGCGAGGATGCAGGGGAACGCGAAGTGATAGCTGAAAAACACATGGCGGAAAAAAACGGGAAGTGGAAACGAGGTGAGAAGAGGAAAGCCAGGAATGACAACACAGGCGCATCGATGGTTTGGGGGCAGCACCAACCCGCCGTCAATCGGGATACGGGCCACGGGCAGGCGCGTCACCAACAAGGAGACGAAGCACTCAGACCCGGAGACGGAGGGGTAGCGAGGAGTGGAGCAACGATGCGGTCGCGCTCGCCTTCGCGCGAGACGGGCCCGCCGAGTAGGAGGGAGCCGAGCCGCTCAAGCAGCGAGACGGAGGGAATTGCGGAGGGGGAAGGATGGACGCGCCAGAGGGCGCGACGACCCATTAACAGAAAGCAGCGAACACCAGAGGCAATAGGAGAGAACGAGTGGCACTGGGAAGCGCGGGAGAGAGCGAAAAGAAAGCGCAACATTATTGTAAAAGGGATTACTACGGGTAGGAACGTGGGGAGAATGGCGCGGGAAATAGGCCAAATAATAAGGGAGAAAACGGGAATCGCGCCAAAGATTGTGAGGGTCATACGTACGGGGGCAGGCACAGTTGTAACGCTGGCCTCAATTGAGAATAAAATCAGTGTTATGAGAAGGAGAGGGGGGCTGAGGGGTACAGGAGTGGGGATAGGGGATGACCTCACCGCTCGAGAGGTCGAAGTAACGGAATATTTAAGAAGGGAAGTGAACTCGAAGAGGCGAGAGGGGAAAATAGCAAGTCTGGGATACTTGAAAATGTGCGTAAACGGGATCTGGTGGTACTGGGTAGAGAGGGAAGGGAAAATGGACAGGGTGCCATTTCGAAACGAGCGGGGGCGATAGCACAGCAGAGGCGAGCGAAACGACAAAAGTGGTAACATGGAACGTGGCAAGGGCAGAGAAACTGTGGGAAGCGCGCGACTTTATCGGGCAATGGGACATCGTATTGGCGCAAGAAACATGGGTGGAAAGTAAAAACGAGAAGAGGATCACGCAACGTTTGGACAAGGCGTTCAAGTGGTGGGCGAAAGCGGCGGTACGCGACAAATCAAGGGGAAGAGCGGCAGGCGAGCATTTAATAGGCATTAAAAAAATATATGTGAAAAATGTAGAGTGGTGGAGTGGAAGCATGGAATGATCGTCAAAATGAAGAGGGAAAGTATCGGCAAGGAATTGTGGATAATAGGAGCGTACATAAACGGAGGCTTCAAGAGAGCGGAAGAGGCGCTACGACAGTGTGTGGAGGAAGCGGCGGAAAAAGGGGCGGCGGTCGTAATTGCGGGCGATCTCAACGCAAGAATAGGGGAGGAACAAGGAATCATTGACGGCGAGAGGGATGGGGGGGAGGAAGGATTAAGGCGCTCGCAGGATAAGGTAGTAAATGCAGAGGGAAGGAAGCTCCTCGGCTTTTGTGAAAGCCAAGGGTTAGTAGTACTAAATGGGAGAACGAAAGGGGACGAAGAGGGGAGAATAACGTACGTGGGAGGAGGTGGGGCATGCTCAGTCCTGGACCTAATTATCAGGCTAGAAGATGAGGAGGAGGGGATCGTCAGAAAAATAGAGGTGAGACCGAGGACGGAGTCGGATCACTTACCAGTGGTATTCGAACTCGCGGGCGGGGAGGGTCGAAGGAGGAGGGGGGAAGGGCGAGGAAGAGACGCGGCGAAGGAGACGAGGTTGGCATGAAAGGTGGAGGGGGCAGAAGAGTTTGGAAAAGAACTGGAGAAAGTATGGCAAATAGACGACGGCAAGGGGGGGGGGGCTGGGGAACCCTGAAAAAGGCCATTTGGACTGCGGCGGGGAACGCAGGAATGGTAAAGACGGTAGGAAGGGGCGGGACGGAAAGGAGCTGGTATGATAAGGAGTGCAAGGAACAAAAATCGCGGCTATGGGAAGCACTCAGGAAACTGCTTATCAACAAGGAAAGGGGAAAGAGGACGGGTGACTCAAGCGAAACGGAAAAAGGCGAATTAGCGAAGGAAAGGAAAAAGATGAAGGAACTCTGCATCAGGATAAAAAGGGAATGGTTCGAGGAGAGATGGAAAACCGTGAGAGAAAGTAAAAACATGGAGCAGTGGTGGGCTGCGGTCGGGAAATTTCGAATTAGAAGAAAAAGGGCGGGGGGAGGTATCACCAAAGATCAGTGGGTCACACATTTTGAAAAACTTCTGGGGGGGAAGGGGGTGAGGGAAACGCGGACAGGCTAGCCGAGCAGGTGAGGGTAGGAGGGGGGGCAGGAAGAAGGGGACGCGAAACTGGAGGAGGATATAGGTAGGTTAGAATTGAGAAAGGCGATAAAGGCATTGAAAAACAAGAAAGCAGCAGGCGAGGACGGAATAACGGCGGAATTCATTAAGGGAATCTGGAGAAAGGGGGAAGAGGGGCTGAGAGATATACTGAACAGGATATGGAACGAGGGGAAGATACCGGAGGGATGGGACTTAGCGAGAATATACCCAATCCACAAGGCGGGGGATGAGGAGGTAGCGAGCAATTACAGAGGGGTATCGTTACTCGACGTTGGATACAAACTATTAGCGAGTATCATGGCTAAGCGGTTGAATGGGTGGGTCGAAAGACGGGAGATACTCAGAGGAAAGCTGTATGTAGCGTTTGTCGACTTCAGGGCGGCATTCGGTATGATCAACCGGGACATGCTGTTCGAGAAAGTACAAAACAAGGGGGTGGGGGGGAGGGGAAATGCTAAGAATGCTGAGAGGAATCTACAGGAGGACACGGAATCAGGTGATCACGGAGAATGGGGTGACGGAGAGCTTCGAAACGGGAAAGGGGGTGAGACAGGGCTGCCCGCTCAGCCCGACGCTATTTAACATTGCGCTGGATGACGTGGACAACGTGTGGGAAAGTGAAGGAGTGGGAGGAACGGTTATGGGTGGGGTAAAGTTCTACGCGCTGAAATATGCGGACGACATTGCGATACTCGCGGAGGAAGCGGAAGGTTTAAGGAAAATTATAGGGCGACTGGAGAAATTTGTGGACGGAGCAAAGATGGAGGTAAATGCGAAAAAGTAAAAAATCATGGTGTTTAGGAATGGTGGCGGGAGGAAAAAAGGGGAGCAATGGAGTTACAGGGGGGAAAAGATTGAAGTGGTCAGCGAGTTTAAATACCTTGGGTATTGGTTTTCGACGCGAAACACGGGAGGCGTACATATAAGAAAGTTGGTGGCAGGAGCGCAAAAAGCGGCGAATGTGGTATGGGGGGTAATGAAAAGGGCAAAGGTAAATGGCTTGAAGGAACGGCTACAGCTGTTTGATTCACTGGTCAAAGCGGGAGCGCTATACGGAGTCGAGATTTGGGGATGGAAGAGAAGGGAAGAGATAGAGAAACTGCAGGGAAAATTGGTGAAAATGGCGCTGGGAGTGGCAAAAAATACGCCCAGCTATCTCTGGAAGCTGGAAGCAGGCAGGAGGAGCGTGGAAGTGGAGGCACGGAGAAGGGCGGGAGATTATTTGATCCAAATTTTGAAAATGAAAGACGGGAGGTGGCCAAAGATTTGCCTCAGAGAGGAAATGAGGAATGTTCTGAATGGGCGCCCATCGAGGTGGGGGAAGGAGCTGAAGAAGGCGATGGGGGAGGTGGAAGATGGAAGGATGATAGACGGGATATGGTCAAGCGCAGGAAGCTGGGAAAGAATAGGGAAATTGCTAAAGGAGGGGACAGAAAGGAAAAGGGAACAGGACATGCAGGGAGACTGGGTTAAAGCGGATTGTTCCTCCTTCTGCCCATGGTACAAGGAGATAAAGGTGGGGTGCGTCCGAGCGGAGTATTGGAATGATAAAGAAACGGGGAGAGAAGTGAAGGAGCAGTGGGCAAGACTGAGATGCGGAAATGTGGGGAAAGTTGGAAAAAGAGGGTTCGGTAACTGGACCTCTGAAATATGCTTGGAGAAGGAGGAAGGTCTGGAACATATCTGGAAGTGTGAAACAGCGAGAAACGGGATGAAGGAAGTCTGGGTGAGGGGGGTGGATGATTGGAGGGGAGGGAGAGTGGGCGAGGAGTTGGAGCAATGGACAAAGGATACGCTGAGGGGAAAACCGAGAACGGTACTCTGCGAATACCTTAGGGCATTCGCAAAATTAAAAAAGGCCAAAGCCGAGGAGCACCGAGAAGGGGAGGAAGGGGACAGTGAGGAGGTGACGTGCGAGGAATAAGGGAAAGGAGAAGAACGTAGCAGAGTTAATATATCGCGTAGCCTTTAGGTTTAGGTTAAGTTTAAGTTTAAGAATTGTGATTTAGATATAAGAATTAGAAGATAAGGCGAGAGTCGGGAGGATGTAAAAAAAGCAAAAAGCTGTACAAGAGGAATAAACTACTACTACTACTGCTAGCGGTAGAAAATTTGTAAATTTTTTTTTATTTGGAAAAAAGAATTTTTGTCTGCGGTTTTTTTCTCACAATTTCATGAGTATTAAATGCCAAATTGTAAGAAAAATAATGTTTTTTTTTTCATCTCATAGTCATTAAATTATCTTTAAGGAACAATAAACGTGCTCTTAAAATTATTTTTAAACTGATCGATCCATAAAGAGACGCTTTGAATTTTCCCAGGGCTCTTAAGGATACAATTAACTTGAAAAAAAATCCGCTAACATTAGTACTTATACGAATATTTACAAGGTAGCGGGGGGTTTTCTAAAAATCAAGAAAAGGTAATTTTTTTGTACTTTTTTCAAATCAATGGCAAGCATGGGAAAAGATTTTTCGCCAAAACCATAGTCAGGCCTCATAGGGAATTTATTGAAGTTTCAGAAACTGCCGGTCAATTTGCTGTACAATGATTAATTCTCATACTTCATGAGATATCCATGATCAAAGACAAAAGGGTGACTTTTCATTTAGCGGCTGATATTACAGCCACTAATTGTCATACCGAGCCAAAAAAAACCCAACTGCACCTAAATGATAAGTTTCAATGACCCTGATATTGATTCAGTCGGAAAAAAATATTCTGAGCCTAGGGGAAAATTTAGAGAAAAAAGACAAAAGGAATATTTTTGTCTCCTGATTTTTCTTTTGCTTGGGCAATAAAAGTTACTAAAAAAAAATTAATCAAAAGGTTTCAAAACTGGAAACTGCAAGCTTCAAGATCGTTATTGTCACAAAAAAATACTATTTTTTTCTAATTTTCTGTTCCTTTAATTACATTAAGCGCAAAAATTAAAGGATAACTTTTTCTTCATCGAAAAATTGCCCTTTTTCGGACGGCCGTATCGCGGTTGCGAATATTCGGAAAAATGAATTAAAAAAGCATTTTGTAGCGTTGTGAACTTCAGAACGCTGATATTGATACATTTTTATGAACTTTTTTCAACCAAAAAAATTATTGGTAAGCAATGAAAACGGAAATTCAAAAAATTTCACTAACTCTGCCGGGTTACACGGGGAACAGAAATTTTTGTAAAAAAAATCCGTTTCAACCATTTGAAAGCGTATATCTTCTTCTCTTATCTTATTTTTTCGAACCTCTGTGCGATTTTCATTCACCTAGTTATCACCGGCCAAATGAAAAAATTCATTTGTTTATTTTGGACGGTTATAACTTTGGTCCAAATCATCGAACATCATTCATAATGACATCGTTGGAAAGCTTGAATTCATTCTATTAATCATAGGGTTTGAAATAATTTAAGTATTATTTTGAAACGCCGTGAAATCGATTTTAAAAATCGCGTAAAATGCCGATTTTGACACTTTCTGTCGATTACATAGTTGCAACCGACGCACAGAGCTCTAAGATTTTTACGTTTTTTCAAAGCTAAGTGTGCATAGGAACATTCCACCAAAAACCAGGCCGCTGCATATAGGCTTTTGAACTAGCCCGAGGCTTTGAACTTCGCAAAAATTGAGATACGTCAATTCTCCAATTATCTCGATAATGTTCCCGTTTAAGGGGAAGTGAGCGGACATCGCAGCGATCGGGATTTTCATTTTATCGGTTTTGATGAATTATAGAATTTTAATTGCAAAAAATTAATGATCAGCAAAAATTAATGTTTGGCCATTACACTGGACGAACAAAAAAAACTCGACTTTGGGGCACCGTATTTAAGGGGTTAAAGTAAGAAAGCGAGTTCGTGGAAATATGTAATAAAAACAATCTGCTCTTTCCAGGTGTAAAATAGCGACTTAAGTTTGCCTCGACTCCGGAACCTCATTTAAGGTGTCATATTGAGAAGGGCTATGTGTGCTAAATTTGTCTTATTTCATTGAAATTGAATGCGGTGCATCTATCGGTTATCGGTGCGGGATGCACCCTGCACAGATTTCGACTTCGAAAATCATGGCCTAAGGGGGTCATACTCGATGCAAACTGCATCCACATAACATTTCTGGAGGGAGTCGAGAAAAAAAAGGTTTACTATCTTCTACCACAACAAACAAAAAATGCAATGCTATCGCACTATTGGGAGACGTTGTTTAAAGGGATTGGTTACCAAAAGAGTTTGTGCAAATTTTCTCTTGAGACGACCTGGAAGATTTAAAATGTATCCTTCCCGGTTGCGAAAGAGCAGAAAGCAAAATCGAAAAGAACGACCCTTGCGAAGACGATTGCAAATCTTCCATCAGTTTTGCTGAGGTGCAATTAACATTATCTTTTCAGCTGCGATACAATTCCACGGCTTGATCTCAATGATGGGAAACTTCATTTAGAGGGCTGAATCAGACGATGAATGGGTGCAAATCAGCTCTTGCAGCGAGCTTGATGAATCTTCTGCATTCGGCCAAATGTACAGTTAGTAAGGGTGCAGTTGAGCCAGATATCAACTTTAGGAAGCTGCATTTACGTGGTCGAAGAAGTAAGATGACGTTACGCTTTATGTTTCGTCGTAAGAGAGCCTTTGAGGCTTATCTGAGGGAGGATTTACCAATATTGGACGCGACACAGCGACTTTGCTTGTAGTCCAGGAATTTTAGCACCAAAAATGGGTTCGCTCCGCAAAAAATCCTGATAATTGATTTTTCGATTGAATTATGTCAGAGGGTGTCCCCTAAGTATAAAACCAAGTTTGTGTCGTCCGAAACCGCGAGCGTTAGCCGCCATCTTGAAAAACGCCATTTTGCAAATATCTCGGAAACGGTTAGTTTTACGTTAAAAATTGTTAATACCTTTTTTGTAGAGGATAAAAATTCCCATCTTTTGTATCGGAAACTTTTTTTGTCTATTGTTAATATTTGCCGAGATATACGGGTGACTTGTATAAGGTGGACAGGTGTTTTTTGAGGGTCTTGCGCGGTGATTTTGCGACTGAAAAAAATATGATTTTTAATGGTTTTCACGCTTTCTTTGAAAAAAAATATATCGTATTTTTGTAGCATTTGCCAGAGAAAATAGCGTATTCTGGAAAACAATAAAAAAATCCGTTTTGCGTGCAGGAGAATGAAGTTTATAAAATTCCAAATACGGAACACTCGCGAAAAACTTTATTTGTGCTTCCCGTCATGGAGAAGAAAATTATGAAACATGCGATTAAAGTGGATAAATCGGAATTTAATCAGTGGAACAAACTCGCTAAGTCAGGCACGACAGTGCTATAGGAAATGCTAGTCTGCTGACGTCACAGCTGCAACTTCCGAATAGTCGGCTGTCACAGGACATTGGTTCAGAGTCCGATGATACGCGGTCGAGCCGAGGGATCTGAATGTGTCCCTATCTGAGAACTTAATTCAAAATAATGTCAATTTATAAAATGTTCGAGGATTCCATGCACTGCAAATACGATTTTCAATCATTTGCGATTCGCTAACAACTTTTGGAATAAATGATTCTAGCAATACATTTTAAAGTAATTTGACGTGGAATTATTAATTTTTACCAAATACTACGAGATTTTTTTTTAATGTTGCATAAATTATCTTCACATGTTGTAGTTACAGAATTTTTGAATATTTTATGAAAAAGTCAAAAATAAAAATGCTCATATAATTTGGCAAAAAATAATAATTTCACGCGAAATTACTTTAAAATGTATTGATAGAATTATTTATTGCGAAAGTTATTAGCGAATCGCAAATGATGAGGAATATTGTTTGCGGACCATGAAATTCGCAAATTTTTTGGCAATTGACATTATTTTCGATAAAGTTCGCAATCTATCGATCAAGTTCAATCGATTATCTTAAACCTCAATCCATAAAGATATTTCAGGCACATTAATCCCGTGGAGCTGCGTCGTTTTCGTTTTTGCACTGCCAAACCAACAATTATCGGTGGAAAAAATCTGAAAAAAAATCATGGTCGATCTTTAGACCGTACTTCTACAGGAATAATAAGGTTGTTTGCTTCCTTATTTTCGATTTTTGTAAACATAAATATTAAGTGAAGAAAATGATCTTGGACGGGACGAAAACGACCCAGGTTTGCGAATCGCGGGTTAGGATTTGCTGCTACGCAATGGGTCAGATTGAGTCGAGAAATCTGACGATGTTGCGACAACGACGGAAGGAGCATTATTTATTTAACAAAGCTAAAATCGGGGCTCGCAACGGTTCTCGGAGCCTCAGTCGGACAATCCGGATATTACTGCCCCGAATTCGTGTCCGTTTTTATCTTATTTCCGGTCAGATTGGGTCGAGAAGTCTGACGATCCTGCGACAACGACGGCAGGAGCATTATTTATTTAAGAGAGATAAAATCGGTGCTCGTAACGGTTCTCGAAGCAACGATCCGACATTCCTGACATTACTGCCCCGAATCCGTCTCCGATTTAATCTTATTTCCCGTCAGATTGGGTCGAGAAGTCTGACGATCCTGCGACAACGAGGGAACGGAACTCATCCGTTCCCGATCGCGGACGGATGAGATCATATCTTTGCGATATTATCGGAATCCAGATGAAATCAACCGCGAACTCGTCGTCACGTTGTCGAGTATGTCCTATGGATACTGCACGAATCATTGACATAATTGATTTCATCTCCGTTCGCGCTCGGGAACGAGATGAATTCATCTCGTCGCGATATTATCTAAAAGGAGATGAAATCAATGGCGAACTCGTCGTGACGTTGTCGAGTGTATCCTATGGATACTGGACGAATCACTAACAGGATTGATTTCATCTCCGTTCACGATCGGGAACGAGATGAATTCATCTCGTTCCGATATCATCGGAAACGAGATGAAATCAAAGGCAAACTCGTCGTGACGGCTTCGAGTATGTCCTACGAACACTAGAAGAATCATTGACAGAATTGATTTCATCTCTATTCGCGATCGGGAACGAGATGAAATCATCTCTTTGCAATATTATCGGAACGGCGATGAAATCAACCGCAAACTCGGTGTGACGTTGTCGAGTATGTCCTAGGGATAATGCACGAATCGTTGTCCGAATTGATTTCATCTCCTATCGCGATCGGGAACGAGATGAATTTATCTCGTTTCAATATCATCTGAACGGAGATGAAATCAATGGCGAACTCGTCGTGACGGCTTCGAGTATGTCCTACGGACACTAGAAGAATCATTGACAGAATTAATTTCATTTCCGTTCGCGATCGGGCACGGGGGAAATCATCTCGTTGCGATATTATCGGAATGGAGATGTAATCAACCGTGAACTCGTTGTGACCTTGTCGAGTATGTCCTATGGATAATGCACGAATCGTTGTCCGAATTGATTTCATCTCCTATCGCGATCGGGAACGAGATGCATTTATCTCGTTTCAATATCATCGGAAAGGAGATGAAATCAATGGCGAACTCGTCGTGACGTTATCGAGTATATCCTATGGATACTGCACGAATCACTGACAGAATTGATTTCATCTCCGTTCGCGATCGGGAACGAGATGAATTCATCTCGTTCCGATATAATCGGAAACAAGACGAAATCAAAGGCAAACTCGTCGTGACGGCTTCGAGTATGTCCTACGGACACTAGAAGAATCATGGACGGAATAGATTTCATCTCCGTTCGCGATCGGGAACGAGATGAAATCATCTCTTTGCGATATTATCGGAATGGAGATGAAATCAACCGCGAACTCGGTGTGACGTTGTCGAGTACGTCCTATGAATAATGCACGAATCGTTGTCCGAATTGATTTCATCTCCTATCGCGATCGGGAACGAGATGAATTTATCTTGTTTCAATATCATCGGAAAGGAGATGAAATCAATGGCGCACTCATCGTGACGTTGTCGAGTGTATCCGATGGATACTGCACGAAGAAGAAGAGTTTGCCGTGATTTACTTTTTGGCATAAGGTTCCCTTTCTCCTAGATTCGTTATTTGCCGAAATGTTTATATATATTTTACCGCTCTCTTCTTTTGTTTGCACCTGAAACAGTCTGAATTTTGATTAGCTTGGGTGTTAGTGGGCGAAGGTTTGTTATTCAGGATTCGGTTGGTCCTCGTTGGTCGGTGTGACAAATGAGAGATACACTTTTTCGTTGTTTGCAGAAATTCTTTCTTTTATTATTGTTATTATTTTTGTTTTCTTTTTTTTCTATAAGGCTAAATTGAGAAAGAGAGAAGGAAAAGAAAAAAAATGAAAATAGAGTAATTATGTATCGTGTCTATGCCTATTTGTATAATCTAACGCATCTCTTTTGTTGTTATATTCTGTTTGTTTTTGTTTTTTTTTATAGCGTACTTATATCAAGAGCTAATGTTATTTGATTATTAAATGTGTCTTATAACTAGTTGGGGCACTGAGCCTGCGTATAGGCCACTACCTAACTTGTCGGTGAGTGTCCTGTCGATACGGTTCCTGTGTCGAGTCTGTCTGCTATTAGTTCCTACAACAAGTTTCGTTGCTGTCTAAGTATGTTTAAGAGCTGTCTTCTGTACCAGTTTGTCAGGCTTTTCTCCATTATGATTTTTCCTATGTCGTCCGTCTGTGTTTCTTTCGATTTGTGTGTCATCGTTGTCAGTGGTTTTTGTGTGTTCCTCAGTTTGTTCCACAAGTCCGTAGGGTCGTCAGTGTTTGCGTAACGGGTCGCTGTCTTTGGGATCGCTCCTTGTCTCCTCCATTTGTCGTTATCGTCGTCATATTTGTCTGTATCGTCGTCAGTGTCGTCATTGTCGCTCCTTGGGTATACCGTAGTGCCGGTTGCATCACTGTCTGTTTCGTCATTGTTTGTTTCGTCGTTGTTCGTTTCGTCGTCGTTTGTTTCGTCGTTGTTCGTTTCGTCGTCGTTTGTTTCGTCGTTGTTTGTTTTGTCGTCTAATTTTGGGCTCCTTGCTAAATCTTTTAATATTGTTCGCGGTGCGGGGATCGGCCTTTGGGTCTCTTGTTTGATGCTGCGCGTTGGGCCGCCTGCCGCCTTGTGTTCCTGCTGATCGTCTGGCTCAGTGTCGCCCTTGGGCCACCTTCCCACCTTCACGCAGTAAGAAGAGCAACGCTCGAGGTGCTCCATAACGCGGTTCGCCGGGAACTCGACAGCGCATAATGGGCACAGCATTGGCAGGGCCCCCTGAATTGCCACCTCTTCGGCGAACCTCTCCGAGCATTCACTAATGTGTCGTTGAAGGCGCGCGAGGTTGCCGTTCTTTTTGCACAATGGGCATTTTACGGTCGGCATTTCTTTCTTCGTCTCCATCGTTCGTTTTTATCTGTGGTAGTTATGTGTGGCTGTGTTGTAATAACTGGTGTCTCTTGTGTCAGGCGTAAGCGTATCATGCATTGAAAGGTTAAAACGCTTGCGGTCATGCAATAGGTAAAGCTGAGAAGCCTTATGGTATTGCATTTCTGTGGCATGTGGTCGAGTAGTAGGGCCTACGGTCGGTTTCGAGTGGTTGGTCTCTAATGCTTCTTACGGTTCAATAGTGGTTTGGCGATACTAGGATCATTTCGGGAGGTTCCACTGCTTGTTGTTGAGTCAGGGCGGGTTGTCCATTGCTTCCGCTATGATGGTCGACTTGCATTTGCTCGATTGACTTGATTTTTCGGTTTTCTTATTAGGAAGGGTAATGACTTGTAAATTCTGCGTATTTTTCCGAACACAGTAAATTTCCAGCATATCCCTAATACTGCTAGGATTGAGATAAGTGATATACCGGTGGTTTTGACTGCTGATTCTAATGAGGCTAATCTTCTGCCCATATACTGTAACTGGACTATTTCCTTGGCCTTTTTTACGACGCTTTATAGTGATATTTCACTTCTTGATAAGTCCTCGTTTAAGGATTCCGATAATGATGAGTGAGTGAGTTCTTCGACTTTAGTGAGGATTTCCGTCACATTAAATTCCCATCGTTCTTTCTTAATATCATTTCTAATGATGGAAGTTATGTTGAGTACAATGAGATGCGAAAAATTTACTTGTTGTGTGGAAGTTATATCGATGGATGGGGTTAATTCCGCGGTGGGTGTTCTTGCTCTACACGATGGGTCAACTTTCAACATGCCACTATTTTCGATAACCTGTATTGATGGTTCTTGGTTCGTACAATGTATGTATAAATTCTCTTTTGTTGGTGCCGCAAATAACCATGAGTTCGTGTTGTGTATTCTGGACCAATACGTTTGACGGAGTGTTTTTCACCGTATATCGCAAAGCTCTATATTGGTAAATAGAGGGTTGATGATTAATTGTGTTTCGCATCCACTGTTGTCGCCTATTTGTTGAATTGGAGTATCCTGCGCGCACACACATTGTAACATTGCCAATTTACACATTTCTAATGTTTGTAGGTCAAAATAATTATTGGAATCTTCTGAAATGGCTATGTAACGGGATGCCGGTTTAATGAATGCGAAGCGTGTGTTGTTTGTCAAGATTAGCTGTCGCACCGGAATCGGAGTGTGTTGGTACAGTCTATAATTTGCCGGATCTGCTAGTGGTATTTTGCTTATGTATATCAATTTTTCGTGCAAGTGGAATATTGTCACGTCCGTTATAGCGATTAGGTTTGGCATATACTTTATGTCCAATGGTACCGGAAATTCAGTTTTTGATGTCGTTTTTTGTATGGCTTGTGCGCTCAGTAGTATTTGTCTAGCGGTGAGTGTTCTCGGATGTATTTGTCCTGCCTTCGCGAAGAAAATGGCATTCATCAGCGTATTCGTGTCTAGTTCCAATTCTGTAAGGTCTAACTCAGTTTGGGACGCGTACTTGACCGCGATTTGATTATACTCCAACAGGTCTGTATGGTTTCTTATCGATGATACATATTCATTAATTTTCCTTAGGTTGTCCGCTATGAGGTTTCCTAGTTCTTTTGTCTCTTTTTGCATAAGGTTGAAACCGGATTTTACTACGTGTGTTTGGTTTTCCACAATTTCCGTTAGTTCCAGTGAGTTATTCGCGAGTGCTTCGATTTGGTTGTAGATTCGTTTGCCATCGTTAGAGTCGAGTGTGCCCCAAAGAACTTTTTGTATCTTTCCGACGAAGTTAAAAAGACCACGTTTTTCTCTATTTTCCGTGTGTGGTACTAATTCTTAAAGGGTTGTTTCCGTTTCGTAGATTGTTTTTAAGCGGTATTGCATTATTTGAAGTTGTTTTTCAACTAAACAGTGAGGGCAAATTCGATTACAATACCGCTGGATCGCAAATATGTTTTTATCTATTTGTTTGCGTCTGACTTAAAGGCCATCTGTATTGATGTGCGTGACGAGCGTCCATGTCGTGTGATAAGAACGAAGTGTCCCAAGTGGTTGTGAATACAGTCCGAGATTTTGTACGAATGGGATGATTATAACATCGTTGTTGCTTAAAGCATGTGCGTGGCATCTGCAACATACGCAGGTTTTGTTTTATTTATGTGAACTATTTTGATTTTGTTTGTTTCTAACTGAAGTTTCACGCTATTTCGGTCGATAATTTCCAGAATTTTGAATGGGTCTGTGTAATTACTATCGAGTTTTCCTTTTTTAGGTTCCTTGATCAGAAATACTAACTGTCCAGTTTTAAACTTTCCTTCGTCTGTAATTGCTTCCGCAATGCTAGTTGCCGTACGTCTTTAAGATTTCGGTTCAAGGTTTGAATGTAGTCATCGAAGGTCAACAGTTTTTCCGGTGGTGGAAATTCTGATGGTAAAGTTGCTTGGTGACTGAAAACTAGTTCATACGGCGTGTAGCCTGTGCTCTCGTGAATACTCGTATTGTATGATAACGTCGCGAATGACAGCAATTCTTCCCAATCGCCTTCGTTATCTCTAAAATGTTTTATGTATTCTATTAGCCCGTGGTGGCTTCGCTCTAAGGCGCCGTTTGACTGGGGATGGTAAGCTGATGTTCTGTACTGTTTTATCCGGAAAAGTTCCGCGAAAGATTTAAATATTTATGACATAAAGTTTGCACCTTTATCTGGTAGGACCGCGCGCGGCGCGCCGAAGATGGCAATGAATTTTGTGCATACTGCTTTAGCAATATTTCGTGCAGTGTTTTGTTTGAGAGGTGTTGCGATGCTAAATCTGCTGAATAAGTCCATTATTATTAGGATATATTCGTAACCTTTACTCGTTTTTGGCAGTGGTCCGACTATGTCGATCGCAATTTTGTCGGTGAATCCGTAATGACTATTGGGGCTCGGTTTTTAACTCGGACCAATTTGTTCTTTTGACGATCATAGCAGTATTTTATGCGATTCCGAATATCTTTTTTCATGTTTTTCCAGTTGTACTGTGAACGTATGCGCTGATAGGTTTTCTCTACACCCTTATGTCCACCAACTGTTGACGCGTGATTTTCCTTTATTATCGCTTGCCTATTTTCCTGGGGTGGGACTGAAACCATCCCCACACATAAAGTGATTGTTTTTGCTGAGTCGAGTACCAGGGATCTAGCATATGACTTTATGTTTACCCAGATGAGTGGATCAATAATTTGCGGATCTTTGGAGATCATGCATGATTGTAACTGCTCTTTATTCAGAATTTTCAACAGGACGCGTAGGCATTTCATGATAATGTACAAATTTGTGTCGTCTGGGACTTTTCTTTGCACACCATGCTGAAATAATATTTTTCGCCGTGCTGGGTGATGAAAATATTTCCGATCCTCGAGTTGCGATGTAAAAATTCTTGTTGGTTTATTTTCCCTTTTTCGACCAATATTTTCGACACCATCGTATTCATAACACAGTCAGCTGCCAGGAAATGTGCGATGTGATCTTTTCGTGACAATATGTTTCCTTGTACTATGTTTAAGTTATCTTTGCCCTTTGGGCTTAACTTGTCTTCCATTCCCGGTGACCTTTCCTGTTGGTCATGTTGCGTAGTTTCTTCGTTCTTGGTGTCACTTGATTCATCTGCTGACGCTTCTTCCTGTGTCTTAGCTTGTGTTCGTTGGTTCGGCTTCTCGTGGAGATGTTCATCATTGACGATTGCTCGGTTTGGTTCTGTACTGTGTGTATCGTTCGTAAGTTTTGTTTGTATTTCCGCATCAACTGGCCGCTCTTGACTTCGTTCGAGGTCTCCCTGGTTTTCCTCGTTCGAGTTCCCTGTTGTTACTTCTGGGTCAGTTGATATACGTTCTCGTCTCGTTTCGGCTCTTGTTCTTTTATTCAACTGCGTTGCGGTCAGTCGTTTCCTATGATGCTGAGATATTTCATACGCTGGATCGTTGTTTGTGTTTTCCGGGCAGTCGTTTGTTGATGAAGAGTTGTCTTTACACGTCGGCGCCTGACGTATTTCGAGTTCCTCTCGTGGTTCTTCCCAAGGTCCATTGGACTTACGCTCGGCAGACGTTGTTGGTGGGTGACGATCAGCTTCTTTTCGTGGTCTGCCTGGACCGCGTTTGACAGTTGTCGATGTTTGTTGTTGTTGGTTGACATCGCTTTTGCGTGGTCTGCCAGGTCCACGTTTGGCAGTTGTCGATTTTTGTTGTTGATTGACCTTTTTACGTGGTCTAACAGGTCCACGTTTGGCGGTGGGCATTGCCTCTTTGTCAATCAGGCTTTTTCGCGGTCTGCCACGTCCGCGTTTAATCGTAAGCGTTGGTCACTGGATGGTCTGGCTTTTCCGTGGTCTCCCACGTTTGCGTTTAATACCGCCTGTCTCCTGATAGACTTCTTCACGGGCATCATGCGATGGTGTTGGTAGGTTGGGCCCGAACTGCGCCTTGAATGGTTCTGCGCAGTTTTCTTCTTCTTCCGTGCTGCTTATCGTTGTGCTGACAGTTGTATCGTTTCTTTCCCCTACGGGAGTCGTTGGAGTCTCCTTTTCGTTGTCCGTGATTATTGCCTGTTCATCGTTTGTTGTATCGTTGCTGGTAGACTTCGGCCCGCCGAAGTGTCTACCCGCGTTGATGGGGATCCTAGGTGGCAGCGCGGAGATTGCTTCTTTTTCCTTATTCCTACTTTGCCGCGGCCGGCTACTTTTTTGGCCTTTTCCTTTTTCATTTGCGCCTACTTTATTTCTTCCTTCTTTATTTATTTCTTCTTTGTTTGTGCTTATTTCGTTTTTTCCTTTTTTATTTATTTCCTCTGTATTTGCGCTTATTTCGTTTCTTTCTTCTTTATTTATTTCTTCTTTGTTTGCGCTTATTTCGTTTCTCTCTTCTTTATTTATTTCTTCTTTGTTTGCGCTTATTTCGTTTCTTTCTTTTTCATTTATTTCTTCTGTATTTGCGCTTATTTCGTTTCTTCCTTATTTATTTATTTTTTCTTTATCCCTTTTTCCCTTTACCCCTTTTTCCCTTTTTTCGTCGGCACGGCTGTTTCGTGCCCTACTACCTCGTCCTCGGACGTGTCGCGATCACGTTTGCGAGACGTTTTTCTATACATTAGTTTGTCATTAGAATTGTTCCTTTTCGTAAGCTGAGGTCGTCTTTGTTCGAATCCAATGAGTAACATCTCCTCTGTTGACGTTTCTGAGTCGTAGTTGTTGTCGTCGATTGTCTTGTCGATTTTTGCGCGTGCACTCCCTCCAATTTCTCCTTTGTTTACGGCGTTGCTTATTTCTATATTCGTATCCTTAAGTCCCTGAAGTTCTTCTTCTGGCAAAATTATCACTTTGTCCGGTGCTGGGTTTTCGGAAGATTCGTCCGATGTTGACAAGTTTCGCTTGTCACCCTGTTGAGAGATTCTCGATTTCTTGATGTCGTGCAGCGGTTGGTCAGATGATGATGATTCCCTTGGTCTGATCGGGAGGATGTTGATTGGGTTTCTTGACAGAGTGTCTGCGACTGAGTTGAGTTTTCCAGGCTTGTGTTGAATTTCGTAATCGTAGTCGTTGAGTGCCGCTTGCCATCTTAGTAGTTGTTGCGGTGGATTCGGTTTCTTCACTAAATATGTGAGTGCTCGGTTATCTGTCACTAACATGAAGTGGTGTCGATAGAGATAGGGCCTGAAGTATTCGATCGCTTTTACTATTGCCTAAAGTTCTTTACGCATTGTGTCGTATGCTAATTCGGCTTTTGTGAGAGTGCGCGAGTAAAAGGCAACGGGGTGATCGAAGTTTTCGTGCTGTTGACTGAGACCTGCGCCGATTGCGTAGTCTGAAGCATCCGTTGTCAACTTGAACTCTTTCTGGTAATCCGGATAGCGTAGGATTGGTTGGCTCGTTAATTTTTTCTTTAAATAGTCGAATGCATGTTGACACTCGTCGGTCCACTCAAATTTTTAGGAGGCTTTTAACTGTCTTGTTAGTGGTAGAGCGATCTTTGCGAAATCTTTTATGAATCGTCTATAGTAATTAACCAAGGCATGAACCTGTATCATGGTCTTCTTATTCTCCGATGTCGAAGGCGAACGTCAGCGGTTCAGCATCCTTGTCGTGGAGTTTAATGATAAACATCTCCTTTAGGACAAAGGGGGTAGCCGGTTAAGGGGGGTCTGACGGCCCCCACCGAGTTTGATCGAATCGACCCAAAAACCTGAAAGAGGGCTGAAAAACAAAATTTTAGAGATATTTTTTAACCCCCTAAACCCTTATGAAAACACCATAATCGCAAAAAATGCGTTTTTTTTATGTTTAATTTTTTTTCGAGCTTTCAAATGCATTTTAAAGCGGTTTTAACACAACCAAAATTTTGTTTCAGATGTGTAGACATGCCCTGAATTTTTCCAGATTTTTTCGTAAAGTTAAATCATGTGCAACATAATTTTAATGGCATAAAAACCGTAAAAAATCGTCATTTTTTGTATTTAATGCTATGGTTTTTATTGACGTATTAATGGTAAAAAATCGTGCACCATAGCATAGAAAGCTACTATCTTCCTCTACAAAATGACGCTAATTGGACTCAATTCGGTCGTCTCTAGCGTCCGAAAATCAAACTTGAATAAATTCCGTTTTTATAATTTGAGCATTTTCAGTTACGAAAATGACACAAAATCATATTTTTCAATTATTTTACTTAATAAAAGTACATTTTGGGGTTTCTGAGGTCGCCGATTACAAATTTGATGTCAAACAGCTAACAAAAAAAAAAAATTACACATGTCATCAAATGAAAATGGTATTTGCTATTTCGGTTTTTTCAATAATTAAAAGTCATTGTATTTTAAAAAATCTATTTATTTATAATAATATTACATACATTCATCTAATATATACATTAAACAGACACAAGTAATACATACATTGCAACATGATTGTTATGTTGTTAATCTTCGTCACTGTGTTCTTCAATAACAGGTTCGACATTATCAACGTGAAATAGATTCGTTAGAATTTGAGCTGGGCGGATGATTTTGGACAAATACCGTGCATGACTTAAAAAGTAAATGATTGTTGCAACGTGGGCACAGCAACCAACAGTTCTTAGCCCATTTGCACAATCACATACGTAGTTTTTTATACCGTTATATCCAATACTGTTAGGGTCGTACTGAACGTAACATCTGTATACTTTCTTGTTTATATGTCTTGATTTAACTTCACATTTCAAAATGGTATCGTCCTCCAACAAGTATTGCATATTCAAAAGTCCTTCTTCGGTATACATTTCAGCTAAGTATGAAACAGTTTGCGATAACTGGTACGAGCCAGTGAAAAGGATCTTCAAATCTTGCTCTGTCATTTCCGGAAAGTCTAATACGTCATTTGATGTTAACGGTTTGAAGATCCTTTTCTTCCTATTCCAGTTTTGTTCTTCCACAACTTTCGCTAAAGAATTGTCAACGTCTTTTCTTTTCAACATTTGCTCGGCAATTTGATCATGTAAATCGGTATCGCAATTCAGTCTTTTTCCAAACTCATTAACCAAAAAATTCGCTACTTTGCAATAAAGCATCGCTGAATCCAACATGTTGTTGTTAAACTGATTATGCAAGAGTTTGAATTTACTACCGATTATACCGTGGACAGCCTCTACCACCCACCTCAATTTCGTAACAAATCGACTTTCGTTTGCTTCATTTGTTGGAAGTTGCTTTCTTTTGCCTTTCAACGCTGGCATCAACACAACGAACCCTTGAGATTCTAACCAATCTTTGACGTCTCTGAACCCCCTATCAAGTATAAAAACATCCCCTTTTTTGAGGATTGATCTCAAGCCGTTCGGATCACTTAGTACATGTTGTAAGATTTTCGCATCATTCACAATTGCTTCGTACGGTCCGTAAACATCTATTACATATCCATCTGTGGCACAAACTGTGAAGGGTTTACAGAGTGGACACTTTTTCTGACCAGAGAAAGATTTTTTTTGGTAACAATTATTACTACTTTTTTGGTGTCGAAGGTATGAACCATCAGCAATCAAGAGCAGGCGATCTTCAAATCCGTGTAATTTTTTTACGTAAGGCGACGTGTGATTAGCAATTAAATCTTCGCGAGAACATGCCCGAGCTCCGAAACGAAGTGGAAAGACGTCTTTCGCGAATGAATCCAAAACCGATTTGCAATAAGCAGATACTAGTTGTTCAGATTTGATATCGAAAATTGACGCAGTGATTGTGTTGGAATTTCCAGTTCTTAATTTAAAAAGGAATATTAAAAGAGCTTGATTAATACTGCGATTTTGAGAATTTCGCAAAGTGACCAACATTTTTTTTAGAGTCTTGATTTCTGCAACTGTGTATACAGTTAGCGATTTTATGCGCTCTGCCGATAAATTGTAATCATCTACTCTGTCTAAAATACTGTTGTCGCATTTTTTGGACAGTGCATCCAAAAATAATGCCAACTCTTGAGAACTGATAGTACAAGTATTCGAAAATATTTTCAAGTTTGAAATTTCGTCAACGTACATACGTTCACTGATAAGATGTACAGGACAACAGCGATTGCCGTTTGGAATGAAAATTCGTGAACTTATAAATACCTGTAACCTCGCTTTAAACGGAACAACCGGAGATGTCGTAATTGGAGTAAGACATACGCAACAACATTTGTGAGTCGCGGTAACTCTGTTGAAAGGCATCTCGATCATTTCATAGTCCGGTTCTCTTGGACGAAGAACGTAAGGAGGGTCCTTAGAAGATTGTGATGACTGTCCTGTGGAAGATCCAGACTCCGACCGTGACAATTGTTGCGAAGACTGTTCCGAAGATTGTTCTGTGTCATCTGATACTGTCAAATTGGAGAGTGTTGATGAATGTCTCTCTACAGGATCGACAGAATTTTGTTCGCGATCAACATCTGGCAGAGGATTTTCCTCGGGATTGACGTTTGGCAGAGGATTTTCTTCGGGATTAAAATCCAACTGAAGATTTTCTTCAGGATCAGAATCACTGCTCGTCGATGGTGAAACCGTTCGGGATTTAGCGATTGCGGAACGACACAGATGACATAAAACGTCACCTTTCTCTACTCGTTTACCTAGTAGTTTAGTATATAAGTGTACGTCATCATCTGAAGAAATGGACTTCTGTTTTCCGGTATCATAACGCAACAATCTGTTGCATCTTATGCACCTTTCACCAGCCGTACATTTTCGTTTTTTCGGTGGCATCGCACAGTTTTTCCTAAAGAAAAAAAAAGAACATTGTTATTTTTTTTATTATGATTAACAAATTATTTTTTTTTTTTTTGAAAAAAATGAAAAAAGTAACTGAAACCCGGAATAAAAAAAAACCATAATTAAAAAAACAAATAGAACAAAAGTAACGAAAATCGAAAGTACATTAAAAATTGTAAATCAAAACAAAAAAAATGTTGAAAACATCGGTAAACAAAACAGAAATAAATTATTGTATTCCAAATCATTTTTTTATTGAAATATCGTTTCGTCTTAGTTTTGTTTTTTTTTTTGCTTTTTTTTAATTCTTTTCATGTGAGTGAACTAAACAACAACTTGAAGTTGACGGCCACCTTCTGTACGATTTCAAGTCGACTATGAGGCAAACGATTGTAGATTGAGGTTATGATTATAAATCAATTTTTATGTTGATTGATATTTAAATTGATATTCAAACTCACCTTAGAATACTGCTTCAATCACTTCGTGTTGAGATAGGCAGGTTAAACGATAAATTTAAAAAACGCTGTTAACAAAACAAATAGATTTGTTTAACGGAGCAGAGCGCGTCGCATGACGTGTGTACTGGACGGCGGCTGAACACAGAGAGAAAGAGAGACCGCGTGGAGCGGGGTTCTCGATGCGTCAGTGCGTAGTGGGCATGCGCAGTACCGTGCGGAGGGGCATACGAGCCTAAGGCCCACGTGGGTACGGTGGCCTTAGGCACTCGGGTACGTGGCTTAATAAGGTACAAGTTGGGATTTTCTCCGCCAGGTGACAGTTTAGTCGGGGAATTCCAAATTTTTTTTCTGAATAATACGTAATTTTTTGTTTGTTAATATAACTATTGACAGCTGTTACGATTAAAAATTCGTGTATAAGAATGAATTTATAATCAGCGACCTAAAAAATCCTTATTAATATCGTTCCCATAGCTTTTTTAAAAAATTTCAAAAATTAAAATATTTTTTCTTCGTTTTGACAGCTGTCATGTGACAAAACTAATTTTTGACATCAAATTTGTAATCGGCGACCTCAGAAACCCCAAAATGTACTTTTATTTAAAAAAATAATTGAAAAATATGATTTTGTGTCATTTTCGTAACTGAAAATGCTCAAATTATAAAAACGGAATTTATTCAAGTTTGATTTTCGGACGCTAGAGACGACCGAATTGAGCCCAATTAGCGTCATTTTGTAGAGGAAGATAGTAGCTTTCTATGCTATGGTGCACGATTTTTTACCATTAATACGTCAATAAAAACCATAGCATTAAATACAAAAAATGACGATTTTTTACGGTTTTTTTGCCATTAAAATTATGTTGCACATGATTTAACTTTACGAAAAAATCTGGAAAAATTCAGGGCATGTCTACACATCTGAAACAAAATTTTGGTTGTGTTAAAACCGCTTTAAAATGCATTTGAAAGCTCAAAAAAAATTAAACATCAAAAAAACGCATTTTTTGCGATTATGGTGTTTTCATAAGGGTTTAGGGGGTTAAAAAATATCTCTAAAATTTTGTTTTTCAGCCCTCTTTCAGGTTTTTGGGTCGATTCGATCAAACTCGGTGGGGGCCGTCAGACCCCCCTTAACCGGCTACCCCCTTTGTTGATGGGTCTCTTGAAGCGCTGTACATCGACGATAAGGTCCATGTTGACTGAAGTGGACGCGAATTATCGGCATGATTTCATACCTATTCGAAATCAAGGCGCACGGAAACAGGGCCGGACTTGAGAGAATCGTTTTGCTTTGAGCAGTCAATGACAACGAGGGGGGCTTTTTCTAAAAATTCAATCTTGCTCAGCCATGGTTCGGCCTTTTTTTGTGATAGGTCGGTTGAAATTTTGCGTACATCTCGTAGAGTAAAGCATATTGAGTTTAATAAATGTTCGAATTCAAATTTCCATATGGATAATATTGTGAATTGAGGTGAAGTTTGACATCGCTCAGGTTACAATGTTCAAAGTGGCTCGCATTTTGTTGCTTCTTATTTTTCCGTCCCGTCTGCAACGCGAGTATGACATAACGTGGCCTCTCCAGCTGATTCGAGGTTTTCACAGAACACACGTGCTTAGAGGTGGCAGGCAGCAATGGATATTCATACAGTTCCCATGTTCGGAAACTCATGGAGATTGGTGCGTCTTTAGCGACAAGCTTTAACAGCTGAATTTTTCGCTGATTCGAGACTATTACATACGGTGAGAGCCATTCTATTTTATGCAAAATGAGTTTGTAGTATTCAGGCGCCGTTAGAATAGAACAATAGAATCTTTGGGCTCAAAATTTACATCACGATTACACTCGATCTCACTGCGTAGCGTATTATGATTAGGTTTAATGCTGATTTTGATGTTTTTACGCGAGAGCTCTGCTTGTACAAACGTCTCAATATCCTCTATTTCATAGCTGCCCGCAGGTATCGTCAACACCTCATGTCCCACGTAAAGTTTATCGTGCTCAACGTCGATATTGGGAATAGAGTTGAAGGTTAACAATTCCACGAGACCGAGAGTATAATTTTGGTGTGGCGAGAGTTCGGTGGGGGGAAAGTATTGCGCCTCGGGTATGGACGATACTCCAGGCGGAGATATGGTCAATATTAAACTTTCGTCCATGATGCTGGTAAATTGACAGCTGACTTCTCCACGTCATTTCCCCCATATATATAGTGTATATATATAGTGTCTCTGTGCTGCAATTGTTGAAAAAGAAATTTGAGACACAAATGCCCACATTCAATCGTA
Source organism: Ophion ellenae (assembly GCA_963210295.1). NCBI lineage: Eukaryota > Metazoa > Arthropoda > Insecta > Hymenoptera > Ichneumonidae > Ophion > Ophion ellenae. The sequence goes on from OY723394.1 coordinate 7,130,116, forward strand.
TCATATTCCTGATATCTCTTAATTATAATTTACGCTACCAACACGAAAATATCTCATGAGTTCGGATGGTAGAGGAATATTGCCAAAACTATCAAAGTACACGACTTTCCATCCAGTCTTTTTGTAAGCGACCCAGTGTGTTCCAGGACCGGCATTTTCATCCGAATTTTCAATTGCTGCTTCACATTTGAGCAGTCGGCTCGCTGGCAATGAGTCGCGCTCGTAAACTCCACGAAAATGTGGAATCTTTAGGATTTTTGCATATTTAAGTAGGTCGCGGTCGGTGAGGGGCCGGTGAGCTAGCGTAACTTCTAATTTTTGGGCTTGATTTGAAGGCTCAATCCCTGCTTATATGGTTTCAGATGTAGACCCTTACCTAATGCGATCGCTCCAATTGTCCGATTATGACGCTTACTTTCATTCAATTCACGTTTAGCTGCTTGATCAGCATTTGCGGCTTTAGCTATACTAGCCGCACCACCTGACAAAGCACCCGCAGCGCTAAGACCCGCAAAAATGGGCACGAGCAACGGTAATAAACCACCAATTTTATGGGGTACAGGTGGAACCCGAGGTGTGCGTACCTTGCCACCTTGCATCTTTACAGCTGCACGAGCGCCCTTTAGAGCTGATTTAATAATCTTATGCGGATCATTGCTTTAAATCATTGTCTTCTTTGCAGAGCCAATTATCTTTTTCAAACAAACGCCATCCTTGGGAGTCTTTATCCCCATGCGAAATTTTCTCTTTGTCTTCATAATATTTGCCACACCCCAAGCACTGGCTCTTTCACCGATACTAGCGTCTCTCATGGCAATACTTTGCCCAGCCTGTTCAGCCAACACTTTATCCGCCAAATGTCTCGGCTCAAGATTATCCGGATTTTTTGAATACGCAATATCATGTTGTTTGCAAGCCGTATCCAATGGGTTAATGCCCGGATCACCACGAGTAAGGCGCTTGCCCAACTTTGTGCCTGGTCCACAATACTGATACCCAGGCAGATATAGTTCAACGGGGAGTTTGTTGATTAGGCGGTTGACTAAACCTTTACCACTCTTACCATGCACGATCCAACTCTATATGCATCTTTGATGAAATAGCATGCGAAAAGCAGGATAATGTTCGGGCCTTCTTTTCCATGGAAAGACACGAGATTGTTGACAGTTTTTATCTTTGTCAGACGTACACTCGTATCCCCAAACATCTCGTGAGAGATAATGCAAATTTCGTGGTGCTTTACAAGCAGGACGATATGAATCAAACACGTCTACAAAGATCATGTTAATACGGATATGACTTATACGGGCTTTAAAAATATGTGCGTGAAATGCTGGAATTCCGACAAGTATGCATTTGTCACGATTGATAAGGATAGCGATATTAAGGAAGGTCGATATAGACAAGGTCTTGATTATTTTCTCACCATTGATAAATGACTCATCGCTGGTAGTTGAAGAGACAGTATTGCGCATGCCGTGGTAGTGACAACATGAAGAGCGAACAACTGTTGCGAGAAAAATATGTATTGCATGAAATTGCCAAGGCTAGTGATGCAATCAGACGAAAGCATCGGATGATGAAAATTGGAAAAGATAGCGATGAGCAGAGAATGCAAGATGACTTTAAACCTATAGTGAGAGCATTGGAGAAATTGGTGTCGTATAAAAACGACGAGGTGGCGGAGGAGGAAATTAAGGATGAAAAAGTGAGTGATGATGTTGACGAAGGAGATGCGTTAAATAGTGTGAAACATCAATTGAAGAACGAGGCACAAGATTCCTTCAACTGTGAAACACAACATTCGTTTAAATTGATATATGAGGATGATGATGACTTCCAAAATATCGATGAATTGATCCGTGAATATATCGTACTATTACAAAGAAATAGAATAACAAGCTTGGATGTACTATGGATGTACTATATGGTGTATGGAATCTCGCAAGCAACAAATTAATGATTGGTAATTCTCCGATAATTTTCGACTCTCAACATATTCGTGTAGGAGTTGTGAATTATGCAAAAACGGTTGGATCAACGGAGCCACTGTTTAAAGAAGTGCCCAATGTCGAAACTCTGACACCGGACGATTTGAAAAACTATGAAAAGATTGTAATCTCGACGAATGCGCACAAAAAATGTTATAAGTCTATACGATCTATACGAGGCTATACGACATAACAGCAGCCGCAAATTTAAGGGGCTATTGTCTTTTTTTTCGCAAAATTGACCGCTTTTTGGGAATTTTTTTGTGAAGAAAGTATACAACGGAAAACTTGTGAAACTTGGCATATAGTTTTATTGATCTGTTTACTACATACAAAAAATTTTTTAAAACACACCATCAAAAAAGGACCATCGCGCGTCGAGGGGGGTGGGAGGCGGATTTTTTGATGAAATTGTTCAAACATTTTTTTGTATGTAGTAAACAGATCAATAAAACTATATGCCAAGTTTCACAAGTTTTCCGTTGTATACTTTCTTCACAAAAAAATTCCCAAAAAGCGGTAAATTTTGCGAAAAAAAAGACAATCCCCCCTTAACACATATATCGCAAGTATAGTCGATCATCATGTGGGACAGGGTATGCCAAAGTATAAGCTAGCTAGAAAAAACACCCAATCGGACTATATATATTGGGACAATCCAAACGAGCTAGTAGATCGTCTTCACTTACTTCTGGCATCACAAGCAGTCGGGAATTTATCACATGCGAATGAAATTATATCGATTATCGAGGAATTGCGTGAAGCTGAAATCATTTATTAACTCGAAATCGGAGAATTTACGCATTCTCATCATGAGTGTCGATGTGTTTGGACGTCATTCAAGTAGGAGTGTACTCGACAGTAAGCAAGGTCCTCCAGGTTGACCTGGGATTGGCTTTAGAATTACCGCAGATGGTCATTATGACTTGGGGCATACACGATTGCGTAACATTGCAAATCCGGAAGGAGAAGATGATGCCATCACCCTAAGTGCGTTACAGAAGAAATCCTGAACTATCATGAAGAACATACGCAAAGGAATGAACGAAAGTAGTCAGTTGTTGGTTAATGGACTTGAAGCTACGATAAGAGACATTGCAAAGACACTCGAGGCCAATGTCAAAACTCTACAAGATTTGGTGACGCGTAATTCACACGTCATTGCTGAATTGGATGCGCGACTGGGTGGACTAGAAAATGAACGAAAAAAGGGGCGCCCTTGTGCTGGAGCTACATAAGCCTGCTCGACGATACTATCTACGTCGACATGTGGACATCCGTGTCTTGGACGAAACCTGGCAAGCCGATCTCGTCGATATGTCATCATACGCGTGTCACAACTCCAAACACAAATTTCTCCTCACCGTCATCGGTACATTCTCAAAATTCGCCTGGGCCATGCCAATGCTGAGTGCGAATGGCAAAGATGCAGCAGCCGCAATGAAGTCGATACTCGTTAAGGGACGCATACTGCAGAACTTACACGTCGATCATGGAAAAGAATTCTACAATTGCGACTTTCCTCATGAAAAAGTACAATATTCACATGTATTCAACATATAGCAACTTAAAGGCATCCATTTGCGAGCCTTTCAATCGTACATTGAAAAATAAGATGTGGATGCAATTTAGTCTTCGTGGTAATTATAAGTGCATTGATATTCTTGATAAGCTAGTAGCCGAATATAATGATTCAGTACACCGCACCATTAAGATGAAGCCGAGAAATATTACCGCGGAAAATGAGAAGCAACTGCAGCGAGTTTTCAAAAAGACTCCAATGAACACATCACCAAAATTCGCCGTTGGTGATAAAGTGAGAATCAGCAAATTTAAGACTGTTTTTGAAAAGGGTTACACCCCAAACTGGACAACAGAAATATTTACAATATATCATGTGAAAAAAACGCATCCCGTGACGTATCACTTGAAGGACCATAAAGATGAACCGATCGCCGGTGGCTTCTACGAACAAGAGCTTCTTAGGGTCAAGCACCCCGATATCTATCTCATTGAAGCAGTATTGAAGAAGCGTGGTAATCGGATGTTTGTAAAGTGGTTAGGTTTCGACAATAGCCACAATAGTTGGATGAGTAAATCCGATTTGTAGTCGATAATAAAGACAATGGTAAAATATATGTTTTATAACTCTTGACCTAAACTGCTGGTCGTCTCCGCATGTATATATAGTCGATAATCCCTTTTTCGTGGAACGTGGGGTACGAGGAGATGGATAGAGTGAATCAACAAATGGCATTATAGAAAGACCGTTTCTTTATTTACAACAACAAACATAATTTTAACAAGTTTTCCATCGAGTGAACAAAAATATATACACAATTTTTACGCGTTTTATACATGAAGATTCACAAAAATGTACACAATTTTACATCAAGGTTGTAGAAAAAAAAATTACATAATTTTTTACGACGATATTCTATAACGCCCCCATGACAGGGCATCAGAGGTCCCAGGTATGATATACCGCTTATCGTCATGTGGGCTCAGAGCGATTTTTGTCTTACGGATGGTGTAGACCTTATGCAAATTTGATTGAATGCACGTTTGACTACACTCCATTTCAACTTCTTCCTTTAAACATCGAGCATAATCGTCAAACGTGATTGTCCTAGCCACAACGCTATTCTTGAAACCTTTAACTTTTTCGTGTCCTTCTTACCCTTGACACGTGTCGCGTACATTTTAGATCGAAGTCCAATAAATTCGGTCATAATTGCTCCATTACATTCGTCCTTCATGAGACCGGGTACCTTCTTGTTGACGAGCGGTATACCATACCTATTGTTCGCTGAATAATCGCTTGTATCGAATTTTGAAATGTCGCGCTTCGTGTTGGCATATATATCATCGCTCTCAATGTCATATATAAGACTATCCGTATCGGTATACATGACTTTACATTTATCTCGATACAGAGGTACCATATACTCGTGATGAAATCCATACAAGCACGTTTTGGATATGTCGAGTATGCACATACCCACATATATCGGCTTGTTGAATTTCACCTCGATATTGCGCAATTCCACGGCAACGAGGTTTTCGGAAAAAACACTTTGGCTGTGGAAGTTTGGCTTCGCAATCATTGCCTCTGCATTATACCTGCCCTCCCATTTTGTCAAAAGCTTTACAACTACATGATTGCGCACATTCTCTGTCTAATAACAAGACATCTTTCTTCAAGTACAAATCGCTATAGTCACCCAGCGTTCGAATGGGGAACCGCTCCCAAACTTTCTCAGCATGTGCGTACTCACTATCGCATACTGTAGCATCTGTCAGGGAACTATAAATGCGTCACGTGGTGGTAGGCGAGTGTCGTCTAGCTTGGTCACGCCATCAATATATTCATAAGGGAAGAACCCTTTTCGCGTCAACAAATTGAGATCGTCTGTCGAGAGAGTTGGGAATTGCATGCGTAAAATTTTGAGTTTGTCCTCGGTCAAAAATTAGGCTAATTTTTCGACACTGGTATTGGGAAATTTGTACGAATCGATGAAGCGCAATCGGATCCTGTGTTTTGAATCGTCTTTAATTTCAACATGCTTCGTAACGGAGATGTATTTCTCCTTTGTGATTGGAAGCACATTGGTTCTTCCTTCGAACGCTGTGGCTACTTCCTTGATTATAAAATGCGCATCATACCGCGATAAATTGTGGAAAACTACAGGAATGAAAAATGACTATTTGTAATTTGCGTTGCAGTTGCAATGGGCAGGGCCTCTATAGCGTCCAGTCAGACGGCAATGATCTCGAACGCGTACATCTTCTTGCGCAAATAGTTTCTTACATATTTGACATTGAGTCGCTGCTCGAAAACCAGCCCACTCACTCGGTGTTAAGTATACCATTGGCATGTTGTCGGAGAAAATTTCTTTTATCCGCAGTGCTAGATTTTCTAGTTCTTCGACAAACGACGATACACAATCAGGACTGCGACGCGAGTGATATGAAGATAATGAATCGTCATACGAACAACGCACGTAATATCCGACACTAAACACTTCATCTTCACCTTTTTTTTATCTCAGTGGAGGCGCTGGCGTACAGTAAAGGTCACCTCCACTTTTTTAAATGGGACGGTACATTTTTTTTAACTATCTTGTAGGGCATCGAAAACTGCATAAAAAACATTTAGGGGTCAAAGTCGTTTAAGGTCATTTAAGATCAAAAAGTGACATGAACTTTATTTTTATCTGAAATTACCTTTATTCACAGTAGATGTTCAAAGTGATTGCCATTGGAATCAATGCAGTATTGCAATTTCCTCATCACGATTTTCTTATCACTTCGGCACTTATCGCCGAAGTCTTGCCATTGTCTTGTATGTAAACAACGGCACCAAACCTACAATGTACACGGAACATTGTACAATGTTTCGCCCAAACAAACCCAAGATAACGATAGTAAGAATAGTGAGACTAGTATTAATGAATCAAGCGAATGTAAATGATGTATTCTTTTGAAGAGCAAACTGATATGCTTCTAATTTACGGAGAATGTCAAAAAAATGCAGTGAGAGCTAGAGACTTATACGCTGAAAGATTTCCTGAACGTTCTCATCCTACACGCCGTACATTTCAAATTTTCTACACTAAACTGAGGACAACTGGATACTTAACCCGTCGGGAAAGTAACCGACAAAAGCGAGTTAATAACGAAGAAACGGAAATTGGTGTTCTTGCCGCCGTTCATCGAGACCCTTGTGCGAGTTCTCGTCAAATTGCGAGGGAATCCGGCGTAAGCCGAAGAAGTATTCTACGTGTTCTCCGGCGTCATAAATATCATCCTTACCACATCAGTCTCCACCAGGAATTAACTGGTACGGATTTCATGAATTGCACTGAATTCTGCCGATGGGCTCAACGCCAGATTCAGAAAGATGACTCATTTATTAATCGGATTTTATTTACTGATGAGGCAACATTTACGAATCATGGAAATATTAACTTGCATAACATGCATTTGTGGTCAACTGAAAATCCACATTGGCTGCGGCAAGTTGCACACCAAAGACCATGGTCGGTTAATGTATGGTGTGGGATTATTGGGGATAGAATCATAGGCCCTTATTTCATCGAAGGGAATCTTAATGGAAGGAAGTACACCACATTCCTTCAAGAACATTAGGTCCGTTATTGGAAGAAATACCTTTAGAAACAAGAAACAGAATGTGGTATCAACATGATGGGTGCCCGGCACACTTTTCGCTGATAGCTAGAAATGAATTGCAAAAGAGATTTCCAAATCGTTGTATTGGACGCGGAGGAGCTGTATCATGGCCGGCTCGCTCGCCAGACTTGACGCCTCTGGACTTTTTCTTGTGGGGATATGAAGAAAGACCTTGTTTATAAAGAACATGTACTGTGAATAAAGGTAATTTCACATAAAAATGAAGTTCATGTCACTTTTTGATCTTAAATGACCTTGAACGACTTTGACCCCTAAATGTTTTTTATGCAGTTTTCGATGCCCTACAGGATAGTTAAAAAAATGTACCGTCCCATTTAAAAAAGTGGAGGTGACCTTTACTGTGCGACAGCGCCTCCACTGAGATAAAAAAAATGGTCGCATTTGATGACCCCTTTCGTACGGTACAACTTTTGTTTCTAACATTCTTTTGTGACGTTGATAATTACAGAGACATTCAAGGTGGCAACAGTTAGTGCCTCACCCTGTATAATTACCTATATATATATATTATGGTAACTACATACCGATCACAGATATATTTTTTATGCTCCTTTTTGGTCAGTTGCGCCCTCACGAGTCTAGACAGATTCTTGATCCATACGAAGTGCCCCACATTGTTGTCTCAGTATCTTGCATGTACAGCAAATTGATGTGCTTTTCCTTCTTGTGTTGAGTGACTCGTATTGGAACAATGTCCTTTTTGGTGGTGGTATACGCATTGATGGATACATTGTTAAGAAATTCAAATTTTTTAATTTGGTGTATTGTCACCGGGAATTTGATATCCTGGAGATTCAGTACAGTCGAATAGTGCGGATAAGAAGATGGACGGTCACTGTCTCGTTCGGCTGGGTATAGAGCAGCGACAACTGCCCACGCGAAACATGCGTTATCGTTGGATTTGACGTTAATCACAGCCCGCTTCATCATTATTTGTCGCGGTAATCATATGGAGCACCCAGCACGCATCGGATTAAACTTATTCACATTTATCGTGAGATTAAGTATTTTCCGCAGAGCCCAGCCACTATCGCGTTCTAGAAATTCGTCGAGTGACATTAAAGTGGTCTCAATAACACGCTGTTCATACCACTCATTCAAATCGCTTGTGTTAAAGAGTTCACAGTTTCGCGTGTTGACACTTTTATTAGCATGTTTGTCTCCACTCGCAAATTCAACATTGAACACCGTATTAACCGATCATATTTTGTACATGTTGAAGCACTAGGTCGCGAGCATCATTAAGAAACCGTTTCGGCTCGATGTGACTGCGATTGATTACAGAACCAGTCAATATTCGACTCTTGAATTCTGCGTCAATCCTACGCCAGATTAATCCATGATCACCATACCCTGCGCCCGTGTGTATAAAACGGCTGCACACAGAATTCTTCAATCCTTCCAGACGAGCTATTTGGGCTAGCAGTGACTGATGATATCCAATTACCAATCGCGGACGCTTAGTTCGGCTTTGCGTTTCTAGCACTTCGGTGAACTCGACGCACCGTTGCTCCCACGCAGTAAAGTCTTCGAATGAACATAAAAGTGCGGCTTGATAGTGCAAGCTTTGTTCAATGTTGTTATCCATAGTAATAAGTTGGAGACGACTTCCGCGATGTTGGCTGACTGACTGCTTCGTTCAAAGTGCGGCCATTTTGGAGCGCAGCAGATCATTTAGAAGATGGCTCTCCGTTCGGAAAAAAGAAAATTTTCGGCTATCCCCTATATCTTGGGGGGGGGGGGGGGGGCGGATTTTTTCCGATATCGTGTTGGTATAGATTGCCCGAGGAAGAAACGCCATAGAAAACAAGCCGAGATGCATCGGGTTAAAATATGTATTTTATGGATCCTGCAGCTGTGGTCAAGTGGTCCATTAGCATCAAAGGCTTTCGACGATAGATCCCTAAAGTTAATCCTTTTTTCCCACGAAAATACGTCGTATTCATCTATGTTTTGGAGGCAAGTTGCGCATACATGGCAATCCGAAAATGCGTGGAGATAATAAAAGTCAATGCTTGATGAGTCTGGCTAGATTTCACCTCGACCATGGAGTACCCCTTTTCTGGACAGCAGACCCCTACAGATTTTTCGATAACGCGCTGGTATATATTGACCGAGGGAAACGAGACAAAAATAACAAGTCGGGAGGCATCGAGTGAAAAGATTTATTTTATGGGTCCTGCAGCTCTGCTCAAATGGTCCATTGAGGCTAAAGACGATGGATCCCTAAAATTGATAGTTTGTCCAAGAAATACGTTGTTTTCATGTATGTTTTGAAGATTCAAGCTATAAAAAAATTGCCATCGTGAGTGGTTGTGAATGTTAAAAAAAAGCTTCAACCCTGACTTGTAAAGACCTGTCACAAGAGTCGGCGAGATTCGGCGGACTTACCCGCAATATCTTAACATGATCTTTCGGAATGGGAATGAAGACCTCGGCGAGTTAAATTTTTTTTGGAGCACTGTTTCCTTCCATAGCGACGCCACTAGGGTGCTCGTTATAATAAGCCAGTTAAGTCTCGATGACCTAGACTCTGGTGCGGAGATCGTAAAAGTCAAAGCGTAATGAGTTTGATCATCTTCCAGCTCCACGATGAAGTGTCCCTTTTCTTGAAAGTACATGTCTACGCCTAGAGAGATAGTTAAGAAAAAAAACTTTTCGTTAATCCCTGGCCATGATGCAACATCTTGGAAGGTCAATTTTTTCTACATTCTCCGACTAATGTTGAAAGGAAAAAAACCATTTACATATCCTACTGACCATCCCCACCATACTACAATTCCATGGAGTGCAGGCATTGAAAAGGGCTTCGGACGACAGTTTTCGTCATTCCAGTTTTCATCCTCCGGTGTAAAATTTTCGACGGAGCAAGTTTAAAACTACTCGAAGAAAAGTGTGTAATAATGGCTGACCGAGTGTATGAAGTTATTGAAATATTTGACGATGAAGTGAACAAAATCATCGACGGTGATATTATAATCGTAAACGATCAAGTGGGTGGAGGTTTTGGAATTGCCAACCGCAACGACGCAGACATCGAGGTGATAGACATCGCCGACGATGACAGCGACGACGACAACGAGGAGGAGATAGATTCCGCTGAAATGGATCGTGATAGCGACGACGACAACGAGGAGGAGATGGATTTCGCTGAAATGCATCGTGATAGCGATGAAGCTGGGTATTACAGTGACCCAGATGATGAAGGTTGTGATCAACGAAGAATTGGATTGAACTTGCAAACCATGTACAAATTGAACTGGGAAACGGTGCTGTGAATCACGGTGTTGTATAATACGCCATGTGCTGGGGTGATGTCCTGCATTTCATGCATGCTTGACATGGATGGTGTGTTCGGAACAGTGAACCACGTCTATGGCCTTTATCGAGACCGTTATGGTGCCATACGGGGACTGTGGTGCAGGAACTGCCAACATTCGCTGCAGCACATCACATTAGGTAGTGCGTGTTCAGCCTGTTTGAATTTGTTTCCGGCTATGGCTAATGATGCCCATAACGGGCAAGAAAACCAAACCGCTGACGGCTATAATGTGCAATTAGAAAATGATAACATGATCAACGACGACGACGACGATGGGAACGACGACCACGACGAAGAAATGGACATAGATATTGCGGACGACAATCTCCTGTTCGTGGATTCCGGCTATGAGACTGAAAACACTGACGAAAGTCGTGAGGTTGAAGAGAACGCGTTAAGCGTGCGACATCGTCATCACGTCCTTCATGCGCAGAACGTGTACTGCGTCAATTATTTCTACATCACGAAAAACGACCGAGCAAAATTTTGCACAACATGTTTCCTCGGGAAACGCACATGCTTGTGGAAGCAACTGCAATTGTCGGTCATTACCGAGAACTGTATGCTGCGATGAGAGGGATGTTTTGCAGTCACGGTCGGTATCCGCTCTACCAAGTAGTCGAACGCAGCATATGTTTGACCTGCCGGATCTCCAGCTGATGTATGTATCATTTCTGAATTTTAGCATCAATCATTTAATTTAAAAATTAAGAAATATTTGAAAAAAAAATTTATTTGTCTTTTCTTTCAGAATGATGAAGCTGCTGGCAACACTTAGAAAACTTACACACGCGCGTTCATACAGAAAACACACACCCACACGCACGCACGCACGCACACGCACACACACACACACACACACACACACACACACACTATTATTGTCAAATTTTATTATTAATAAACGATTATTCTATATTTTAAATTCATAGAATGCTTTTTACCCCCCGCCCCTCTAGTCCCTTTCTCGCTCCACTCCCATGTTACGTCACATAGCCACTTTCCCGCGCCAGGCTCTTCCCCCTCCGCAGAGATTTCGGCCATACCCCCTCCATACAGCCACACACCCGCGGCCGACTACCCCCTCCACCAGGCACTTCGCTTCCCCGCCGCCCCGTTACCCCCTGAGATCCCGGCGTTAGAACCGCCCTAGACATCTACTTATGTCTTTGGATTTGTGTGTTTTCCCGTATGTGTTTCGCTCGCGGATCTGTCATATTCGACAGATCGGCCTTCCTCGGCCATTGCCTTGGTGTTGTTCTTCTCTCTCTCTCTTTCTACTTCTCGGTGCGCTAAGGCTTTTCTCTTCGTCTATTTTGCTTCCTAGCTTTGATGTGTTCTGACTCTCGTCAGCTGGGTTTATCTCGAATCTTTGTGCGGCGAGTTCGGGAATATAATTTTGTGATCATCGCCTCTGTCGAGGTTGAAGATTCCCGTGTAGCCGCGCGAGTCGTGTTCACCGCTCAAGTCCGTATCGCAGTCAGCGTGAGCACGAATGGGTAGCTCGGTGGGGGAAAAGTCTCTGCCCCTCGCAAATCGTGCTCACTCGACAGGCAAATGGAGCGACGTTTTCTGTTCGATCGAGCTCGACATATATGTGTGGCCGTACTGCGGATTGGAATATGCATTAAATTAATTTCAAAGAGAAAAACATGTATCGAGATCATTGTTTTCTCTCGGTTGCCTGTTTATGCCGAGAATGCGGGTTAAAAAAATCAACGACAAAACGCGTTGAAAAATAAGACGCCGAAACGACCGTGGAAGGTTCAAAAAGAAATTTCGAGCCTTTGCCGCGGTCGTTTCGCTGTTTTTTTTCAACAGTAAACATTATGGATAAGCGTGTATCATAAATATTTCTTTATCCTCAATGAGCGTCGTGGCTGAGTTGGCAGCATGACGGATTAACGATGCTTGCGGTCCGGGTCCGATCCCCGGTGAATCAATTTTTTTTCTTCATTTTATATTTAAAAAATTTCGAACTTCCTCTCGCAGTAGCTACTTTCGCCCGTCCAGGCATTATTTATTACATTTAATTCATATATGTTGTAACACGATTTCCGGTACTCTCGTCCCAAAATTCGCTCTCGTCAGACTCGTACTCGTACTCGACTGCCACAGCCCTGAATTTGGTAGAGGGGCGGGGTCGATCCGCGACAACAGCACAAAAAGATTTTTCAAGAACACTCCGGGATTTGGTGAAAACAGTAATCGATTTTATTATCTCGCGACTCTCGTATACGGCGGGAGCGGTTCGGAATACGCGCAAATCGCGGTCCTCTTATTTTTCCAAATTGTACAGATTTATTTCTTGATCGCAATTTTATCTCGATTTCAGTACGACAAACAAATGATATCTTAACTCTACCTTAGACTAAATGACTTTCGTTCTGGTATTTGAAAGGTGAACCCCTCTAGGCGGCTCTACATTAATTTAATCTGAGCAAGGTCTTCGCGAGAGACGGAATCGCGCAGGGTGACTCGATCTTTTCCCTTCGTGGCTGCTCCGCCACGACAATATCGCTCGTGACTTCAATATGCTTAAGGCCATGTGCCACATGCCTCCGACCGCATCGAAATTTTGAAATGGGAATTCTCCCGAACGGATCAACCAATTGGAATGAAATTTGTTGTGTGCATGCAGGGCGCTTGCTCCGGGAGCATGATTCGCGAAATTTTCCAAAATTTCGAAAAAAAATTTGCAGTTTGTAGTTACCATGCGAAAAACTGTGAATTATTAACCATTGCATCGCATTTTCGTTAATTTGGCGCGAATCATGCTCTCGACAGTGAAAAAGCACACATTTTGAGCTTTGTTTCACCTCTTTTCATGAACAAACAGCGGAGAAAAAGCATTTTGAAATTTTTACATAAATTCAGCAAAAATGTACCAACAAAGCTCAAAATATCAGGTACTGGAGCGAGCGTTCAGTTCATCCGTTTTCTCACTGGCGGCGCGCAGCTCGCTTCGTCTTGTTTTCACCGACTGCGCTCGCCTCCTTCCGGAACAAATTTATTTTTTGACAGGTCGAAAGCCGGAGCCATAACCACTGGCCATAACCTCGAACATTCGTTCGGAATATATTTCATACGATGTGTGTCATAGAATTTAAATAGTGTGTGTGATCGAGTGAAGTTTGTTTTCGTCGCGTTTTGGTGAGTTTTTTTGCTGTGAAGAACGCATCAGGACGCCGGCACACCAACGACGACAAAAACCGACAAGGAAATAATCGACGAGAAAACAGCCGCAGCCGATTACACGAAGAAGATCGAGGAACATAGGGACGGCGAGAAGGCGAAGGAGAAAACACCGGAATTCAAGGTACGTACATGCTATAACCTCAATTTACGTACTATGTAATTTGCCACGATCGTCCCTCGCATTGCTTTCTCGCTCGCCGATGTGTCAAACAGCCAACGGCTCCGGTGCAAAAAACTCAAGCTTATTTGCTCTTCGCAGAAATACCTCGATATTTATTTATGAAAAAATCGCAGATGGCATATTTTCCGATGATCCGTAGCCACTTCCATTACCCCTCGAAATCCTCGATTTCCTGATCAGTGTGCGACCAAAATGGTGCACGAAAGTTCAACACCCTTTGCCTACGAACGCAAAACTGTCACGTTTCAAACACGGTTGATTTGTGGACCTGTGGCGATTTCTCTATAGCTTCACCCTGATGACCAAGAGTACTGTTGGTATGGCGTACAAAGATAGAAGACCCTTGGTATACCTGTACGGTAGTACACCGCTACACGTAAGTATGCGTGTTACTAGTATGGTACTGGTATACTCTGCAATAGTAAAATATACTGGTTCCGTATCCTCACCATACTAATACTCGTACTGATAGCGTACGCATACACATGCTAGGTATGGTACCTGGACTAGCATGTAGAAACCAGAACTAATGTAGCGTCGGATTTACCATCTAGATGGACCAACGGATTTATCAAGGGCAGCAAGAAGGCACTGCCCAGGATGAGAAACCGTGTCACTCGTCGCAGCCACAGTATAGCCTCCCAGTGTCCGCAATCACCACTGTCTTCAATCTCTCCGAGAGCACCAGCGAGGCTGACCTCGAGGAACTCGTCGAACTCTTCGGCTTCGCTCAGAAACAATATCTCACCATGGATCGCACCACCAATCTGTGCAAGGACTTTCGCTTACATATGTACATTTTAAAACAAAGGGCGAGGACCATTGCATCTCAATGGTTACGGCTATCATCATCTCATACTCAGAGTCGACGGGGCCAAACCTTCAGACCAACAGAATTGAATGGTCAACGGTTGAACGCGTTAAGGTAGAACAAGCGTGCGCTTTTGATTTTTATAGATTTTGTTTAAATTTTAACCAGACATTGTTCGTATCATTATGCATGTTTCAGTGAAATGTCAGATCAGTCGACTATTTAGATTCGCAGATTGATTTTAAAATTGTAACTTTTAACATTGTAGGGTCTGCATTGAAATTTAGACAGAGTAATTTTCCGTGAAAAATATTTGTCCTCTTTAAAAAGACACAAGGTAATAACATAAACAATATAAAATATTAATGTTTATAACGCAAATCTTTTTCTTCACGTTAAAAGTGTTTAACGTTAGGAGCACAATAATTCACTTTTTTCTCGAAATATTGAACAACGCTGTTCTGCGGTGTTGCATAATGTCTTCTTATTATAGGGGATAAATATTTCTAACTGAGAGTTATTCTGTCGTTACTGAACGTCTTTAGCAAAACTGAATGGTAAAGACAATTCAAACTTTTTCACTCGTCCCCTAACTAGTTTACTATCTAATCATATTTTTTTTTCAAAATCCACAAACACAATAGAATGGTACGCCGAATTAAGTGACCTGACTTTGCAGTGTTAAAAGTTGCTATTCAAAAATCCATTATCTCCCAATCTAAATAGTCAACTGTTCTGAAATTTCACTCAAACTTGCATAATAATATGAACAATGTCTAGTTAAAATTTGAACAAAATCGATAGAAATCAAGAGCGCACGCTCGTATTACCATAAGGGCTTACACCACTGTAAACGTCCAAAATTGAGTGATATTTCGCGATTTTTTTTTTTTTGTAGAAGGACAAATAAGAGAATATTAATATTCAAGGGTGTTATTAGTCATATCTTTAAGTGAACAAAATGAAATTTATATTGAAAAATTATGCCAAAAGGTGACGCTGGAGCCATTCTGGCGAGGCATGTTGAATTTGAGACGCTCTGCGGCACGCAGTATAGCTGACGCAAATTTGATTTTAGAATAAAATTTAAAAAATTCTATTAATTTTCACGAGTATAGCTAGAGAAATACGTAGAGAATTGTGACAATGTTATTTTTTGTGTAATTGGCAAGCATTAAACCAAAAACTTAATTTTCGACAAAAAAAAGCACAATCATTTGGTAATAACTAATGTTATGACCAACTCATAGAAAATCCCGTACTTATTGCTCTTCGGAATGTTATTTTAAACATGTACCCAAAATTGGGAGTGAAAATGATGAAAATTTTTGGAGTTATGCTGCATGCCGTTTTGAAAAATTGTGTTTTGAGTAAAACGGTCGATGTCTCGCACACGGGCCAGCCACTGCCACCGCAGACCCATGCTGGCCTGCGGACCTTTTTTTACAGGTACCAAACTTTTTTCTCCTTATTATAGATGGTTGAAAGCATCTTTTAAGTCAAGTAAAAAAAAAAACAATTTTTTTTAATTCCACAGTGTGACCCCTTAGATCGGAGTACACGGTGACGATTGTTGGTCGCGTCTCTTTGAACGACACGCGACCAACAATCTTGAAAAATGGTTGGAGGATTATTGTAAGCAAAGGTTGCCGAAATATAAAAAAGGACTTCACAAATTTTTATTTTTTTGCGTTCCAACGTTGCAAACTTCAACCTCATACCCTCTCCGTGGAACGCAGAGGGTATGAAGTTTTTTATATACGACAAATTTTTTATATACGACTCCGAAAATGACAAGAACAAAATTTCTACATTTTCTAGCGTTTTTTTAAGCGCTGTGTCTATGTAAAAAATTGTCCCATCGAGATGAAAAAAGCCTTTTGAAGCTTCAAGATGATAGATTCGAGATCTTTTGGCAAAAAATTGTGATCTACGGCTATCGCGCAATCATAAGAAATACCGGCAGAAAAAAATTCCAAATTTGTTTTTATTTTTCAGGGGTCATCGGACTAAGGAATTTTGTTTCAGTTAACTCAATTTATAGGTTAGTTAGCTTGTTTATTCAGCTTTAATTAGCTTTTTATCTCTGTACGTCAAATTTTCTGCTGAGATATCCGACTTCGAATGAAAAAAGATCCTTTTGTCTTTGATTATCGATCTCTCCGCAACCAATTATCGTAACGGGAATTAGAGGGCAGCTTTGAAAAGTCGAATAAATTTCCCGCCAGTCCCTCCCGTTGATTTTTGTGATTTTTTTCTTCACCCTTAACCGTTATTTGGTGAAGGACTAAATCTACCACTACGTTACAAATATTGATGCAAAGACTAATGTTGCCGCATTTTTTTTTTCAGCTCGAATTACTCCCAATACCCCTGTTAGTCTGCAAATTGATTCATCGAACCGTTTTCTATCAAGGGTTAATCGAAGTTTGACAAAACAATTAAAGGAACGAGTGTATTATTCCTAAACATCTTGTAATCATCATCAAAATAAAAATACTAATTTTCTTCGACTTTTTTCACAACTTGGCACTAGTTGCTTGTTAAATATAAGAAAAAATTCGAGAGATTAACATTTTTTTTATTTGTAAAATATTTAAGGAAACAATACTGACTCATTTTTTTTTACACCATTCAGCCTTTGCGCACTTTAATTTCACTCATCTGTAATTGCATCAATTAAAGTTGATACTCCCAAGCTGTATTAATAGTCGATCTGAGAACATTTATGCAATTAATTCTCAATATTTTCTACGAAGGTTATTAGGGTTATGGAAAACAATCTTTTTTTCAAAACTAGGCATGATCAAAAATTGAAAAAAATGAGAGTTTACAAAAACACGAGATTCATTTTTTTTATCAAAACGTAGAAAAAAATACCAAAAAAAGATTAGTTTTCGAAAGAAATTGTTCATTGGTTTTTTCTTCCAAGCAAGAGATCATTTTTGAAAAAAGTGTTTTTTGTATCCCTGATAACCTTCGCAGAAAATATCTACAGTTAATGGCATACAAGTTCTCAGATCGACTAGTGAATACTGCTAGGGGGTATCAACTTTTAATCAATGCAATTAAAGATGAGTGAAATTATGGTGCGCAAAAGCCGAAGCGTGGCAACAACGAGTCACCATTGTTTCCTGAAAAATTTTACAAATTGAAACAGATTACAATTTTTTTTAATATCTCATTTTTTTTTCTTAAATTTAACAAGCAACTACTGCAAAGTTTTAAAAATAGTCGAAGAAAATGGGAAACTGAAAAATTGGAACTGAATAAACAAGCTAACGGACCTATGCATTGATTTAACCGTGAAAAATCCCTTGAAAAAATAAAATTGGAAAAATAATTTTCTCGCTATCTCTTATGATTGCGCGATAACCATAGCTCAAAAAATTATTTTGCCAAAAGATCTCAAATTAGAAACTTGAAGCTTAATAATGTTTTTCTTTTTCATCTTGATACGACTATTTTTGACATTGATACAGCTTTTCAAAAACACTTTAAAAAATGAAGAAATTATCTGTTTCTTTAATTTTTTGGGGTTGGGTATAAAAAGTGATATATTTTTTTTACAATTTTCAGTCAATCGAAAAAAAAGAGCTCGTCCTTGACTGTTAAAGCAATCTAAGAAACTACAGTTAAAATTTCAAGTCGATTGGGCAAACATTGTTTGAGTGTTGCTCCGTCCCGATATCGAAAACATGATTTTGAAAAAAACGTGTTTGAAGTCAACGGTTTCAAAGACGCTACAGCTGAACAAGTTTCTTTTCCCGTAATCGAATGCCACCTATTGGTCGAAAATAAAACTATTTTTAGTCGGTGACTTTGTCTCCACAATAGGCTTACAAAAGTTGAGAACTGCGCCTACCGGCATGAGACATCGCCAAAGACGATTTTCAGCGGCGGAGACTTCCTTTAAAAATAGCTCGAAAACCACTTTATAATGGATTTTTTCAGCTACAAAGGAATATGCATCATATTTTTTAAGGTTCCAATGATTTCTTAAAAGTGTTTCAAACAAAATGATTTTCCGAAAATTTTACACCGACGACCTCTAAACAATTTGCGATAGTAAAATTTTACGGCTCTTCTGTAGAGCGAGACTTCACCAATCGTCATTGCTAGAAAATTTGATCTTTGGAGAAACCTGCCGAAGATAAATTCCGCCAGAGAGAAAAAATGCTAAACGTATTTTTTTTTAGCATAATCAGTAATAATTTAGTAATAAAAAAATGTTACCACTCTTTCGCAGAGTGAGACCCGGTCGATCTCGTTCGCTCGCGAATTTGGTCGGCCGCAGACAACCTGCCACAGATAAGCCATGGCAGAGAAAAAAATACCGATTACAATTGTTTAAACAAAGAGCATTGGAATTTCTTTTAAGTTTCCAAGGATTTTTTAAAAGTGCTTCCAACAAAACGATTTTTCGAAAATTTTACACCGATCACCTCTAAACAATTCGCGATAGTAAAATTTTACCGCTCTTCTGTAGAGCGAGACTTCTCCGATCGTCATTGCTAGAAAATTCGATCCTTGGAGAAACCTGCCGAAGATGAATTCCGGCAGAGAGAAAAAATGCTAAACGTATTTTTTTTGCAGTAACAATAAAATTTTACCACTCTTTCGCAGAGTGAGACCCGGTCGATTTCGTTCGTTCGCGAATTTGGTCGGCCGCAGACAACCTGCCGAACATAAGCCATGGCAGAGAAAAAATGCTGATCGCAATTGTTTAAACAAAGAACATTGTAAAATTTTACAACTCTTTTGTAGAGTGAGTCTCGAACGATCTCGGTCGTGACTCGAGATTTTAGCAGAGATCGAACTCGTCGATGATGAGCGACATCGAGATGCCAAATAGTCTTCGAGCTTATTTGTTTAAATTAATTAAAAAAGAGTGGAGAAATGCTAGCACCCTTCCACCATACGAGTCTCTAGCAAACCCTGTTTGCTAGAAAGTTCAACCATAAAGAAATTTCCACCGATGACCACCGTCAACAAAAAAATCGATTCGAGGGCATTTGTTTAAACAATGCGCGATCGCAAAATTTCACCGCTCTTCCGTAGAGCGAGGCTAGCGATCTCGATTGTTCGAGAAGCTGACCAGCAAAAATGCTGCCAAATATGAACCCTGGCAGAGATAAAATGCTGAACGCATTTGATTAAATAATGAGCATTGCAAAATTTTACCACTTTTTTGTAGAGTGAGTTTCGAGCAATTTCGGTCGCTCGAAATTTTGGCAGGGATCGAAATCGTTGACGATAAGCCGCATCGATGTTACAAATTGAGCTCGAGCCTATTTGTTTAAATAAATTTAAAAAGTATGGGGAAATGCCTGAGCCTTTTGGTTGTGGCCGTCGTCGAAAAAAAAATCGATTTGATGGCTGCATATACAATGTAAAATGCAACAAAGTTTCACCGCTCTCCTGCCGAGCGAGCGCATGCTTCCAATACAAGCGTACCGTGGTCGCTACGCATAGTTGTGTGAATTGTGTGACACGCACATAGATGTAAGGTGCTTGCGTACGACCGAACGGCGGCGAGAACGGATTCGTTCTTTCTGCAACGCGGTCGGCGTAGCAAACACCCACACACACATACACGCGCGCGCGCTCAGCGATCGTCGTCTATTTGGCTTCGAGACTCTTCGTCCCAGTGCGAAGCATCGAGACCGAATTCGCGATCGCTGCGCTGTCCGTTGGTAGCGACTCGTAGTTAAAAACTACGAGATCTGCGCTACCGACGTAACGAGAGGCCGCGTCGAAATTTTCTGGCGTGTGGCACATGGCCTTAATAATCTCAAATTTTCGTACTTTACCCAACGGGCCACAGCGCGCGCATAACAACGGGTTTTGACGAGCAAAACGACGGCCTCACCGCTACAGTTTCAGAAGATCTCGATCCGGAAAGTCTCGGTCTCGATCTACGATATTTCCGGTGGCGTCGCTTTCTTGGGTGGCGGGAACGGCTACGGCTTGGGAAGTGCACCTCTCGTCGCTCCAGTCCAGAACTCAAGTGATGATATTTTCGCGAGGAGCCTTTCCGCAGACCTGGGTCCCGACCCCCACTCTTTCCCTAGTCACAGCCTTTTCGATTTTTCGTTGACCTTGGTGATAATAACGTTCGCATTTTCATAATTAGCGAACGTGAACATTGCCTTAAGCTCCCGTCCCGGGACCCGATTGGGTCACGGACTTATCGGGATAATGACTGGCTGTAGAAGGAAACAGACAGCTCGGAGTGGGGCTTCGAGCCGGCGACCTATCCTTGGAATTTGCGATTTTCCGTTGTCGCACGTCGATACCCAACGGAATCCATTCTCGCGAAGTGCAGAGGGCAGGTATTAGGCGAGACCCCCCTCCTTCTTATTGGGATCCGCTGGTATTGAGTGTAGAGGAGCGACGCCTCGTCGCGAGGCCGTGTGCGCCAGCGTCGGCAACTCCGTTGCCGTTTGATTCTTGACTCGTTCCTCGATCCTGTCCTTTGTAACGGCGAGAACACACCGTTCGCTCACGAAATACAACAAAAAAATGAAAATACGAATGTGTATATAATAATGTTGCGCTAAGCTGGGCCCTGGGAAATCGGTTGAGGGAGTTGCTGGACGGCGGGAAGTGTCCTTCCATGCGCCGAGACTGAGCCACCTTTAATATATTGTGACGTGAGAAATTGCCACGTCAAAATGTTTAATATCAAAAAAGCCATTGCTACCGGGGATCGAACTCGCGTCGTCTACACTCAGAGCCCGCACGCTGGTATCTCACCAGCGAGGCACTTGTGACTGCAAACCTGCCTTACGCATACGCACTTATCCAACCTTTAAGGTAGTTCTGTAGTTTTTGTCAAATTGCAGGAATTTTCTGAAATCTAAGTATGGTGTAGATATGAACTTTATGGACTGACGCCCAAAAATTCAATTCGACTCACCGTTTAGTTCATGAGATAACTGCAATTGAATATGGCTATTTTTGTACGCGATCCCTATACCTAACACGTAAACCGATAGCAGTTTGCTCGCATTTCTCAATATAGTTTCTAAACGGATCTTAGGATTTCAAAATGAAAACACACGTGTGCGCAGTACTATTGTGGGATTGGTTAAAAAAATGACGAACTTTGACCGTTTAGTTTCGGAGATATCGACTTATGAAAAGTGGTAATTTTATTCCACGCCGAACTCGGGTCCAACCATCTGTAACGGAATGGCAACAGTGCACTCTGCAGCTAGCTGGTCGGCGCGTGGTCTGGGAACTCGAAGCATATTTTTTTCCCCCGAGTTCTAGTCATTCCGAGACGGATGTGACATAAATTTATTCTGCAAACAAATTTAATTTGCTCAATTTATGCATGTATCTATGCATGTATTTGTCTTTGTTACAGCGAATACAATTTAAACTGTCGTCAAGATGTTGTAAACCCACGATCCAACGTCCCTCGACAGCGAATTTTCGTTGCTGATCGTTGAGGTTATGGTTATTCTCATCGCGTTTAGGGGGCGTACACAAATTACGAAACGCAACCTTCCCCAATGCTTAACCCCCCTCCCCCACGTAATGGGACCGTAACGCTTGGCCAGAACCCCCCCCCCCCCATTCCGTTACGTAACGGGTGCTTTGTCGTCAATTATTGCGATTTTTTCCATAGACATAACTAATTATGAAAGGAGTTAGAAATTAGTTAGGAGTTGAAAATTGGTATAAAATTAGAAACATCTAATTTTATGCCAATTTTTATGACAAAATTTTGAAAATTAAAGAGTGAGCTGCAGTCAGAATTTTCAATAAATGGGTTTTTTTACATTTTCTTGAAGTATGATGTTTCGTAAATATTCCCTGAAAATTTCAAGTCAATCCGATTAATAGTTTCCGGGATATCCCACAATTAGTGAACGGGCGTCGGATCCCCATGGCAGGTAGCGGCTGACAAACGCGCCAACGATAATACCCGGAAAGGCAGAATGCTTTGAAGGCAACAACAAATTGAGATTCTTTAAGCTTCCACGTCGGCAGAAGCCCTATTGTATGGGCCAGGAATTGATGATTCGATGTAAGTAATTTTTTAATTAGTATTTCTATGGTAACACGCGTTTTGACCCGACGACAAAATATCCTTGACAAAATATCCGCAGGATAAAATATCCTCATGACAAAATATCCGCAAGACAAAATATCTGCCGATATTATATACAGTTTAAAGTGTACAGTCATGTCGTTGAAATTTATTCCATGTAAAGTGTACAGTCATGCCGTTAAAATTTATTCCATCATAAAAAGGAGGAAAATTATTAATATGTGACGGATATGATTGGGTTTGTTTGTTTGGGTTCAATGAAGAAATTCGTATTATGCCCCCACCCCACTATCTCACACACTCCACAAAGGTGTTTTATCCTCGTGACAAATTATCTGCCGATATTATATACAGTTTAAAGCGTACAGTCGTGCCGTTGAAATTTATTCCATGGCAGGTGTACAGTCATGCCGTTTCAATTTATTCCATCACAAAAAGGAAGAAAATTATTAATATGTGACGGACATGTTTGGGTTTGTTTGTTTGGGTTTGTTTGTTTGGGTGCAATGAAGAAATTCGTATTATGCCCCCACCCCACTATCTCACACACCCCGCAAACGTGTTTTGCGCGCGACCCCGTTGATGTGGTGGACGAGATTTAGGATTTTGTCTCGCGGATGTTTTGTCATGAGAATATTTTGTCTTTCGGATAATTTGTCCTCGGATATTTTGTCGTCGGGTCAGATGTGACGCAGCCATTTCTATGCATAAATCAAATGTAAAATTGGGAAACTCTTTCAGAAGTATTCAAAAATGTATTACTGAAAAACTATGAACTTTAGCAAACTTTTATAAAGAATACTTTCGTTTAAAATTGCCCAAAATGTTTAAAAAAATAATTCATCCCGAAAAACTTTAATTTTTTGAGAAATTGTTTTAACAATTGGCGATAAGCAATTGAATGCTCGACTTTTTGGCAAAAAAGTGTGATATTCGGATTCAGCGGATCAAAATGCATAAAAAAAGTTTAGCTTCATCCATCGAGCTCAAAATTTTAGGAACATATAATACCGTATCCACATCGAAAAACTTTAACCCTTTGACTGTCAGTGACACACATATGGGCAAAAAAAAGTCGTGCCATTTTTGTGTCATGACACACATGTGGACATTTGAAAATAAACATATTTCTACTACAGCGATTTGACTGTAATTTGATACATCATAGGTTTTTCGGTCGCTGAATCTGAATTTGAAATCAGATTTCCGAAATTCAAAATGGCGGATCCAATATGGCGTACGTAAATTCGAAAAATGGTTTGATTCCAACGAAAGTGGGTGTTTGAAGGTTTTTGAGGTCGCTAAATCCGAATTTGAAATCTGATTTCCAAAATTCAAAATGGCGGATCCAATTTGGCGGACGCAAATTCGAAAAATGGTTCGATTCCGAGGTCGCTGAAACCGAATTTGAAACCGGATTTCCAAAGTTCAAAACGGCGGATCCAAAATGGCAGACGCAAATTCGACAAGTAGTTGGATTTCGACAAAAAATGGTATCTTTAGTATGTTTATGGTCGGGAATTTCGAATTTGAGTCCTAACTTCAAGTATCTGACGCTCGGATACAATATGATGAATTAAAATTTAGCAAATCATGTATGACAATCTATCCATAGCAACAAATGTAAAAAAAAACTTTTTTGGTTTTATATCGCGCTGTCTGCCGAACCCAGAGTCACAAATCGAGGAGGTGGCGCTCATTGTCTCCGATTTTGTATTTTTTGTGCTTTTTGTATTTTCAATTTGTTTGTGCTTTTTGTATTACATTTTTTTTGTTCCTATTCATTTTTTCTTTTTACTTCCCGTATTTCTCGTTTTTTTTATTAATTTAATTAATTTTTTTTTATTTGTGCAACTTCAAAAATTTGTATGTTTAATTTTTTTTCGATGTTGATTTTATTCTTTTTTTTTTGTTGTCTGTATCTATTGTTTTTTTTAATTCTTTGTGGATTTTTTTTGTTAATTTATATTTTTATTTTAAGTTTAAACAACAAATAAAAAAGAATTTCGGTATTTCACCTGATCATACCGTTATTCGTGGTACTTTTGGAAGCAAGGTACCGCGCACAGTGGAACGTTACCACAATCTTTGGACATAAAGAATGTTGCCTTCCTTCGTTTTTTGGAATAACATTCAGTGCAACGCTTTCTTATCTTCTTATCGTTTGAAATATAGAATGGATAATGACTTCGCGACGAGCGAAGAGAATTTTTGGTTTTACAATGATACTCTTTAGATTATGTGTATTGATCGCAATGATCTTCTAACACCTCTGTTGCCAGTGCACGAGGAAACTGTGAAGGAGTCATTTTTTTCGAGTCAGTTTGGAAATGACGACGGAAGCTTTGGAAATTGCAGTATCGAATAAAGGAAAGTATAATTTGTGATGCTACTTGACGGTCGTGTGAATTGTTTCGTAAGCAGAAATAGACTGATCTGTTTTGTCTACACCTCTCATATTGTTCTTATAAGAAATAACAACATTTGGCTTCATGATCTGTATCTTGGTGAGCTTAGTCTTTAGTCTATATCAAAATTCTCGCTAGACATTTACCTTGTTGATATCATTATTAATATTATGTTAAATGAACTGGTGCGATGGTCTAGTGGTTAGCGTGCTCGCCACTAAACCAGCAGACCGGGAGGTCCCGGGTTCGAATCCCAGTCGCGTACATTTCGTCGTGAAATGTTTTTCTTCGGCATTTCGCGGCGAAATAAGACTAGTTCCACGACTGGGGGGCGAACTCGATGACCGGCTGTATTGGTATAGGTTTTCCGCAGTTTCCCTATACCCATGACAGAAATGTAATGATGAATATAATACAGAGGGGGAAGTCGGCTGCGGCCGCAACAGGGGGGAACAGGGAGAAAGATGGAGACAAAAAGGAGTAAACAGTAGAGGAAAGAACGGTCATAATGATGGGAAAGAATAGGTAACAAACGCGAAAAGCGTGTACCTAAGGAAAAAACCAATATTATGTTAAATGATTTCTCGCATTCAGTCGCTCTATCTTCAAATCAACTTAATCACACTAAAACTGAAAACCTTTCCCGTCATATTGGAGCCACCATTTTGAATTTTAGAAATTCGATTTCAGATTTGGATTCAGCGACCTCGAAAATCCTGAGGTACTCACTTTTGTCGGAATCAAACTATTTTCCAAATTTGCGTCCGCCACATTGGTTCCGCCATTCTTTGTTCTTGAAATCTGATTTCAAATTCGGATTCAGCGGTCTTGAAAACTCTAGAGTACTAACTTTCGTCGGAATCAAACCATTTTGAAAATTTGCGTCCGCCATATTGGATCCGTCATTGTTAATTTTGGAAATCCGATTTCAGATTCAGATTCAGCGATCCTAAAAACCCCCAAACTGAAATTTTAGGTTAAATCTGTGAAGATTTTTTTCCAACACAAAAGTGGCACGAAAATATAATTTTCGCCTGACTGCGAAGGGGTTTAACACGTTTTTCTCGAAACTATGTTTTTCCTGTATTTGAAAGCCAAGACCTTTTTGATAACTTTTGAATGCAAATGAACCATCACACTGAGCACATTTCACCAAACTTTCAATTGTTGAGAAACCAAGCAAAAAATCGATGATTCTATAATGATTTTCAACGTTTTCCGGCACGCTCGCACTGGCATTCAACTTTATCTTTTTCGATGATGCACTCTTCGTATTAGCTTCATCCTTATTTTTTTTTTACATGTATTAGGCCTTTTTTATCTGCACAAATACGTTCTTGTATCTGTACGGTTACCTCTTGAAACTTTAGACAATCTCGGCATTTTTAATCAGGAAATTTCTTGACGAAATTATAAAATCACTGACAAGGAAACGTTGCGAGGTCGTTGTCTCCGATTTCGATTAAATTTGGCATGCTAGTAGAATGGGTGGAAATACGTGGGTCATTTGACAAGTACCTAGCCTCACCGCTAGATGGTGCCACTATTGCAAGAGAAATACACTATAGTGTAGTACCGTCTTGTAGACGGCTACTGACAAAATTTCAGCCGGATCGGACTTGTAGTTCTCTTTTGAGAGCGTGTGAAAGCAAGTGTGTCCGTTGATTTTTGAAAGAATGGAGAAAGAACAATATCGGTCGGTGATTCGATTCTTGTTTGTGGAAGGGAAATCGCGCAGTGAAATTAAAGAACGCTTGGATGCAGTGTATGGGGATGCTTCTCCTTCGATGGCGACCGTTAAATTTTGGTATAACGAGTTTCAACGTGGTCGTACGTCGGTTTTTGATGATCCACGCCCAGGTGCTCCAAAAACAGCCACTACGGAGGAGAACGTGACAAAAATACACGATATCGTTTTGTCAGACCGCCGATTAAAGGTGCACGAGATAGCTGTAATAGTAGGCGTCTCAGAAGAACGCGTGTCGCATATCCTACATGAGACTTTGGGCATGAGGAAGCTGTCGGCAAGGTGGGTGCCGCGTTTGCTGACTGCAGACAACAAGCGCATTCGTGTGACCACTTCAGAGCAGTGTTTGGAGCTGTTTAATCGCAATCCAAAAGAGTTTTTGCGTCGTTACGTGACCGTCGACGAAACATGGATTCACTGGTATACTCCAGAGACCAAGGAGCAGTGAAAACAGTGGATCTTACCCGGTGAACCTGCTCCAAAGAAGGCGAAGACGGTCCCGTCGGCTGGAAAGGTGATGGCCACTGTTTTCTGGGATTCTCAAGGTGTAATTTTTATTGACTACCTGGAGAAGGGCAAGACGGTCACGGGACAGTACTACGCCAAACTATTGAGCCGATTTAACGCCGTGTTAAAAGAAAAACGGCCCCATTTCTCGAGAAAGAAAGTGCTTTTCCACCATGATAATGCGCCGGCTCACACCTCCGCACTCGCCACGGCTAAATTGGTCGAATTACGCTATGAACTGCTGCCCCATCCACCGTATTCTCCAGATTTGGCTCCGTGCGACTTTTTTTTGTTTCCGAATCTAAAAAATTCACTCGCCGGGAAGAAATTTCACTCCAATAACGAAATAATCGCCGCCACGGAGGCCTATTTTGCAGACCAAGAGATACCATTTTTTTCAACGGGGTTAAAAAAATTGGAACACCGCTGGGCCAAGTGTATTCAACTAAAAGGAGACTACATTGAAAAATAAATTTTATTTTTAGCAAAATTTTGGTGTTTTCATTTGTAGGCTAGGTACTTATCAAATGACCCACGTAGACAAGAACGACCCACGAGTCAAGAACGATGCAGATGGCAACAAATTTCATATTGTTGATTACAAAAATGCAATTTGTTCAACCGTATCTCCGAGAATTTTCAATCAATTGGGATGTAAATTTGCATACATGTAGAGAATGGAAAAGTGCGGATATGGATTTTTACGTTTTCCGACATCTCACAATTAAGGGGTTGAAACTGCCCTTCGATGTTTTAGCCAAGAGCATCGTATAATCAGCTAGCCTTTTGGCATTTCGGTCTAAATTCACGTCAATATATGTTCGTGTTATGACGCAATGTACCAGCACCCCCGCCCCCAACGCCCCGTCACGAAAGGTAAACGTTCAAAGTTCTTACCGTGCGGCATGAACGAACATTTGTAGAGATAAAGATGGGTTACAAAGAATGTACAATCCGTCAAAATAGTCGATACACATTTTCTCGTTTCGGCGGTACGACACTCTTAAAGGGGTCAACGCACCCTTATAAACTTAGTTCTTTCTATAGCTCGTAAACGGGCCGAAATAAAAATAACGTTCGAAGGGAAAAAATCTTGTCTTCTTCGACTACTAGACGTTCATGATCATAATGATGAGTACAGCGACAAATGGTATGTTGTTTTATTGCAATAATTTGGGAATTTCTGGTGAAAAATCACTCTTCAGTTTCCACTAATATGGGCACAGGCAAGGCTCGCAATCACGGACTGACTTCGTGCTTCGGGAAGCAACTGCATTACAATTGTATATTTACGAAGAAATTCTCCCCCGACACGTACTGCCTTTGAAGATTACAACATAATCGGAAAAATGTTCTCACGCTTACATATCTAGGAAATGTTTCAACTCTATGTTTTTTTATGGATTATACTTATTACAATAATGATAGTCATGATAAAAGTGTTTGAAACGAAGAGATTTCTTACACCATGCACAAGTGATAATAGCTGCTTCGTCGCATTTATCGCATGTGGATACATTTTGTGAAAAGCAAAATTCTACCGGATTTTCGAAGTTTGTTGGTCTTTCTTCCTCGTAACCGCTTTTGTACCACGCATATTTGAAAGGGTTTGTAAACCGTGGAGAAGAAAACTGGTTGTGTGTAAGAGATTCTAACTTAACAATATTTTCTCTCAAATGCAGATTGACGTTGTAATTGTATAATATTACTGCGTCAGAAAAGTGTTCAAGGGACTATATCATTCCAGTTGTACCTGCAGGAATTACTAATTATCATATGAACTAATTGTCTACAGAACTAATGAACGTGGTGCAATATATTTACCTGCTGGAATGGTTAAAACTTTAATATCTTTCCCTTGCATATCCATTTCTTTAGATGCAGTTGGACATTGACCGCTCCAAGAATCCAGAAGTATTACCGATATTGGAGCCGTATTGGGAATATAAACGTCTTGGAACCAACGCTTGAAATGATTAGTCGTCAATTTTCCAGATTTCGAAGCCAATAGAAATATATTTTCGGCTCTGAATATAGTTTCTTCCACTCGAGGACTAAATTTGCCAGTAGGTTCGTTTAAAACGATTAACATAGGTGCCAAAAGCTTGCCACTCGCAGAAATCAAAGGCTGCATAGTATAACTGTGTGTTGTTGATGTTTTCGATTCCACTACTGTCTCAACGAATTTCTGCCCTTCTTTCGCCAATGTGCGGCTTGTATGTAGCTCTAAATTGAATACACTCTGTTCAGAATTAAATGTGTTTCTGGCCCCAACGTTGGTTACGTTGACTTTCACCATTTCTATAAATTCGATAGCTTTGTTTTTAAGTGTATCAGCGTTAAATAATTGTTGTTCTGTTACATAAGTAGTAATCTTCAGTGACACAATTCCATGTTGGTTTTTAAATGTCCTTAGCCAAGAAGAGGATGCTTGGAAATTTACATTGTCGAAGATCTGTATCATGGACAGGCAACCTTTTGTCCAAAGCATCATTAAAATTGTTTAACGTATAGTGAGCTATTTTGTTAACTTTTCTTTGAAGGTGCTACCGTTATTTACAATATGGGCCCACCGGCGTAACTGCGGCTCTGATTTTACCTTTTTGAATTTCGTTTGAACAGATGATAACTTTCATCTTCTTTCATCTTTAACTGTCATCTTCTATTGCGGCTGATTCATGAATTTCATTTGGTGAAAGAAAGTCCAAGCCAGTTTCGACTTCCATTTTCATAGGTTGATCCATCGCTGCAATGATCATGTTTTCTATATCCTTACTGAACTGTTTTTCCTGTTCGGTGATTGGAGTGCGCGGCAAATTCATAGCACTTATCGCTTTGGATAGAAGTTGAATAACATTCACCGGATTAACGTACATTTTTATTCGTATTTGGAACTCAAAGTGTATGGCTGGCTTCTCCGTCGTAACTGCAGAAATAATGATCGTTGGTGAATTTAAATGACTTGAATCCCAATTGATAAGTACACACGAAAAAAATAACGACGGCACACGCTATTACCAGAACTGCTATTAATCTTTAATAAGGCGATTTCAAGGTTATCATGCGGTACCCGCTCTTTGCAACGTTATCGCTCTTTGCGAAGATTTATTTCTTTCGTTCATTGGTTCTGCTATTTATGAAATTAAAGTTAAAGCTAAAGATTAAATTATGCTGCGTTATAAGCTCATAAAAATGGTTGCATCATTCTGTTCGTGAGTTGCAGCAACAACCCAAAAACGCTGTGCTCTTTGCAGATAATGCCTTCGATACGGTGAGCGGAGTGGAATATTTTCGTAAATATACAATTGTAAGCCAGTCGCTTCCCGAAGCACGAAGTCAGTCCGTGATTGCGAGGCTTGCCTGTGCCCATATTCGTGGAAAAGTGAAGAGTGATTTTTCACAAGTAATTCACGAATTATTACAATAAACAACACGCCATTTGTTGCTGCACTCATCATTATCATCATGACCGTCTAGTAGTCCAAGAATACAACATTTTTCCCCTTCGAACTTTATTTTTAATTCGGCCCGTTCACGAGCTATAGAAAGAACAGAGTTTTTAAGGGTGCGTTGACCCTCTAAGAGTGACGTTCCGCCAAAACGAGAAAATGTGTATCGACTATTCTGACTGATTGTACTTTCTTTGTAACCAATTTTTAATTCTACAAATTTTCGTTCATGCTGCACCGCAAGAACTTTGAACATTTGCCTTTCGAGGTGGGGGGGGGGGGGCAGTTTGAGGGGGGGGGGGGGGGGGGGCTGGTATGTTACAAATGTGCAATTGCGTCATAACACGAACATATATTGACGTGAATTTAGACCGAAATGCCAAAAGGTTAGCTGATTACACGATGCTCTTGGCTAAAAATTGAAGCGCCTCTTCCGCCCCTTAATTGTGAGATATCGGAAAAAGAAAAAATACGTATCCGCACTTTTCCATTCTCTACATGTATGCAAATTTACATCCCAATCGATCAAAAATTCTCGGAGATACAGTTGATAAAATTGCATTTTTGCAATAAACAATATGAAATTTGGTGTTATCTGCATCGTTCTCATCTCCAATGTATAGTACAAGACAAAACAAACATTGTTGCAATTTAAAGTTTTACCATATCTCGTACCGTTAAAACGTTATCGACGAAAAACGACAAACACCCAAATTTTCGAGGGCACGTTTCAACCCTTAAAAATCGGGTTCTGGCGATAAAAAGAAATAGGTGTCGCCTATTTTAACCAATTCTACAAGCATGCCAATTTTCATCGAAATCGGAGACATCGACCTCGCAACGTTTCCTTGTGAGAACAAGCGCTCGACCGAACGACAATAACTAACTGACGCTCGTTTCTCTTTTGCAAATATTATACACCTACAATACAGGGTGATTCATAATAGGTGACGCACCACGCACTGGCGGATTCAGGGGGGTAGCCCGAGTGTAATTGTCAAGGCTTTTTTGTTTCCTTCAAATAGTTTTTGAATGGGAAGCAATAAAATTTGGGCGTTCGAAGGATTGGTGTAGGGCTACAGTCCGCCATGATCGACGACGCCACTCGGCCCTCGAATCCAAGCGTGGGGCACGTAGCAGACGACAAGCGAGGCAGATAGGCATTTGTCTCGCTTGCGCGGGCGATGTGACGTTTCGCGTATCGTCTGCTAATGCTTTCCGTCACTCTTGGGTGCACAAGTTCAGAGCGTGTTTGAAGCCGCGCGAAGAACAAGCGAATGAGGGTGAATTGCTTTTTCGGGTATCCTCACCTGATAGTCGTCGCTCTTTCATCCTTCGTTATTATCTTACTGCGTCATTCAATATCATTCTTTAGTTCTTCATTTTGCCTCAGTTATACTTATCATCTCTCTCATCCTCCGTACTTTTGCGAATTCTTTCGCTTGTCCGTCCATCCTCTCTCATCGACTGTTACCAGGGAAATGACTTCAAAAATCCGCCATCGGTTTTGTTGAAACTTGTTTGCATGGTAGAGCATTTGAAACTATCGGGTCCGTATTTTTTATTTTATCAACGGAAAAACGGTTTTATGGGGTGAACCCACCCATCAGAGTGAAGCATGCCGAGGACTGATTTGTTTTTAGAATAACTAAAAATTAACAAAATTATCAAGTACACAATAGTCCTCAAATCTCTAAAGACCGAGCGATTTTTTTTGCGCAATGAAAAAGCAAAACCAAAAGGTGTAATTTTATTGCCAAACTTTCAATAATTTGTCGCAAAATTTTCGAAGATTGGATGCTTTCCGGATTCCACTTCTCATTCGACCACTCCGTCTAGTATAATGCTCGGACTTTTCTCCTAAAATCAATAACGATATAAGACGAAACCTGTCCGTTAAAAAAAATGAGATCTTGATCTCGCGCGTGAAGTATGATTTTTCCCTTTTCGATACAGATGGATTCCGGAAATCGAAACGGGTGGCGGTTTTTTGTGGTACCTCTTAAGAATATGAGAACACCTGCGTCGTCTGAAACGTCGAAATTTGCGCGACTTTTTAAAAGAACTTGTTCATTTTATTTGTGGTCATAGCGAGCGGACAATTCGGGCAGTACTACGAGCTGAGAGTGCGAGGCATTATTTGAGAGATAAATTTTAATATAATTGTTGCGTTCGATGTTCCCGCGCGAGTATCAACGTTGTTTGATCGTCCTTGGCAACGCAGGCGTTGCTTCCATCATCGAAATAGCAAACGATTCCCGAGAAGCGACTACCGGCTCGCACCAAGCGATCAAAGATGAAAGCGATGGTCGAAATGGTGTCTGGAGCTTCAATAGGACAACCCTGAAACCTTTTACTCCAGATCGTTCTCGATTTCTTCTTATTTCGATCCGAGCGACGGGACAAGTCGTGCGGTGTTGCAAGTCTCAACTAGGACATCAGGAACGTTAGTTACGTGGAAAAGTTGCAATCAACGTTGCCCTGGCCATTTTCGCGCGACTTTGAATGTTGTTCGACCATACTCGTCATACGAGTCGCCGATTTTATCTTCGATAAAGCAAACGATTGCGAATAAGGGGAAGGTGCGTCGTTCGAACGCGGCTCGAGCGACCACCGGCTCGCACAAAACGCCAAAGATGAAATCGACATTGCCCTCGACGTTACCGCACCAAAACATCGGTACGAACATCGTTCGACGATCCCCGTCAAGGCAGACATGGATCATAACTTCGATAAAGCAAAGCATTGCTCATCAGGGCATGGTGCGTCGTCAAAGCGCTGCTCCGAATGGTTTTTGGGGCCTCAATCGGACATTCCTGAATTGATTGACTCAAATTCGTTCTTGAGAAGCAGCCAGAAGTTATAGGCACGCGCTATTTTTTTGTAAAAGGTGTACAAAACAACAATTAAGTGTTGTTCTATCTCACTCTCTGCTGGTGTATTGAGTCTAATAATTTGCTTTAGCTAGAAGAGACTTATACTTAGAACACATAAAAACGCGTGTGAGAAGGAGCCGGAAGATCCGTACGCACGAAATAATTTTCGTGATCGAAAGTGTACCATACTACAATAGAGCAGTCTCACCTCTCATCCCTCGACAATTTATTGTTGTCCAATATTGTTTTTTGAAGTCCTGGAGAGTTGTTCTCTACATAGAGACGCAGGTGAGAAGTAGCCAAAAGCTTCAGACACACGAAACAAATTTTTTTATTCAAGCCTTACCACACAACAATCGAGCAGTGGTGTATTTCCTCCCTTGAAGACGCCTCCTTGTCCAGCACTTCTCTGCAGTATTCGAGAGTTGCAGTGCACAGAAATATAAGACAAAGGAGTAGCCATGAGCTTGAGTATCGCGAAATAATTTTTGTCATTGAAGTTGTACCGTAGAACAATCGAGCAGTGTCACCTGTCACCCCTTCATGACCTATTGCTGTCCAATGTTTGTGTTACGGTACCAGAAAGTTCTCGTACATATGAAAACATATATGAGAAGTGACTAGAAGCATCAGACACGGGGAATCATTTTTGTTAAATTAAACCTGTACCATGCAACAATCGAGAAATCTCACCGCTCGTGCCTGGGCAATTTATTGTTGTCCAGTATTTTTTCTGAACGCCTGCAGTGTTCTAGTACGCATACAAAAAGATGTACAAAGTGGCCAGAATATTCAGGCACACGCAATTTTTGTTCGCTACAAAGATTACATTACACCATTTGATTTTTTACTCATCTCCTTCTCTGGCGATTTAAAGAGACTTATATTTTTTTACATCTACTAGAGACTTTTAGAACACGAAAGAACAGATGTCGGAAGGAGCCAGAAATTTCGGACGCACGAACTAATTTTTTTGATCCCAAGTGTATCACACGACGGTTCAGCAGTCTGACCGCTCATGCCTTGTACACTGAATGTTGTGTAATGATTTATTCAGCATACTGGAGAGTTTCAGGACACATGGAGACAAATGGAAGAATTAGCCAGAAGCGTCAGAAATACGAAATAATTTTTTTCTGGAAAGTATTCCATACGACAGTCGAGCAGTGTGATTTCTCGACCCTTGCCGATTCATTGTTGTCCAATATATGTTTTTGAAATACTAGCGAGTTCTTCAACACATAAAGACGTTCGTGAGAAGTAGCCAAAAGCTTCAGACAAACGAAAAAATTTTTTCATTCAAGCCCCATCACACAACAATCGAGCAGTGGTACCTTTCCTCCCTTGATGAATTCTCGTTATATAGCACTTCTATACAGTACTATATAATTATAGTACACACCAAAAGATGACGGAGAAGTAGCCATAAGCTTGAGAGTTGCGAAATAACATTTTTTCATTGAAGTTGTGAGGTGGAACAATCGAGCAGTGTCACCTAGTATCCCTTGATGACCAATTGATGTCTAATATTTTTTGTACGGTACCCCAAAGTTATCGTACATATAAAAACATATGTGAGAAGAAACCAGAAACCTCAGAGACGGAAAATCGATTTTTGTTATTGAACCTGTAGCGTACAACATTCGATTCTTGTTCGATCTCCTTCTCTGCCGAATTAATGAGACTAATGTTTTTTTTCAACTGCTAGAGACTTTTAGAATACGGAAGGACACATGTCAGATGGAGCCAGAATCTTCGGACGCAAGAAAATCATTTGTTTGATCGGAAGTGCATCACACGACGGTACAGCAGTCTGACCTCTTATCGCTGGTTAACTGATTGTTGTCTAATGATTTATTCAGCATACTAGGGGGTTTCAGTACACATGAAGGCACATAGAAGGAGTAGCCAGGAACTTCAGAAATCGAGAATGATTTTTGTTTTTTTTTTGGAAAATATTTCACACAACAGCCGAGCACTGTGTTTTGGCATCCCTTGCCGATTTATTGTTGTCGAATATTTGTTTTTGGAATACTGGTGAGTTCTCCTACATATAAAAACGTATGTGAAAAGTAGCCAAAAGCTTCAGACACACGATTTTTTTTTCTCTTTCAAGCCCCACCTCACAATAATCAAGCAGTGGTACCTATCCTCTCTTGATGGCTTTTCGTTGTCTAGCACTTCTTTACAGTTATAGTACACACAAAAAGATGATAGAGAAGTAGCCATAAGCTTGAGAGGCGCGAAATAATTTTTTATATCAACGTTGAACGATACAACAATCGAGCAGTGCCACCTGTGATCCCTTGACGACCTATTGTTCTCCAATATTTTTTTTTTACGGTACCGCAAAGTTCTCGTACATATAAAAACATATGTGAGACGTAACTAGAAGCTTCAGACACGTGAAGTCATTTTTTTCATTAAGCCTGTACCATGCAACATTCGAGAAGTCTCGCCTCTCATGCCTGGGCAATTTACTGTTGTCCAGTATTTTTTCTCAATTTCCGGAGAGTTCCAGTACGCATACAAACAGATGTCTAAAGTGGGCAATATATTCAGAAAGACGCATTTTTTTTCTTGCTACGAGGTGTACAATACAACATTTGATTTGCGATCTATCTCCTTCTTTGCCGATTAATTGAGACGAATATTTTTTCCAACTACTAGCGACTAGTACACGAAGTAACTAATGTCAGACGGAGCCAGAAACTTCGGACGCACGGAATGATATTTTTGATCGAAAGTGCACCATACGACGTTACAGCAGCCTGACCTCTCATCCATTGATGACTGGTTTTGTTCTATTCATTTATTCAGAATACTAGAGAGTTTCAGTACACATGAGGACACATGGAACAAGGAGCCGGAAGCTTCAGAAATCGAGAATGACTTTTTTCTGGAAAGTATTCCATACAACAGTCGACCAGTGTGATTTCTTACCCCATGCCGATTCGATGTTGTCCAGAATTTGTTTTTAAAATACTTGTATGTGAGGTATATGAAATATTTGTATGTGAGGAGTAGCCAAAAGCTTCAGACACAGGAAACATTTTTTTTATTCAAGCCCCACCACACAACAATCGAGCAGTGGTACCTTTTCTCCCTTGACTGCTTCTCATAGTCTGGCACGTCTGTACAGTATCAGAGAGTTACAGTATGCACAGAAATATGGCTAAGAAGTAGCCATACGCTCGAGAGGCGCGAAATTTTTTTTTTTCATGAAAGTTGTACGGAAGAACAGTCTAGCAGTGTTCTATGGAGCATTTTCCAGAAAAAAATCATTCTCCGTTTTTGAAGCTTCTGGCGACTTCTCCCATGTATCTGTATGTGTAGTAAAACTCTCGAGTATGCTAAATAAATCATTTGAAAACGATCAGTCATCAAGGGATGAGAGGTCAGGCTGCTGCAACGTCGTATGGTACACTTTCGATCGAAGATATTATTTCGTGCGTCCGAAGTTTCTGGCTCTTTCAGACATTAGTTTCTCGTGTACTATGAGTCGCTGGTAGTTGAAAAAAAATATTAGTCTCAATAAATCGGCAGAGAAGGAGACAGACAAAAAATCATATGTTCTATTGCACACCTTGCAGCAAAAAACTATTTAGATATATTTGTATGAGTACCACAACTCTCCAGGAATTCAGAAAAAATACTGGACAACAATGAATTGTCCGAGCATGAGAGGCGAGACTTCTCGATTATTCGTCATAGATATACAAAATAGATATCATAGATATCATAGATATCATAAAAAATCAAATGTTCTAATGTCCACCTCGTAGCTAAAAAAAATTGCGTGTGCCCGAATATTTTGGCCATTTTTTACATCTGTTTGTATGCGTACTAGAACTCTCGAGGAATTTAGAAAAAATACTGGACAACAATAAATGGCCCAGGCATGAGAGGTGGGACTTCTCGGTTGTTGCATGGTACAGATTTAATAAAAAAATCTGATTTCCCGTGTCTGAAGCTTATAGTTACGTCACACATATGTTTTTATACATATGTCACACTCAGGAAGATTCTGGAAGAAAATAAGTTTTTCAATCAGATTTGCAGAGGCAGGTAATGTCTAGCTCGATACTCCTACATTCCAATGTGCGACTTATTGAAATATTCGTTACGGTTATGTTTCTTATGTTTCCAGGTTACTGTTATTGACGCGGCAATAGAAGATTCATCAACCGATGAGCTGTTTCAAAATATCGAATATCTGCAAGAAGTCGAAGAAGAAATTCGGCTACCCCGATGTTCTTCAGCGCTGCAAACAAATACAGCTGCAATGGACAGAGTGCGCGTTCCACTGAACTCGTTCCACTGAGCTCATCATCGTCATCGTCATCGATCACGAAATGCCAAGAAGAGAGTTTCGTTTTTCAACGTCCCAGTATCGTCAGGCCTGTTCCATCCACTTTTTCGTCATCGGGCGTATACACGAGAAGCACACGCAATAAAAACATGCTCGCTTGGATCCACACCAACAGGAATATACTAGAACTGTTGAAGCCATTGCCAAATCGGTGTCCGAGCTCACTAACGTAAATTTTGGTGGCGTCCAAAACTCATTAATGGATCCAGATCATTCGTTTGCAATATTCTTAACATCCCTATTCCGCCGTTTAAAAAAATTCTACTTGAAGATAGAGGTGATGCAAAATCTCATGCAGACGGTTGCTAACGCATTAGCAACAGATCGTGAACCTAGTAATAATTAAAGAAAAAATAGCTATAAGGTGTCAAAACTTGAAGATCGATTTTTTTTACAATTGCAGAAATAATAGAAAATAATTAAATGATGGCGTAAATTCTAACGAATGCTCATTGAAAAAAAGCTTGATAATTATTCAGAAGGAAAGGATGAAGGGAGGACAATCGCAATTTTTTGTCACTACGTAAAAACAGAAAAAATAAGAAAAAAAGAGAAACGAGGGAGAGAGCAAACACAGAGAGATGAGAAGAGAAAAAGAGAAAAAAACAGAGATGAAAGAGCAAAAAAGCGAAAGAGAGAGAAAAGAAACAGACATAGAGAGAAAACGAAAAAATAGGGTGACAACAACGAGGAAAAAAAAGAAAAAAGAGACGGAGAGAAAGAAAAAAGGCAGAGAGATGAAAGAGAAAAAAAACGAAAAAAATAAGAGAGAGAGATATGGTTTATTAGTGCACTAGGATATAGATAATCCTCTGGCACGCAATCCACAGATAGGTATGACAATATTATTACACATACAATAGTATTACAAATACAATATTATTCAATTAAACAATTTTAGACGCCTGTATAATACTAAGAAGAAAACATTGTAATGAGCAATTAGATGACGCCACTTTTGAGTAGGTTATATATTAGTACAGTAAAACGACGTCTACCTAAATTCATGGCCGCGGGCGGTAATGAATTCCACAGATAAGCAGCAGCGATACAGAAGGCATGTCTTAAGTATTCCGTGCGGTAATGAGGAATAATTATGTGATCAGGTGTGGCTCTCAGAGTCATTCCCGTATTTGGACCC
Organism: Ophion ellenae; assembly: GCA_963210295.1. Taxonomy (NCBI): domain Eukaryota; kingdom Metazoa; phylum Arthropoda; class Insecta; order Hymenoptera; family Ichneumonidae; genus Ophion; species Ophion ellenae. The sequence goes on from OY723394.1 coordinate 7,169,398, forward strand.
TTGCATTTGAGCAGCGAACGCAGGTATGTTGGTCTGCCGTGGCGAAGGACCGCATACATCAAACCCAACATGAAGTACTTCCTTCTGGCTTCGAGCCTTAACCACGGAAGTCGCTCCCAGTAAGGAGTAATGTGCTCAAACCATTTAACATTAAAAATAAAGCGGATACATGAGTTGAGGGCTACCTTAAGAATTGTGTTATATTCATCTGCGATGCCAAATACAACGCAGCAGCAATAGTCAAAGATTGGTAATATCATTGCGGATACAAGTTTGATACGAGCACGCAGTGGAAGAAAATCACGATATGTTTTCAATATATAGAGCCTGGAGCTAGCCATTTTAGCAACGTTAATAGCTTGTTCCTTCCAAGTAAGCGTATCGTCGAGCCGAATGCCAAGAATTTTTACTGATCGGCAGTACTGGACTATTGTCCTGCCATTAATGATGGGCAGAATATTTGCCTGTTCGGGGAACCGTATCGAAGATCTGCTGCCAAGAATTATAGCATGTGTCTTATCGTCATTTAACAACAGCTCGTTCAGAGACGCCCAGATTCTAATTAAGACAGTGTCTAAATTGACTTTCGCGATACAATTACTGAGGTCTGAGGCAGGACATTGAAGAAAAATCTGGAGTCATCAGCGTAGATGTTGTAGGAACAGGTGGAGAGAGCATGTCTCAGGTCATACATGTAATGAAAATGTGTATGAACCATGTTGAAGATCACAGGCAATGCCGTGCGAATAAGTCGTATCGAGAGTCCGTCGATGCCAATGGCATTGGAAGATACATGTTCCAGAGCTTGCATGAGCATGGTAGGAGAAATATCGCTAATATAAAAGAGCGAGTCATTATAGACTGAGCTGTGGTCCGGATCTGGAGGCGACATTGTAGTTGCATTGGACATACCTGAAGATGAGAAATATTCATTAAGTCTATCAATGGAAACGGCAAGCTGATGATCGTCACTTTTTTGTAGGATTCCAAGATCTCGCAGCTTACTCTATGCAGTAGCGGTGCTCCTGACTCGATCAAAAGCTTCCCCATAGAATTTACGCTTGGCTTTTCTAATAATGGCTTGGACCTCATTTCTCAGCGATCTAAATTTAAGCTGAAGACCGTTTGCTTTCAGCTTCTCTACTCCGGTTTTATCACTAGCTGAATTTTTGGTGCAGACCACAAAGTGTTTCCAAGTTTTATCCCGCTCGCGCATCAATGATTTAATGTCATATGTTAACCAAGGTAAAGGCATACGATTATTATGTGCAAAGTGCTGTAATGGCGCATGCTCGTCAAGACAATCTGTGATAGCAGTGTTAAGAAAAGAAACCTTAGAGTCAATTGATTGAGACTCGAAAAATGCCGGCCAGTCTAATGCGCTAAGATCTGAGAGGAAAGCTTGTTGATTGAAATGCCTAAAATTTCTCTTTAAAGCTTCATTGCAAGTACCCTTGGCAATCTTATACTTATATACTATCCAAATACAATCATGTCCGGAAAGTGAGACCGGTTCCTGTCCCATGTTGATTATTTTATCCTCCGAATGAACAATGCAATGATCAATCTTCGTATTCGACGCACTAGTGTGATGAGTGGCATTGAAAGGCACCAGAAAGAGATCATTCGCCGTTATAAACTGAGTTAAAAACTTGCTATCATGACAGACACTACTTGTGTTGATGTTGAAGTTCAAGTTGAAGTTTCATTACAATGAAATTGTTGTACAACGGCAGCAGTCTATTGCATACATTTGTGAGCATGGAGAAGCTCTTAATCTTTGGTGCTCTATACACCGCGGCTACAAGAATCTTGGGAGCGTCCGCGTTAGTTATCTCCAGAAACATAAATTCCGGTCCATCAGTGGATAGGCCAGAGGATGACTGAATTAGTTTCGCACGCAAGGAGGTATGAACGTAGATGGCGATACCGCCCCCGACTCGGTCGGTTCTGTCACATCGAAAGACCTTATAACCGCTTATTCTTACCATGCTATCCGGTATAGCTGGTTTTAACCAAGTTTCCGAGGTACAGATAACATGACTGAGAGGACGGGTGAAAAACTCCTTAAGACTATCGAAATGGTCCTTAGCTAATAGCGACTGACAATTAACGTGTGCAATGCGTAAATTACAATTGCTGCTTGCCATTAAGAGTAGACAATTTGACTGACTTTCTCTTCAATTCGTCGTTTTAGTATTGGGCATTTTCTGCCGTCCATAACTGAATGATGATCATTTTGCTTGACAGTCCTGCAATTGACGCAACATGGTGCATTCCCTCTGTTTGTGCAGTTTCGCATTTCATGATTTTCGGCGCAGTGCTCGCACCGGGAGGTGCCGATGCAATTACTTGCTATGTGGCCAAAACCGAGACATTTATAACATTGAAGAATTTTAACGTAATCCTCGACTGGGAATGAATTCCAATTCGCAAAGATCCGACCACGAGCGAGCAGAAGGTTTCTGACATTTGGTGTGACCTCAATAACAATGTTTCTAGTGTCCCGACCACTTTTCGGTGCATAGGAGTACACGACCTTGACTGAACCCTCGATTTCATCGGTTGAATTGGTTTCAATAACTTGCTTAAGGAATTTATCTGGATTAAGATCGAAGGGCACGTAGCGAACGAGCATTTTCGGACGCAACCCGTAATCTTCTTTCACTTTTAACCCAGCTTTCCTTAAAGACGGAAGTGATTTTAGCTTGTCTAGATCGACCGAGTCGACCTCAAGCCTAATCCCTTTGTTTTTAGCCTTTTTGACGTTCACTACTTTCAAGTCAGCACCAGTAGGTTTGATTGCTTTTAGGACCGCAGCCTTCGTAGCTTCGGAGTTAGTGAAACTGTCAACTTTGCTTGCTAATAGACCGATAAATATCTTTTTAACTTTGGATATTAATATGGAGGGGCCATATGCAATTTTTACGCGTTCCTTGACTACACCCGTAAAAGCGACATTAGCATAGGAGCGAGCATTATCACAACGGGCTTTACTTTCAACGTCTATTTTATTCAAGGCAGCATCGAGTGACTCCATGACCGCAGAGCGAATTTCCTGTTTAACCATGCCCTGAGAGATTCGGTCGCCTTGTAATCGGCGATGACTCGGAGATAAGCAGAAGCGATTGCGTTAAACGCATCCGCATACTCATGGAGAACCTCCAAGGTGATTTGCTTTCTTTTCTCGACGCTGGTCTTACTTGAAAAAAGTTCCGAAGTCAAGGTTGCCTGACCGCTCTTCAAAGTCGACTTCAGTTGTTCGATGTCTTTGTTCGTGTATGGTGGAGAGAAACCCAAAGACATAGCTGGTTCCTCATAAAGTGATTCGCCATCGCTTAGGTCCGAGTCGCAGAGACGAGTCGGTGAAACCGCCAACCGTCTGTTATTGACAGGTGAGAAGTCCGTACTGAGGTTTCGAATTTTCCCACGGTGCGCCATTGGGCGCAGCGGGGTGCTGGCACACTAAGTTTCGATCGTTCGATCGATAAGTCGGTCCAGAAGACTGCCTGCGAACCGACTGCAAACGGCCGAGAGATGACGCCACGTTCCGGAGAATTTGTGTTGGTTCCCGATCACACTGGACGGATTATAGACAGCATTCCGAGAAGAGGTTAGGAAAAACGTCAACTTTTGTTTGATAAATACAGCCTCAAACGAAAAGATTGACTAACAACTTTCGTTATCAGAGATTCTGGCACAGGAGCGCATACTATTGCTCTGAAACAAAAACGCCCGCAGGCCAAGAGCGGCAGAAATATTTCTCGGAAAGAGTGAGCTCGATAGACACACGTCATGCAGATACTCACAGATCCAAGAGAGAGGGTCCAAGGCATAGAGAAAAAACGAAAAAAGAGGGTGACAACAAGGAGGAAAAAAAAGAAAAAAGAGAGGGAGAGAAAGAAAAAGAGGCAGAGAGATGGAAGAGAAAAAAAACGAAAAAAATACGGAGTTATGAGAGAAAAAGCGAGAGAGAATAAATTAATGAATGAATGAGATGTTTATTGCCCAGTGTCGAACAAAATGTTGCAGCCGAGACTGCTAAGTGTAGCTTACATGATGATAGTAATAGAAATGTACAGTTGGTATGGAATGTAAAGTAATAGTAATTTAATTGAAAGTAGAGAGAGGCTAAGCGAGGTAGATAAAAAGAAAAGTAAGTAAAGACTATAAGAAGGTGAACGTAGGTATAAGGAGAGTTTAGAAACGCTCTCTCACTAAGTAGGGCCCTCTCCGAGTGGGGGTCTGGATGCCCGACGAACGTACAGAAACTCGGTAGCCAGGGGTAACAATTGTCAAACAGGGACAGAGGCGGCGGTGGTGTTGTCCGGCTCCAGGAGCCAGCGCTTCAATGAGGTCTTGAAGGCGGCAAGAGTGGGTGACTCCGTGGTTGCCCGCGGCAGAGAATTCCAAATGTACGGCCCTGTAACTGCAAAGGAGTAGCGGTACGCTACCGTGCGGTGGCTAGGCACCACCAGTCGCAGGTTAGTTTCACTTCTGAGCGCGCGAGAAAGATAATGCGCCATTAGCAGGTCTCTGTGGATCGCGGGTCCACCCTCATGTAATGCCTTGTAAACTGCGCATGCGAGGGAGAAACGTCTGCTGTCTTCAACTGTGAGCCAGCCAAGGGTGCGTCTCCACGGGGTGATCGATGAATCGCGTGGCAGGCAGTAGATGAAGCGAATGCCTTAGTCTTGCCTTAGTCTTAAGCAAATTCAGCTGCAGGTGATTCGTCTCTGCCCAAGCCCCGATTCCAGCGATATCCTCATTGATCCGACGCATGCATGCAGGCAAGTCTTCAAGAGAGCAGCTGGCATATATTTGCAGATCGTCGGCATAGAGAAGGCGTTTACCCTCACGAATGGCTGATCCAATATCGTTTGCGAAGAGCGAGAACAATAGAGGGCCAAGCACAGAGCCCTGGGGGACACGAGCGTTAGTGTTAAGCCAGGGAGTGAAGTATCAGTCCGCACGTTTGACCGCCTGCTTCCGCTCAGTTAGATAAGAGGCAACCCACGCCAGGGCACTATTCGAGAAGCCAATGCGACGAAGTTTGCACAGGAGAAGGGCATGCGAGACCGTGTCGAAGGCCTTCGAGAAGTCGAACAAGACGAGTACCGTCACCTGCCGTCTATCCATTCCGCACCTGACATCGTTTAGCAGTTTCAGCATGGCGGTGTCTGTACCGTACCCCGGGCGGAAACCACACTGCAATGGATCGAGGATAGAGTGGCGTGTGAGGTATTCCAAGATTTGGGTGTGCTTTTCGTACAGCCGACAGGCCATCAGCGCCTCGGGCGTTTGATCGAGCGGAGCGGAAGGCTTTGTCCATCTGGTCGGGAGTGACGCTCTCAAAGACGAGCTCCGGACGAGTGGGAGGGCCACCGTTGCGAGCCGCACGTACAGTCTACAGTACAGTCCTCAAGCTCGGCGGTGGGGACGGTTGATACTGAGGCGAACGACTGATTGAGGACTTCAGGCTCCACAGTAAGTGAAGGAGATTTCCAATGTTCGGTCAAGCCAAGGGTGCGCAGCTCCCGCCACATGGCATCCTGGGTCAATCCCTGCAGTCGCGCCTGGTAGTAGCTGATCCTCGCAGTATTGAGCATCGGGCGAAGCTCGTCACGCGCCCGGCGATATTCGTTAAGGTCTCGGCTCCGCTTATTACGTCGATATTGGTGGTACATTCTGCGCACTTTAGAGCCACGCCACCACCGTGTGAGTTACGGTCAGCTCTGAGGACGGTATAGCCCAGAGGTCCATGGTGGAATCCGGGATGGAGTCTGCCAACCAAGCTCGTCTAGGTGGCACTTCAGGGCGTTCAGATGAGAGCGTAGCGAGTTTGCGTTGAGGCAGGCAAAACGGAGAGAGACGGTGGTGGCGATCAGTCGGCGCGTGGGGCTTTGGCGCTATAGTTGGCGAGTAGGGTACAGGCTGATGAGCTTGGGGATATCTTCCAAGGAGTTTATCGTGTATATGATGCCGTCGTTATCCTTCTTAGCCAGAACAGTGCCGCCCCTACTCCAGACGTGCTTAAAGCCGGCGCCCTTGAGCGGCGGCTTGACACTAGGGAGCAGCTTGAAGACGTGCGATGGCAGGAGCTCGCTCACGTGGATGGTGAAGTCGTTTGGCTGAGTGGGCACTCCGATGTTTGCAAGCAGGGTCTTGTCGAGGCTCGAGAATTTCAGCTCCCCATGCTGCCGCTTACGGGCTAAGAACCGTTTGAGTACAGTGGAACTGGACAGTACGGCGGCGAAAGTAGTTTTGGTGGGCCGGGGTGCGGCTATGTTGGTCGATGTGGCCTCCGCACTCTGCCCCGATGGTTTTTTTTCCTGAGGAGACGGGCACCGGTAATATCGCCACGATTAAGGGGGACTTGGAGTGCGGCTACAATCACCGTGTCGATTCCGAGGAGTACGGGGTCAGCGGTGTCCGAAAAGGTGAATCCTGAGATGGTAATTTCATTATTAGTACGCTGTTGCGAGAGTGACCTCTGGAGGTGTAGCGCGCTGGCGTTGAGAGCGGTGGAAAGTCTTGATAAGGTGTGATCGTTGGAGGTACCGGAAGAGCCGGCTCCCGCGATCTGCTCCACGCGAGCTTCGAGTTTACTGAGAGCAGCTTTTAGTTCGATGTTTTCCTTGGTGAGTCGGGCGGTCTCCGTGCTCAGTGCGTTGGTTGTGGTTGTCAGTTTAACGGTGGTAGTTTTAAGAGAGGAAACGTCAGCGCTAACCGTTTCCAGCGTCGATTGCATGACGGGAGCACTCTAAGCATCTCACCGTGGCCCGCCAGGGTCATAGTCATCGCGGCGATGCCTTCGGCAATGGAGGCAAGGGTTGGTTTACGAGTCGCTGGTTTTTTGATCAGCTGGGTATGAGCATCGTCATCTTGCTTATCTCGCTTGCGTGAGCTGCGAGAAGAGGTAGATCCTTCAGAGTTGGCAGGAGACGCTGAGCGAGATGCACCGGCAGCGAGAGACACACTTTCCGTGGTACCGATCGAGTCGGTGAGGGGAGGTGGCGCCAGCTCCTTATCGTGGCCCAGATCCATAATAATTTGCGATTCGGTGACGAACGGTGCGTAACTTCAAGGCGATCGGTGCGCGAGAGAAAGCAGAAGAAAGATAGAGGAGCGGCAAGCAGCTGTAGAGTGTGGCGCATGCGCGTAGGTGGGGATCGGTTGCCGATCAAGCCACGTGCGGGGTGCAGGCGGGGCCGCGGCAGTATGTGAGGGTAGGAAAGACAGCCAGTTTTCTTCGGGAAAATGCAGAAACTCTCGCAGTGCATCAGAGAACACCGGTCACCCAGATGAGAAGCAGAAACTTTGCGTGCTTAGGCCAGCAACGAAAACACCCGAGGGCAAAGAGCGGCAACGAAAAGTCCCAGAAGCACGGAGCAAACAAAGAGCGTGACAGGTCAGACTTACAGAGAGAGAGAGATATGATAAAATGGGTTCGTTTGGGTCTGTTGAGTAAACTCTTCCAAAAGAGTTTAATCGCTATAAGTAATTACGATATAAAACAGGAAGAGCTTTTTTAGTGCTTTTTATTTATAATATACAACATTACTGAAACTTGATCGAAACAAAATTCAAATATCAAACTCCTTGCTTTTTATGTACAACTTATACATCGACTTACGCCATTCGGTACGCTTCACAAATATTTAATTTCCTCGCTCAAAAGCGGAGTCATGCATGCGTCCATTTTTCGGAACGTTGATGAATATAAATCTGTACTCTGCATCGACGAGATTTATTAGTACTATGCTCTATTTTCCTTTGTAGTTGCGATATAGCGAGCCATCCTTCCGTGGTGGCCGGAAATTAATATGTTTTCCGTCGAGGGCGCCAATACAATGAGGAAAATTCCACACAGAGTCTAACTTGTACGCGATGAGCTCCCGTTCTTCCGGCGTTGATGGAAACTTCAACACTTTCGAGTCGACAACTTCGATAATCGCTTCTAAAGTCTCGGTAACTATTCTTGAGATGGTGACCGCAGCTATGCGGGTGGAGTAACTAAGATCTCGAAATGTATTTCCTGTTGCCAAATATCGCAGAGTTACAAGAAGTCTGTCCTTGGGCGAAATGGCTTGACGCATCACTGTGTCTTGCTTTTGAATGCATGGTGTTACATGTGCGAGAAATTCGTTCCATGGATCTTGTAGCATTCGCGTATAATTGATAAAGCTGGCAGAATATGCAGGGCTAATGGAAAAAAAATTCACATACATCATATTATAGATACTATGAATGAAAAATAATGAAGACAAAGTTACACACCCAAGCTCCTCGAACACCATATTCAGAACACTCCGTTCTCTGTCTCTCCGCAATAACCACTCACGACGCCACAAATTACGTTTCAATATTTGAGCTCGAGGCTCACTTTTTCTTTTGAGGTCATTTATTAAAACAACGCCAGCAATTGCTCTTCTACGACGAACTATTTCTGCTTCGATCACTGTTTCTACGTTTATAGGATCCATAGCTATACCAGGTATACGTGCTTGGCTATAGTAAAGAACTGATATTACATGAAACAACTGGTCTTATGGGGCGATTTGGCAAGATTTCTTGGGAGAGTTTCGTAGTTACTCCCTCAACCACCTAAAGCGCTGCCTGTATCGATGTGCACGGACACATCCGAACTTTTAACGAAAAATTGCAACGCTCAAAATCGTCTTATTTGTACGGCGCTTTATGGAGATTACACGCTGGACACATTTCCATCTAATAATTTATACACTAAAAAACTCTAGATGCCTGATATAAACTACTCACGCGGGTAAAAAAAATCTAACGATTCCTTAACGAGGGTGAACTTCCGAAAAGCTGTTACACCCGACTTGGTTGAAACTTTGCACAGATGTTCCATTTAATATGTGAAGACTAAAGGGATTTCTGGCGTATTTCAATAGTTTACGAGCCATCGAAATCGTTTGGATTTGTTTGGGTTTGTTAGGGGCGGGGGGGGGGGGGTTGTTTGGGTTTGGTTGGCTTTGTTTATGTTATATAGATATACTTGCAGGGATAAGCGCGGCACGCTAGCCACCAGTGAAGTCGGAGGAGTGGGGATATCGATCGGCCGTGGCGAGCGATATAGATATACTCGTGTGGGCTAAAAAATAAACTTTAAAATTCGATTTCTCGTGAACTATTGGAACGCGCCAAAAATCCCTACAGGGGATGTCGTTATATATTAAATGGAACATCTGTGCAAAATTTCGGGCGAATCGGGTGGAATAGCATTTCGGAAGTTTATCCCGAAACGACAATAAAAACAGGGGGCGCCCGAATACTTAAAGAAAATGTTTAAGATAAAATTTCGTAGCCGTGACCTTTCAGCAAAAATGCAAAAACGTCTGAATCTACAAAATTTCCGCAAACTTTCTGATTCCAGTTTATTGTTGGGTATAATAATTGATTGTGACTTATTTTTACTAAGCGCCACGATAATTTATCACTGATTCAGAAGGGCCGCGCTTGTGCCAATGCTTGTTAGTCGATTTTTATCGTTTGTTAGAGCTTAATTTTAAATTTATCGGTAAAAAACTTTTCACTCCCGTAGCACGCTGCCAGCCACGTGAAGTTAGCTGCAAGCCATGTGGTGTTGGCGGCAAGCGACGTGAAGTTGGTTGCAAGCCACGTGAAGTTGGCCGCATTGCCACGACGCTGAACAAGGCTTTGTACATGAAACTCCTTAATTTCAGCAAAATGCTGATCATATCAATCCTACTCGATTGTTAGTCCCTTGTTAGTGTTTGTTAAACAAAATCCAGTGTTTGTTAGACGTTAATTATTTAAAAATACGGAAAACAAATTTCATGTCAAAGTTAGTCGCAGGAAAATGCTTTTCTAATGATTTCGAACTTTTTTCGTAACCAATCGTTCGTTAATGATTGTTAGTCGATTTTTATCGATTGTTATAGCTTAATTTTGACTTTATCGTCCAAAAACTTTTCACTCCCATGGCACGCTGCAGGCCACGTGAAGTTGGCTGCAAGCCATGTGAAGTTGGCTGCAAGTCACGTGAAGTTGGCAGCATTGCAACGACGGCTGAGCAGGGCTTTGTACATGTAACTCCTCAATTTCAGCAAAATGCTGATTATTTTAATCCTACTCGAATGTTAGTCGTTTGTTAGTGTTTGTTAAACAAAATTCAGCGTTTGATAGATTTTATTTATTAAATAAAACGAAAAACAAATTTCATGTCAATGTTAGTCGCAGAAAAATGCTTTTCTAATGATTTAGAACTTTTCTTCGTGACCAATCGTTTGTTAGTCGTTTGTTAGTGATTCTAAGTCGATTTCTATAGTTTGTTAGAGCTTGATTTTCACTTTATCGGTAAAAAAAAAACTTTTCATTCCCATAGCACGCTACAAGCCACGTGAAGTTGGCAGCATTGCCACGACGGCTGAGCACGGCTTTGCACAATTTCAGCAACAAGCTGATTATTTCAATCCTCCTCGATTGGTAGTCGTTTGTTAGTGTTCGCTAGACAAAATCCAGCATTTGTTAGACTTTATTTATTTAATAATACGAAAAACAAATTTCATATCAGTTAACCAAAGGAAAACGCTTTTGTAATGATTTCAAACTTATCTTCGTAACCAATCGTTTGTTAGACGTATGTTAGTGATTGTTAGTCGATTTTTATCGTTTGTTAGAGCTTAATTTTGACTTTATCGTTAAGAAACTTTTCATTCCCATTGCACGCTGCAAACCACGTGAAGTTGGTTGCAAGCCATGTGAAGTTGGCAGCATTACCACGATGGCGGAGCAGGGCTTCGAACATGTAACTCCTCAATTTCAGCAAACGACTAACAAACGATTGGTTACGAAGAAAAGTTCAAAATCATTAGGAAAGCATTTTCCTTCAGCTAATTTTGACATGAAATTTGTTTTTTGTATTTTTAAATAAATAAAGTCTAACAAACGGTGGATTTTGTCTAACAAACACGAACAATCGAGTAGGATTGAAATAATCAGCATTTGGCTGAAAATGAGGAGCTTTATATACAAAGCCCGGCTCAGCCGTCGTGGCTATGCGGCCAACTTCACGTGGCTTGCAGCCAACTTCACGTGACTTGCGTAGTGCCAACGTGCTATGGTAGTAAAAAGTTCTTAAACGATAACGTCAAAATTAAGCTCTATCAAACGATAAAAATCGACTAACAAACGACTCACAAACGACCAACAAACGATTGGTTATGAAGAAAAGTTCGAAATCATTAGAAACGCATTTTCCTGCGGCTAACTTTGACATGAAATTTGTTTTTCGTATTTTTAAATAAATAAAGTCTAACAAACGGTGGATTTGGTCTAACAAACACTAACAAACGACAGAATCGAGTAGGATTGAAATAATCAGCATTTTGCTGACATTGAGAAGTTACATGTACAAAGCCCTGCTCAGCCGTCGTGGCAATGCGGCCAACTTCACGTGGCTTGCAGCCAACTTCACGTGGCTTGCAGCGTGCTATGGGAATGAAAAGTTTTTTAACCATAAATTCAAAATTAAGCTCTAACAAACGATAAAAATCGACTAACAATCACTAACAAACGATTGGTTACGAAAAAAGTTCGACATCATTAGAAAAACATTTTCCTGCGGCTAACTTTGACATAAAATTTGTTTTTCGTATGATTAAATAAATAACGTCTAACAAACGCTGGATTTTGTCTAACAAACACTGACAAACGATTGGCATGGAAAAGAATTCGACATTTTCATAGTCGGCGGCTAAGTTTATTGGGCTGTCAGTCGGCCATTGATACAAGCGTGACAGCCAAGGAAACTAGCAGGGAGGCTAGAGTGGGAGGAGTCCGATCTCTTATGGAGAGACTTGAAAAAAGTGGCTACAAAAATGTGGTCAAACAGGGATGGCGCCACTATTGCTAAGACCTCGAGAAGTGAGCTGCGTGTGACAGAGATGGAGCAAGTAAATAATGAGAAATGAGCTGTGCATAAGGCAGCATAATACTTGAGAAGTAGGCTGCGTGCGAGAGAGATGTAAAATGATATATAGCCAGATCGCGCGCAAAAGTTACCCCCTCTCTAGCCTCTTACGGGTCCGTCACACAATCATAGTAGCGCGTGTCCGTGAGCGAGCGACACACTCGAACATCTTCGGTAAGAGGCAAGCGCGCCGAAGTTTCCCGACCGCGCCTTCGGCAGCTACACCAATCCATCGACGCTGAGCACGTTCATGTGCGATCAGGCCGAAACGAAGGCTTCGTGGGAAAAACAGAGCACGACTCGCGCGTGACGTCACCCGACGGAACGCGCGAGGCTTTTAGATGATTTCAATGCTTATTTAGCTCTTGATTCTCTGCGTTATCAATGCATACAAAAAAATGTTTCGTGCACCCTGATCGCTTATTTTTTTAGATTATACGTTGATTTAAATATAATAATAAATCCAAATTACCACTTATTTATCTTCTAAAAAATTGTTTACGCTTTACTCATACCCGTCCTTATGCCAAATAAATTATAATTCATAAAAGTAAGCGGAAATATATTTATATTCGTATTATTATATTAATTCTCATATACTATCATCAAGCGATAAAGCATTATCCCCAAAAAGAAGCCAATCATCCATCCGGCCGCGAATCGTAACTTACGAGAATGAATATAATAATACGACTATATATATATTTCCGCTTCCTTTTATGAATTACAATTTATTTGGCATAGAGACGGGTGTGAGTAATGCGCAAACAATTTTTTAGAAGATAAATAAGTTGTAATTTAGATTTATTATTACATTTAAATTAACGTACAAACTAATAAAATAAGCGGTCGGAGTGCGCGATAAATTTTTCGGCACTAAAAGATAACTAATTGAAATAATAATCATAACTAATAAAAATAACTAATCAAACAAGAATTAATAGTAATAATAATTTTTTTTTAAAGCACTGAGCGTGGGGAACGATCCTGCGCTCCTGCGGACCGAAGCCAGGAACACTGCCAACGGGACCATCCCATCGCTTGTAGAATATGCACTTTCTGGTACTGACGATTCGCGGCCGGATGGTTGATTGGCTTGTTTTTGGGGATAATGCTTTATCGCTTGACGAAAGTATGAGAATTAATATAATAATACGAATATAAATATATTTCCGCTAACTTTTATTAATTATAATTTATTTTGCATAAGGACGGGTGTGAGTAAAGCGTAAACAATTTTTTAGAAGATAAATAAGTTGTAATTTGGATTCATAATTATATTTAAATTAACGTATAAACTAAAAAAATAAGCGATCAGGGTGCGCGATACATTTTTTTGTATACATTGATAACGCTGAGAATCAAGAGCTAAGTAAGCATTGAAATCATCTAAAATCCTTGCGCGTTCCGTCGGGTGACGTCACGCGCGTGTCGTGCTTAGATTGCTTTTTCCCCCAGCGGATTAGGAGACCGAAAAAAACCTCGTTCATCGGTCACGGTTATTTTCTGCCCTTTTTGAACCGGAAAAAGTGACCGAGCAGTGACCGAACAACGTTTTTTTGAAGTTAGTCACTTGACCGGTTTTTTTCGGTTTTCGGCCACTGGGGCATTTCAGTCACTGACCCTAGTCGTGACCGAAGGCGAACCGAAGTGCATGGGGTAGAGAGAGGGTCCTTCTGGAACGCTATTGGAAATATAATAATAGAGCCCATAATATATAGTAATACAAAACTGCATACGATCCGAGCTTCGCCTCAACGACCAATGACTAAAGTGGGGTGATCGTGTTTCTCTCTCGTACTCACTTGGAACAGTCATGGTGCGTCTCTCTCGCACACCCGAACGATACTACACCCAAGTGGGGATCCTTCTATTATAATATATAATAATATTGTGTACATATATTGTAATGATTTAGATTTCTCTTCCTCTCATTACTTTATTTTCTCTTGATTCGACCACATATTTGCGACCATGACCGTTGACTCAATTTTACAATGACCTATATATATGCGATCTATCGGCGGTATTTGTATCGATGTTCCCGGAATACCAAATGACAAAACAAACGCGAAATTTGGCTCGCTTGCCAACAGCACAAATTATGACAATAAATGCAATTATACGCGATTTTCGGCTCGCTTGCTACGATATGTTGCGTATTACGGCTCGCCTGCCGGTCTGATACGTCGCTCCGAGTGTGATCCAGCACCCCGGATTTTCATATTATAAAAGAAGAAAGTACTCACAGAGCCCGTGGGCAAACATATGTTTTACTTGTCACTACGCTTGGAAGTCGAAATAGCAGCCTTGGTTCCGTGGCCAGTTGACGCTCGGACGAGGCTATATGTGCTGATAGGGATGGTCCGCTGATTGGGCACGGTTGGATGTGTCGGTGTCTCGATGGAGAAGGACCGCGGCTCGATGAGTCTTGGATGAGTCGATCTCCTGCCGTATTATCGGTTTTCCTGGTAAATCATCCTGGATCCAGATGCTTTGGGACTGGTGGTTCTTTTTTGGACCGCTCAGATCTGACGATCGATGAAGGTTGAAGAGTCCACGTCCACAGGAGAAGATCGCTTTTCGACGGACGGATCGATTTTCCGATCGGAAAGGCTTCTCGACAATCGAGCGTTTCCCGACAAGTCGACTCGTCCAAATTTAGATGCTCTACCCGTGGCGGCTGGGTGCCTATACGGTTTTTAAATTGGCTTCGAGTCACTTGATTTCTTCTCTTTAGTTTTTCAAATTATATCTCTGAACCGTCGAGTCACTTTTTACATTCCCGTATTTTATTTAGGACTACGTCATCTCCAATCCCGGAACTCGAGTCTAGACTCGGTCCTTACACCCGATCTCTCACGTCCACGTGGTTTTATCTAATTACACATACTCTCTTCCTTTTCTCTTCGATACACCGCGGCAAGAGCTTCTTCCTCCCCTCTTCCTCGCAAATGACTTCCGGGCCTAGTGGCTCCCTCTTTTATAGCGACATCACGAGGAATACAAATATTTAAAATCGATCGCTACAATATATAATGAATGAAATATAAATAATATTAATGAAACACCTCGTGTTGTTTTATTCACATGGGCTTATTATATAAAAAGCACATCAGATATAATAATTATATAATAAGTACAACACGAGTTATTTTATTATGGAAACTCATGATTTGCCTGTTATGTTCAAAAATATAGCTAATTATAATGAAACGCGAATAACGCGATACACCAACCGTAATGTATCTCGTAATGTATTTATTATTCGGGTGCGCGTTACTCTATTTTCCTGTACAATAATAATAATAATAAATAATAATAATAACTTGTACATGCAAGAAACCGGGCGAATGCGGGAATGTTGGCTTTACATGCTGGGGTTGTCTTTTCAACACGTGCTTATTATATGTATACCCATGAAAACTCGTTATTTGTTTGTTACGTTTAAAAATTAAGGTAAATATGAATTCAATTAAGCGATGAACCAACCGAACAAGCCGTCAAGCCTAATTGAACCCCAAGCGCAGCAATCACTTAAATATGAGAAGATTATATTTATTGGCAAATGATTGGGTAGCGAAGTTGGTAGAACGCTAGATTACTGTATTGAAGGTCCTGAGTTCGAGCCTCGGTAGTTTTAATTTTTTTTCTCTTGAATTCGTACAAGTATCTGGTTGTACGAGCGAATTGAAGCAGTTTCAACAAATAAAAGAACTCGTCCGATCTCACAAGAACTCGAACAAAAATAACATGGAAGAATATATTTTTTAATTACTGCCATCAATAGTTGAAATTTGTTGTATAATTCCTACCTAGAGTGTTTACTTTTTCCCTTTATCACATTGACTCGCGAGGGGTCATCTCCATTATTATACACATAGTTCGATAGCTGCTGTGCTAGTGTACACGACGGATATGTTTGTGTTTGACAGGCGCAAACAATTTTGCCGCCGTAACACCGGCAGTTTCACCCCATGCAGTTTTGTATTACTATGTATTCTGGGCTCTGGGAAACACTAGCGACGCCTGCGGCGGAACTGAGCATTACACCTCTGCGACTGATTGAAAGAACTGTTTGAGGTGGAAGTGTCGACCCCTTCTCTCTAGTCTCCTTGGGAACAGCACTATAGCCCGATAGGCATACGCGAGAGAGAGAGACAACCGCGAGAGGCGTGCCTTGAATCTCTATCATTGTGTGTGGCACACCGACACATCGCCGTGCTGTCTACCAGCGGAAATACTAACTACATTTTTTCTGCCAAACATTAACACGGGCCTCGGTGTTCCATGTAATATCTATTCCATGGAGACTCCATGATCTGTTCTTTGTCTATAGCGGCCATGTTTAATCTGGCTTTGCATGCATGGTAACCACGGTCATACCGTATGGTAACCAACCAACATGGAGACTAGAGGTAAAGGAGCCCGAACGCAGTGTTGGAGAAATGGTCTGAAAAAGCGGTGACGGCAACGACTTACACCACCTACCGCGTGGCGGCGCCTCTACTGCGGCGATACCGGAAACGTCGGGAAACGCGGGGAAACGCGGTGATTCGAAATAGTTTGTCGTACATTTTTTCTATAAAATTGATGAGTTATATTGATATGCTTTTGTTCATAGTTATGAAATGTCAATATATCAGTCATTTGTCGACTTGGAGCCGATCGATACTGCAAATGTTTTATTTTTATTCGTTGACATGAACGATTAAATAACCATAACGCAACCTACCCCCTAATGCAACCCAACAAAATCCTAATCGCTTATTCGATTTCAAAAGAGAAATATTTTTTTAGGTCACGACAAACAAAAATAAAACAGTATAGAATTTACATTAAAACTCAAACCAACCAACAGTCCAAACTGAATCGAAACGTCATCCGGGGGGAACTGCTTGAATATTAAAAAATTACTTATTCTAGTGATAAAGTGATAGCTCAATGGTTAGCACGCTGGAGTAACGTGCGCCAGAGCCCGGGATCGCACCCTCGGCGGGAAAGTTTTTTCTCGCAATAAATATTGCTCATAAACTAAGTGTCGAAATGAAAAAATCAGTTTTATTTTTGCTCCTAAATGTAAATTTTTTTTTTAACTGAACGGAAATTATGGATTGCTAATTATAGACGAAAACTCTCGCAAAACAAAAATACTGCCGATGAATGAATAATAAACGTTAATTTCGGGACCACCGATATTTTATTTGTTTCTTACACGCCCATCAAATGTTCACAATGCTCAAAATACAGATACGAAGGTGACAGAGATGTTGTAGGATTAAAAAATGTGTACATCTTCCCGTTTAGATTGTACATTTACATGGTTGGTTGTATAATTAATCATTTGTAGTTCGTTGATTTGTTTTTCACACAAATAAACACGACTTGTATTTCATGAAATTATATATTTCTTAAAATTCTTCGCGATGGTGTGGAACAGCCCATACCTTGATCTAGCGCAGGACAGGCTGGAGGCTCGTTGGCGGTTTGTTGAACTTTTCATAGCCATCTGACTTTTGCTGGATACAAGAAATTCTCAACCGCGTATATCAACTGTATCTTGATAATGAATTCTTTTTTGTTTTCAATGAATTATTCTACAATATCTGCTTGCGTACATGAGGGGTAGCAAAATTCAGAAATGAAACATTGCATAAAGTGTTTCGCCGATTTCGCGAGCGAGGCTCGAACTTCTTGCGCTGAGCCTCATTACTCTAGTTCGTGTTGCTTGTTTTTTTTCATGCATTAATATTTTTATTCTAGCAGCACGAATCAAATTAATTACACGCTGTGAGATCGCGAACGCTGATTATTGAAGAAAAAAATACATCGCAAGGATCGTCAAGGTGAGTTGGAGTCTTCGAATAAATGTGTTTGGCTTAATTGCGATAAAGCCAGTAACGAACATTCGGTGTTGATCGTTTCTTCATCTTCAATTAATAAAAAAAAAACAAATGTGGCGAGTTACGAAAAATCCTCGATGTGTCTCTCGAGTGAAGAAGAATACCAGGAAGATCGAACAATATTTGCTTGCTGATAAAAATGGTTTAAAACCAGACTAACAGTAAATGTCTACGCAATATTTACTGGGCGATTTAAAAAAATAGTATATTTATCATTTACTCCAAGGATACATTTTTTTCTCTCAAATAAATATTTTCGAAAGGGTCACAATGCTTATCTTGAAAATTGATTAGTTTAAACTGCGGCTGAATGGAACTCGAGTTCATAATTTGTACATCTGTCTCTAGTGTACATACGAGACGTATGGGGATGGTCAGCCCCTCCGAAGTACGCACAAGCTACGCCCACTCAACATTAATTAATCAAACATTCAATATCTCGGCTGTGTAGCAGTGTAAACGCACTTTTTTCCTTTCACGCTTAAATTTATTCGAGACGGTGGTTCGATATTAAGCCTCGAGCGCTCTCAATTTCTCTGGACTCTGAATGGGATCCATGGCGTCTTTCTTGACCGCAGTACTTGGGGTTTCTGTCGCGATACCTGTTTCAAGAGGAAAAGTATTAGTTTTTCATGCCTCTTGTTGGCGAGAGCCTGATTGTACAATTTGGTGTCCCTCACCTGTCGTATAATGGTTGTTACTCTGGGCATTAATATTATTCCGACTCCTTCTTGCCTGATGTATGTCCTTGAGACCTTGCTGTTTGAAGTCCTGAAAGTATTGGTGTGACTTGACCAAAAATGGTTGGACGTTGGCTTCCGGATATTGAAGCTTGACATTGTGTTAATGCCTGCTAATAACACGAGAAATAAATATTAATCGAAGATCTGATACTCCAGAGTATGCGCGTGTACCATTTCTCCGAGCTTATCTCTTGGACTTGATGCTTAGAACTGTTTTTTTAAATAATTCTGACCACTGTTCATGAATACGTGTGGTCAAACGTTTGGGTGTTCTTCGCAAGCTCGAGGATCTCGTTATCGTTCTCTCGTGCCCGAGGTTAACGAGTTCAACTCCCCGCGAGCAAACGATCCGGGTACGAATGGAGCTCGAACTCGTTTGCATTATTTATTTGTTTTTGGTTATACCATGGAGCAAAATGTTTATCGTACGAAGCGGCTCATTGTTTGTTCTCCTGTCGCAAAAAAACAATTATTGATTATTGCATTTGTTAACGGTTGGTGTATGTCGAGAGGTGTATGTACGCGTTTGAATTCGCGCGCGTTTGAATGTATGCCCGTGCGGCCGATAGAGGGAAAGAACGAGTGGGAGCACGAGTGGTAGAGAGAATGAGAGTTGTTGTGTGATCGTCGTCGTACCGCGTGGACGAAACGAGACGAGTGATAATGTAGAGTTGAAGTGTAGGCTATTAATTTATTATTGTCATATCTTATTATTTCTATTGTCTCTTTGAATTTAAAATACATATATCTGTATTCTCGCACAAGTGTGTATCCCGTTATTTCCTCAACCATCGCGCGTGTCGTCGTCGGAGCGACAAGAAAAAAAAAAATTATCGTCGATTAAAAGTTCAGAAGTGGGATTGCCACGTGCGTGTAACATAAAGGACGGACATCTTGTGTTGTGAGAAAAGTGTGTGCCGAATTGGCACATGGTCGATCAAGACGAATTCGAGAGATTTGTGGCAGCTGCAATTCAAATTCTGGGCATGGATCGTCGGGCGGGGGAGGAGCTCAATCCGAAATAACGATACGCGACCAAATAGGTTCGCCGCGTGGGAAACTCCTCACATGGAAAGTTCTAGAACCCAAGATGGCGGAAGCGCTGGCGCTACGGGTGCTACGGCGGGAGAACAAACGCCGACGATACCGGTAAACGAAGGAGCACGTGGAGCTTCCGGCCTGCCCACGGCGCATGTTCAGGACGAGGAAAACGTACGACTAAACGAATCAGGTGCCTCGTCGGGGCCGATAGGTCTCCCTCCAGGACAGTCATCGGTGTTAGAGCCAAACAACGTGCCGCTGGTTAATGCGTTTCGAAATTTATTGGCGAATGAAAATCGCGAGGAAGCGATGGCGCAGTTACTCGCAAACCTCGTGGTCGGACAACAGCGACCGTTAAATACTCAACCACCAGCAGGGGCCGCCATTCCGTCGTATCATGTGGTGCCTGACCTGTCACGGAATATCGAAGCATTTACCGGTGAAAACGACAACGTGCGTGCGAAGGAGTGGCTCGACAACCTGGAGGCGATGCAACGGCTACATCAGTGGCCGCGGGACTATTTGTTGGAGGCGGCGCGAATGAATTTAAGTGCTGGTGCGAAGGACTGGTTCCGCGGGCGTGCGCGAGAATTGAACACGTGGGAAGCGTTTCGTGAAGCTTTCAAAGCGACGTTTGTAGTGCGCGACGATTTAGCTACCCGATGGGCGCGAATGAAAGCGCGAGTGCAGGGGAAAACCGAATCATTGAACTGTTACTTTTACGACAAGGCGAAAATGTGCAAGAGCCTTCAGCTGTCACTTCGTGAACTCAAAGCGGAAGTGTTGATCGGGTTGTGGTCACGCGAGTTGGCAAGTGCAGTGATGCCGACCAGGCAAGACACCACAGACGAATTGTTCCACGACCTGACATATTTTGACAAAATTTTGGAACAGCGCGCGGAACGGATAAAATCAGCCCGTGACCCGACGAGTGCGAAAACACGACGACCGTCAGATCGGCATAGTGGTGAAGAGACGTCGAAGTCGGGATCGAGCGTGACACGTACGGATGCCAAAACCGAGTCCGCGGCGAAGACAAACGTATCGGATGTGCGTAAGTGCTACAATTGCAATAAAGAAGGACACATCGCGCGTGATTGTGCGGAGCCAAAGCGAGAACTGACGTGCTCCCAGTGCGGTGAAAAGGGACACATGAGCCGACAGTGTACGAGCGGGGGTACGGGAGGTCAAACGCGCATCGTACAGACTGTTGGGAAAGTGAGTGACAGTACTTCGGACAAATATATAAAATCCGCGACCATAAATGGTATCCCGATGAAAGTGTTTATCGACACCGGGAGCTCGGAATGTACGATACGGGCGACACGAGTGCTGACCGAACAATTTACAATGCAACGCGAGCCGACCCCACTCAAGGGTTTCGGTCCGGCCGAATTCGTGGTGACGAGTCCAGGCGTGGTGGGAGCAGATATCGTTATCGATGGTGTTGAGGTGACGGGCGTGAGGATGCGTGTAGTACTCGACGACGTACAAATGATGGACGTTCTGATCGGGCGTACTTATACCGAGCAGCCTCATGTCGAATATCATAAAGTCGCCGACAACCTTACGTTCCGGCCCAACGACGCATTACCGACGTTTGGCGTCGAGACGACGAATCCACCATCGAATTCGGGCGAGGTGACGGTACCGCCACGCATGATTGGGTTCCTGTGCGTTGGGGATGATCGGGACGACTACGAGTTGCCGGTGATGAATCTGGGAGCAACAGAGAAGACCATCGCCGCCAACGACGTGAGCCTGGTGCGAGGGGATGTGGCACGGGTACCGATCATCGAGCGCAACATCAACAGCAGAGCCCGCATCGACGAAGCAGATATCGACATCGGTGTAGAGCAACCTCGTGAGGTTAAACGCGAACTGTGTAACTTGATTAATAATTATAGGGATTGCGTGTTTACTGATTTGTACGATCTAGGTTGCGCCAGGCATGTCGAGATGGATATCGAGACGGTTGAGGGTGCGAACCCGGTATTCAGTAAGCCATATAGGGCTATGGAAAAAGAGCGCGGTGAGGTTAAACAGATCCCATCCGAGCGGAGAGATGCGGGGATAATTACGGAGACACAATCGCCCTATGCAAGTCCGGTCTTACTCGTTAAAAAGAAGATAGGTGAGTCTCGGTTATGCGTAGATTTCCGGAAACTGAATGCGCAGACCAAAAGGGTCCATTTCCCCCTTCCTAATATCGATGAGCATCTCTCACAGATTCGCGACAGTATGTTATTTATTGTATTGGATCTAGCACACGGGTATTTGCAAATCCCTCTCACGCGCACGAGAGAAGACAGCGATTATAACCTCGGAAGAGACAGCGGAATTCACGCGTATGATTTTCGGGCTGATGAACGGGCCCGCCTTTTTCTCAAAGGCCATGCATCTTGCACTCAGGCCGTTACGGGACAAGGTCGTCCTATTTTATCTTGACGATATACTCATTCCGGGGAAAAGTTGCGAAGATTTGAAGGGAAAATTGCAATCGGTACTAGACGCGTTACGGGAAGCGGGGTTAACTATCAAGTTGGCCAAGTGCAAGTTTCTATACACGGAAGTATTATATTTGGGACATGAAATTTCCAGTCGGGGAATAGGTCCGGGACGGGGCAAGGTAGCGGCGATTCGCGATTTTCCGGCGCCAAGAACAGTACACGAGGTACGCCGATATCTAGGGCTCACCGGATACTTTCGAAAATTCGTACCGCGGTATGCACACATCGCGACGCCGCTCACGAAACTACTAAAGAAGGAGGAAACGTTCGTATGGGGGAAGTCGCAAGTCAACGCGTTCGAGACGTTGCGAAAATTCTTGACAGAGAGTCCGGTGTTACAAACCTTCAACCCTCGCGCGGTTACTGAATTGCATACGGATGCAAGTGCCCTCGGGCTAGCGGCGATGTTAATGCAACGAGATGCGTCGAATAAACTGAGACTCGTGTATGCGTTGAGTCGAAGGACAAGTGAACCCGAGAAGCGGTACCACAGCAGCAAACTAGAATTGCTCGCGATCGTGTGGGCCGTCACGCGTTTGAGATCAATGTTAGCTAACATATCATTCGCGATTATTTCCGACTGCCAAGCATTAAGTTATTTGAGTACACAAAAAACGCTAAGTCCACAGATTATCCGGTGGAACGACACCCTAAGCGAGTACGACTACACGATAGTCCACCGAGCAGGCGAGAAGTTGGCGCATGTAGACGCATTGAGTCGAGCCCCTGTGGAGCATGCGGATGGTGTGGACGAATGTACCGTGATGAGTGTCGTGAATGAAGATGATGCGATCAGGATGTATCAATACAGCGATGACGAGTTGCGTCAACGTCGGGCAATATTACAAGAGGCAGAAAAATCGCGTACGGGGTATGAACGAAGCCAGGTGACGGGTCTAGAGTTACACGACGGGATTTTGTACAAACGAGTGGAGGATAAATTACTGTATGTAGTGCCACGCGCGATGCGCAAGTCTATAGTAATACAGTTCCATGATCTAAAAAGTCATCCGGGTGTTGAGCGCACGGTTTCGCGTCTGATGGCGCATTATTACTTTCCGCGCATGAAGGCATACGTACGACGGCATGTTGCCCTGTGTATCCAATGTATATCGTGTAAAGGTCAACCGGGACGTCAGGCTGGAGAATTGCACCCTATTCCGCCAGGTCGACGCCCATTTGACGTCGTGCATATGGACCACATGGGGCCATTTGTTACGAGCAATCGAGGTAATGAATACGTGTTCGCGATTGTCGATAATTTAACGAAGTTTGTGGTTGTACGCGCGGTGAGAGATACCAAGACCGTTAACGTAATTCGGAGTCTAAAGGAGTTCGTGAGTGACTACGGGGCGCCGGGGCGTATCATTTCGGATCGTGGCACATGCGTCACATCGAAAACGTTCGCGGAGTTTTGTCAGAGACATGGTATTAGACATACGTTGAATTCGCCTAGACACCCACAGGCAAATGGCCAAGTCGAGAGGTGGAACGCCACATTGTTACCCGCGATTCAGAGTAATCTATC
This sequence comes from Ophion ellenae, assembly GCA_963210295.1. Lineage (NCBI taxonomy): Eukaryota > Metazoa > Arthropoda > Insecta > Hymenoptera > Ichneumonidae > Ophion > Ophion ellenae. Next base: position 7,193,082 of record OY723394.1, read on the forward strand.
GAATGCCGATGGTAAGACGTGGGATCGCGAGTTACGGAGGGTGCAAAACGATCTCAACGAGATGAAACACGCGTACACGGGCAAAAGCCCCTTTGAATTGTTATATGGGTATTTACCGCGTAGGAACGAAGGTGAATTACGAAAACTCACTGTAGACGGCGAAGAACAGTATCAAAGACCCGAAAAACTACGCGAGGAGGCGAGACAAAAATTGTTGAGCGCGCAGGCACAGTATAAGGGACGTTACGATGTTAATCGGCGCAAAAACGTAGACTTCGAGGTAGGGAACGTTGTGTATGTGAAATCAATTCCAATTTCTACCGGGGAATCGACCAAACTCCAACCAAAATATCGAGGTCCATTTACTATCGTTGAGAAACTACCGAGTGACACGTTTCGAATATGTAGTCTGAACGAAGGTGAGAGCGCGAGGCGTCATGCGTCCACGGCGCATGTAACACAACTCAAACTGTGGGTGCCGGATGTAAACTTAGACGATGTAAGTAGCGAGAGTGAGCGTGAAGGCGAGGAGGGTGCTGCGACACCCGTTGTATCTAAGGTACGTGAATGTGTAAACGAAAAGTCCGAAACTGTTGTAAGAGATGGGTCTGTCGGTCGACCGGTGCGGGCGACGCGGCGGCCAAATTATTTGCGAGATTATGATGATGAATAAATAACTGTTATGTCGTTCTATACGCTCGAGGACGAGCCATTAATAGCGTGGCCGAATGTTAACGGCTGGTGTATGTCGAGAGGTGTATGTACGCGTTTGAATTCGAGAGTTGAAGTGTAGGCTATTAATTGATTATTGTCATATCTTATTATTTCTATTGTCTCTTTGAATTAAAAATATATATATCCGTATTCTCGCACAAGTGTGTATCCCGTTATTTCCTCAACCATCGCGCGTGTCGTCGTCGGAGCGACAAGAAAAAAAAAATTATCGTCGATTAAAACATTGAAGAAGGAGGGAAAGGTGATGCAAAAAAATTGAACGAGAAAAGAGAAGGAAATAAAGAGAAGAGAAACGAAAACAATGTAAAAAAAAATAACCCGCAAAGGATGCAATACAGATTATACAGGGTGCGCCAGAGAAACTTACTTATTTGAAAGGTCAATAAAAACAAAAGTACTTCAATTATTGTTTTAATTTTTTTTTTTTATTTGAGAATACAATATCCCAATTTTTTTTTCATGCAGTCTTGAAAATGACATCGGATAAATGGCGACCCCCATTGCGCATACACTGATGAAGTCGATTTTTGAAATTCGTATCCACTCTTTGCAGCATATCAATCGGTATGTTGGCAATGACGTCGCGAATGTTGTTCTTGAGGTGTGCTATGGTCCGTGGTCGATCGACATAAACCAGAGATTTCAAATAACCCCATAAAAAGAAATCGCATGGAGTCAAATCTGGAGAGCGTGCCGGCCATTGGAAATCGCCTCTGAGAGAGATGAGGCGGTCGGGGAAATGTTGTCGCAACAAATTCATTGAGTCTCGTGCTGTGTGTGCTGTGGCTCCATCTTGCTGAAACCACACGTTCCTAACGTTCATTTCTTCGAGTCTTGGAAAAAAAATTCCTCGATCATGTTCCTGTAACGAGCTCCATTCACGGTAACTGCGCGACAAGTGAGCGACCGTTAGAAAAGAAGCTCTCGACTGCGAAGGCCCGCTGCTCTCTAGACCAGAGCATGATGGCAACTGACTGGAGGGAGAGACAAACTTGGGAACTTCCCCCTCCAGATGCCCCAGATGCCCCCTCTCGCCCCTCTACCCGCTCAACTCACCGCGCGGGAATTTTGTCAAATAAGTAAGTTTCTCTGGCGCACCCTGTACAAGGTGACCCACGATAGAATGTCATCCGTGAAATGCGGAGTTGGGGGTGAAATTCCGAGACGGTTGGTATAAGTATGTATGGGTCCCAGATCAACCCCTGAATTGTTATTAATTTTTCAAGGCAGCCAATCAGGCGCGCCCGTTGAGCGGGCCTACGTCGGTGAACCAATCCGCCGGGCACTACCTCATGTGCGTGTCGCTCACCGACGTAGGCCCGCTCAAAAAATGTTGAGCAAAAGACTTACTCCGGGTACTTGAAAAACCGATAGCTGCCGTAATCCAGCAGGCGTCCATTCCACCCTGGCGGCACGTCGCCCAGTTCGGCATCCCAGATACGCGTACGGCTTACGCATCTCGACCTCGATGAAGCAATCTGCAAAAATAAAAAAATTCATTATTGTAAATATTAGATGTCTTGCGGGGTAATATTTTGTTATTGTAATATGCAGGTTGAATAAATTGAACTGGCGTCTAATTTCCACGCTGCAAGCTAGTATAATGGTTGAAATTGAAAATATGTATTGTTTATTAATTTTGTTCATATTCCAACTCGAAATATGCACATTGATCCCTCACTGCAATAGAAATTACGCCGGCTTCGAGCGTGGAAAAAAACGTTACATATGGCGCCATAACCTCAATTTATTTAACTGGCAAATTATAATAACAAAATATTACCCCAAATGTCATTAAATGTGTAAAAAAAATGCCTTCTCCTTACCAGTACGTTATCTTTTACGAGGTAACGAGTCACAATATTTTGCAGGAGCACTTTATACACACTTTACACATGCGAAAGAAATACACCCCGAATAAAGACGTATAAAACGGAAATAAAACTCAGAGCTCACTTCGTTGTATGACCAACGCGAAACTTCACAGCGGTATCTTTGGAATACGAGTGCTACCGTGGCTGAATTTCAAATTAGGATATATTATCGCTTTTACATGTCACTTTTTCACCCATTCCGCCATATGCGTTCGGACTCCTTTACTCTAGTCTTCATGCCAACCAAGCAAGCATGGTGTAAAGGCAATATAGCAAAGGAGCCATCACCGCGCCCAGCGCCATATCCAACTTTGAACCCAGCGGCAAGATCCAAGGAGCAATCTAGCAGCAAAACAAGCGTCGTGTACACCGGGCTTTATTTAGCTAGTATTAACACGATCCCCTCTACTCGTATTTTTCCCCCGGAAGCAAACGTTTCAACGTTCAAAGCATTTGTTTCGATTCAACCCCGAGGCGGCAGGATCTGTTGCGTCGAATGTCGGGAGCGTCGACCTAGAAAGTTGCGCTTACGCCGTTGTTCAACTCGTGGAATGCAACTGCCAGGAAGACTAGAGGTAAGGAGTACGAACGCTTGTGGCGAGCCCGATTCAAAAGCGTCCGTGAGCCTGTGGATTTTAGTAGTTAGTGTTTTCACGGCGTGCGTCGCTAGTGCATGACCGCACCGAAGTGAACTAATCGACAAGAACCCAACCGACGTCATGTGTCTCTTACGTCCCAGCCTTCACCTTTTTTTCTCTCTCTTTTTGAAACCACGATGGTAAATACGCACGATAGCAGCACCCTCACTCATCGACCAAAAATCTATATTTCTTTAACGCTAAGCGAGCGATAGCCGAAACGTACCACAAGACCAAAAGCGAAACCGTCGCACGTAGGTCCCCACGCATAAACATAGCCAACGACAGGTTAATTTACGAGAGGAGTGTACTCGCAGCCTCGGAGGAGAAACCCTACGCCTAGAGCACTCGAACAAAATGCAGGGACCGAACTACGCCACAATCCTACCTTGTCCTAAGACCCAAACAATCCCAGGAAGAAAACTCGCTTGGGTCAGAACACGTCACCCAGTCATATCGCAAAACCCACGAAACCTCGGTCGCTGAACCCGATCCTCGGATATAGAACAATGGCCGCATTCACCATAGCGATGACCTAATAAGTAGATGAACAAAACTATTTCCACGCATGACGCCGACCTATCACGTAAGTCAGCGTACATTCTCACGATTGATTAACCAATCACCAAGAAGCTCTGATCCGAAAATGCATTCCCCTAAAAAAGCTCCTTCCCCTTCAACCAGACTTTCCTAATTTTCATATCACGAAGGAGCAGACACTCTGTATTCGAACTCCGAACTGAACAGTCGACTTACAAGTTTAACCCTTTCGCTCTGCGTTTCCGTGTAATCATTGTACGCGTAACTATCTTTGTACCACAATTATAAGTTTGTAAGAGTTAAACGTAATAAACGTGAACTACGTGAATTAAGACAAAATCTACGCGTCTGAACATTTATTTGATCAACGATCAATCCATCGGGCGGATCCAACTCTCTTACCAGAATCACGTACCTCAAATTCGTCTCAATCCAAATTGTTATTAAACTGTGTTCGGAACTCACACGGAAGCCAAACAAAGACTCACTGCGCAATCTAAATTAATTCGAACTTTCGCGCTCTAAATCGGCAACCTCGCGAGTCCCACCTAAATCTCCCTCCGGGACGTAACATGTCATCGATGATTTCCGCTCGTCGTCCGTATTGCCATAAAGCGTGTTCGGGCTAACCAATTTTTCGAATTGTGTTAAAAAATTGTGTAAAAAAAAATAATTTTATCTCGGTATAAAATATATTGAGTGATCTGCGGCGAAAGCAATCAATCGCAGGGAAGAAAAATAGTACTTACATTCATAAAAAGGATGATTTCGTTTTATCGTACCATTATCGTACCGAGTGAAATAAAACTCATCACAAACGCGAGATATGGAGCAAGTGTCCCGTTGATGAGACAAAACGTGCAATATATGGATTTTTCATATATTGCACGTTTTGTTTCATGTCTCGAAAATAAACATTTTGTTTATTTTCGGCGTCCAAATGGGAAGTGAGTGGGTGAAATATCGATTTTCTATTTTTATAGAAAGCCATATTAAATAAAAGCTTATTATTGTTTGAATTGTTGCTTTGATATATTGATACGTAATATTGTTTAAATTGTTGCTTTCAGTGCCCGAACGCGAAACAAACTTGGAGTGCAGCGATCGATCGAGAACTGACGTTAAAATCAACACTCTCCGTAAAGTTCCCGACAAAGTTTCGGACATGAAAAATTTGCAGTACGTGGGATGCAAATCACACAGCCAAGAGCTCACGAAGAGAGTGATAAGCTATTATCTCGTCATGAGAGGACATTTTCTAGCGCGATCGGTCAACGAAAATAATCACGCAAGGAAAATTAAAACGAAAGACAGTAGGAAAAAATAAAAACTGTAAGATCGATTTATCTGTACAGCGTATCACAATGTGTGACAATTTGTGAAAATTTGTCTGGATGCAAAACTCATGAATGTTCTTGTGTCTATAAATAAACTTTGTTTGTTACGGTTTCCGGAACGAAAAAAAACCATATTGACTTAATTTCTGTATTTCGTTATTATTCTTTATCGGTACAGCGTGTCATAATATGCAAATATGATGTGTGATAATTTGTAAATCTTTTGTTTGATTTCAAAATTCTTATGAATTTTCTTGTGTCTATAAATGCGTTTTTACTGCTTCCGCAACAAACAAAAACATTGACTTATTTGTGTATTTTGGTATTCTCCAAAACAATCTATATATGAGAATTCTGTCTATCTATATAGAAATTGCCTTCACCAACTGGTTGTACTATTAATTTGATAAAATGATCGCTCCACATGATGTAGCAAAGGGTGCTTTTTGCATATCGTACGGCCAGTGACCTAGCGTGGATTTTTGCCGCCCGGGGCTAACCCTAAATTTGCCGCCTCCCTATTTTCGCAACCAAGAGCCGCTCGCCGCCGACGCCCCACATCTGCGCTGCCTGGGGTCATGGCCCTCTTTGCCCCCCCCCGCCCGTGATAACATCACGATTGATCACGCTGGGGGGGGGGGGCGGGGGTGTTGTGACACATCACGTGTATTTTTTTGTAACTGCGCGGACAATGCCATTTAAATATGCTGACAACACTTATATATTATTTCGTTTTTCATCATAAAATACCGCCCTCTCTATCACTTGTGTCACACGTTACTTAACAAAAAAAATACACGCGACGTGGCGGCGGGGGGGCGGGGCGGCTAGAAATCTTATTACATATCACCATGGGGGGGAGGGGTTCAAAAAGGGGCCTAAAAAACCTCACGTGTTTAATGGACGACCCCTTTGATCAAATTATCGCTCCATATGAGGGAGCAAAGGGTGCTCCATATCGTACGGCACTGGTTTGTTGCTCACTTTACTTCGGTGCGGTAGGAAAGCAGCGCCGCCCTTCTCGTGCTCCCTTTTGCGGACGTTTCGACGACACGGCCATGGAGGCTAGAGTGGGAGGAGGCCGATCTGTGTATTTCAAAGTGGCTACAAAAATGTCAAACAGCGATGGCGCCACTATCCCTAAGACCTCGAGAAGTAAGCTGAGTATCGATGTCGTGTAAGATGGATGGCAGAGGATCGAATACGCATCCCAGCAAGCAGTGCAGCGAGATCGCGCGCAAAAGTTACCCCCTCTCTAGTCTCTTACGCGCCCATCACACAATCATAGTAGCGCGTGTCGGTGAGCGAGCGACGCTCGGACATCTTCGGAAAGAGCCGAGCGCGCACAAGTTTCCCGACCGCGCCTTCGGTAGCTACACCAACCCATGGACGCCGAGCTCGTTCATGTGCAGCCAAGCCGAACGAAGGCTTCGAGGGAAAAAGCAATCTGAGCACGACTCGCGCGTGACGTCACCCGACGGAACGCGCGAGGCTTTTAGATGATTTCGATGCTTATTTAGCTCTTGATTCTCTGCGTTATCAATGTATACAAAAAAATGTATCGCGCACCCGGATCGCAAATTTTTTTAGTTTATACGTTAATTTAAATATAATTATGAATCCAAATTACAACTTATTTATCTTCTAAAAAATTGTTTACGCTTTGCTCACACCCGTCCTTATGCCAAATAAATTATAATTAATAAAAGTAAGCGGAAATATATTTATATTCGTATTATTATATTAATTCTCCTACTTTCATCAAGCGATAAAGCATTATCCCCAAAAACAAGCCAATCAACCATCCGGCCGCGAATCGTCAGTACCAGAAAGTGCATATTCTACAAGCGATGGGATGGCCCCGTTGGTAGCGTTCCTGGCTTCGGTCCGCAGGGGCGCAGGATCGTTCCCTGCGCTCAGTGCTTTTTTTAAAAATTATTATTACTATTCATTCTTGTTTGATTAGTTATTTTTATTAGTGATCATTATTATTTTAATTAGTTATCTTTTAGTGTCGAAAAATTTATCGCGCACTCCGACCGCTTATTTGATTAGTTTGTACGTTAATTTAAATGGAATAATAAATGTAAATTACAATTTATTTATCTTCTAAAAAATTGTTAGCGCTTTACTCATACGCATCCCTATGCCAAATAAATTGTAATTCATAAAAGTAAGCGGAAATATATTTATAGTCGTATTATTATATTCATTCTCGTAAGTTACGATTCGCGGCCGGATGGATGATTGGCTTGTTTTTGGGGATCATGCTTTATCGCTTGATGATAGTATATGAGAATGAATATATTAATGCGAATATAAATATATTTCCGCTTACTTTTATGAATTACAATTTATTTGGCATAGGGACGGGTGTGAGTAAAGCGCAAACAATTTTTTAGAAGATAAATAAGTTGTAATTTAGATTTATTATTACATTTAAATTAACGTACAAACTAATCGAATAAGCGGTCGGAGTGCGCGATAAATTTTGCGACACTAAAAGATAACTAATTAAAATAATAATCATAACGAATAAAAATAACTAATCAAATAAGAGTTAATGGTAATAATAATTTTTAAAAAAGCACTGAGCGCGGGGAACGATCCCGTGCCCCTGCGGGCCGAAGCCAAGAACGCTACCAACGGGACCATCTCATCGCTTGTAGAATATGCACTTTGGGGGCATCCATTAATTACGTGAGGTGATTTTGGCGATTTCTCGACCCCCCCCCCCCCCTCTCCTCCTGGTGAGATGTGAGATTTTGCTCGACTCCCTCCCCCCTCCCCTAATCTCACGTGAGATTTTTCAAAATGCATACGTTCACGGAAAATAAATTGTAGTAGAAGTAACTGCGGTTGTAGTACCATTTACTCCACCATGTAAAGTAGTAGGGAGACTCCCTACGTGATAAAAATTATATGATTACTAAAATTACTAAAATTACGTGATATTTGCCGAAGCCCCCCTCTCCCCCACGGGAGATTGAGTGAGATTTCGCTCGACCCCCTCCCGCCCCCCCCCCCTCCCTAAACGCCGCACGTAATTAATGGACGCCACCTTTCTGGTACTGAGGATTGGCGGCCAGATGGATGATTGGCTGGTTTTTGGGGATAATGCTTTATCGCTTGATGAAAGTATGAGAATTAATATAATAATACGAATATAAATATATTTCCGCTTACTTTTATGAATTATAATTTATTTGGCATAAGGACGGGTGTGAGTAAAGCGTAAACAATATTTTAGAAGATAAATAAGTTGTAATTTGGATTTATAATAATAAATATAATAATATTTGAATCAACGTATAAACTAAAAAAATAAGCGATCAGGGTGCACGATACATTTTTTTATATACATTGATAACGCAGAGAATCAAGAGCTAAATAAGCATCGAAATCATCTAAAAGCCGTGCTCAGATTGCTTTTTCCCTCGAAGCCTTCGTTTCGGCTTGGTCGCACATGAACGTGCTCAGCGTCCATGTATAGCTGCCGAAGGCGCGGTCGGGAAACTTCGGCGCGCTCGGCTCTTTCCGAAGATGTCCGAGGGTCGCTCGCTCACGGACACGCGCTACTATGATTGCGTGATTGGCGCGTAAGAGGCTAGAGAAGGGGTAACTTTTGCGCGCGATCTGGCTATATATCATTTGGCATCTCTCTCGCACGCAGCCTACTTCTTAAGTAGCACGCTGCCTTATGCACAGCTCACTTCTCATTATTTACTTGTTCCGTCTCTGTCACACGCAGCTCACTTCTCGAGGTCGTGGCAATAGTGGCGCCTACCGAGTTTGACCACATTTTTGTAGCCACTTTTTTCAAGTCTCTCCATAAGAGATCGGACTCCTCCCACTCTAGCCTCCCTGGACACGGCGTTCGTACTCCTTACCTCTAGTCTTCCTGGCAACTTCCCAAACACGACTGACGAACGCGATAGAGACTTATGATTGAACACCCGTACTACGCCACGGGAGGTTCGGGCCTGAGCCGTGGTGAAGTCGTCACGGGGGAGCCACAAGAGTCCGAGTCTACCACCGGAATTAATCCAGCATCCGACAATCGCGTCCCGAGGTCGAGCGAATCCCGAGAGAACCGTCGCGGCCGATGTCAGATGTGAGAACGACCTATCGGAATCATCAAGATTCGTATCCCCATAGTCATGACATGAATAGGACGGATGCGAGTGTCAATAACGCGCTGAATTCCAACTCTTCGAGTTCCGAGGTAAGAACGTCTGCCGAAATACGAAAGGAGTCAAAGCTCGATAAACGACGCGTGAAAAAGTTGATGCGTCATACATACGTGCATATCAGTGCAAACGTGTTGGATTAACGTGCGTAATGTTGTTCCGCGAAATGAAACGGCAAGGTGTGAATGTTTCGAAAAAAAATTGTCCGTGGGGTGGCGCGGAAACTAAAGCCAGGCATCCATGATATCACCACCGGCGAGTATTGATTTTCCTTATACTTGTGTACGATGCTCTAGCCACTCTCGGGTACGTTAGCCAAAAATTTTCCTTTCATCAATCCATCACAGAAAATTCTCTCCCCCCCCCCCCCCAATGTTAGTTTTATTTATTAGGGTTTTCGAACTGCTCAAAGGTTATCTTGTTATTTGGCAGATTATACACGCCAACACTCACTTTTCATTGAACGAACGAAAAATTATAATTTTTGTACATCGGTTATAAAGATTCTTTTGAATACTTTTACTGTGGATCTGTGTATAGAGGTCTTTGATGCGACAAATCTTTCTTCTTTTCTTGTTCAAGCTATACACCAGGGCTGTACAGCGGGACAACGAGGAGGGGAGTAGCGACGAAGATAGCAAGCACGGCAATGGGTCTCGAGCCTACAAGTTGTCCCTTAATCATGGCATATGTCCGGTCAAAAAGGATCTCTGGACTGATCAACTAACGAGTTTTTCTGGACCTCTGGTCACCTCTGCTAGGGGGCGACAGAATGTACTGCTTGTTCGAAATCTCAACGATAAGTCTCGTTAAATAGCGCTTTGAAAGATATTCTAAACTGTTCTTGTCGATTAGCCTTTTTTTCGGGCTTTTAAGTACATATGAAAATGACGGTTTCTCCTGTACAATTGTATCCAGTATATAGATTTTAGTATTTACGAACAACAATATGATCAATGCGCGAATTTGCCAAAGTCATATTTTCAATACAGAAAGTGCCAACCGCGTTATATCTTCCCATTTTCAAGATCTTTTTCGAGCGTTTCAATTACTTTTGTCACTCGGATGGTGCGCAATTGATGCACAACTACGTAAGCAATTTGCGTGTGGTACGATACGACGCGTTGTGATAAACTCATAAAGTAGTTAATAGTCGAGGGGGGGGGGGGGGGGGGGGAGGCGTTACATATAAATGGATAACGAAATGCTGCAACGTTAACTTTTTCCAGGATATGGCAAGCGTTGTTAGCTTCTCATCAAGTGGTGGGATGTGCGGTACTTCCCCTGGTACGCACAACCACCGTCGTTTAGGCGCTAAAGTCGATGTTGTGTACAGTCTGCTGGGCATGCTCGGCAGTACGGAGGGGCGGGAGGACATGAGCGCGACTCTTCTCGCCATGAGTAATTCGATCGACAGTTGCCTCGTCATGAGGCAATCGGGCTGTCTACCGCTCTTAGTACAGTTGATTCACGCACCGGGACAAGATCACGAGACAAGAGAGCGCGCATCTAGGGCATTGCACAACGTTATACTCGCGAGAAGTGACGAGAAAGGCGGCAGACGCGAGGCAAGGGTACTCAGACTGTTGGAGCAAGTGCGGGACTATTGTCAAGCTCTCCGCGCGTCGCTCGAGAGCGTCCGACCACCGGATGATCTTGAAAGACATCCCGGACCGACGATAGCCGCCTTGATGAAATTGTCGTTCGACGAAGCGCATCGGCACGCGATGTGCCAACTTGGCGGACTGCACGCAATTTCCGAACTTATTGAAATGGACCACGCGTCGCACGGGAGCGCGTCCGACGATTCTAGCTGCATAACGCTGCGAAGATACGCCGGAATGGCGCTGACAAATTTGACGTTCGGCGATGGCAACAACAAAGCGCTCTTGTGCTCGTTCAGGGCCTTCATGATGGCTCTCGTTTCCCAACTGCAAAGTCTCAGTGACGATTTGCGCCAGGTTACAGCGAGCGTACTGCGAAATCTCTCCTGGCGCGCCGACAGCAGTAGCAAGCAGACCCTTCGGGAAATTGGTGCCGTTACAGGTCTGATGAGAGCCGCCATGGAAGGTAGAAAAGAATCTACTTTGAAATCAATACTCTCGGCATTGTGGAATCTTTCGGCTCACTGTAGTACCAACAAAGTCGATATATGCGCGGTCGAAGGAGCGCTCTCTTTTCTCGTTGACATGCTCAGTTACGAAGCACCCTCGAAAACTCTGTCGATCGTCGAGAACGCTGGCGGAATTTTGCGCAACGTTTCGAGCCACATCGCCGTGAGAGAGGATTATCGCAAGGTTGTACGGGAACGCGGCTGTCTTCAGGTGCTCTTGCGACAGCTGCGATCGCCAAGTTTGACCGTTGTGAGCAACGCTTGCGGCGCTCTCTGGAATTTGTCCGCACGCTGTCCCCACGATCAACTTTTGTTGTGGGATCTCGGTGCTGTGCCGATGCTGAGAAGCCTCGTTCATTCAAAACACAAAATGATATCAATGGGATCGAGCGCGGCTTTGAAAAATCTCCTGAGCGCGAGGCCGGCTGGTAGTAACCTCGTTCATCTTGACTCAACGGCGCGCGGTCTTGGCTTGCCGACGTTGCCGACTCTTGTGGCCCGTCGCCAGCGTGCTCTCGAGCAAGAAATTGATCAGAATCTCGCTGAAACGTGCGACAATATCGAACCCAGCACTTCACCGATCAATAGAGACGACAAGTTTTCTTTTAAGGTTGAACACAGCTTCGTAGATGTCAGCGCGCGAGCCAAATCCCACCAGGCGAATCCTAACAATTTATTATCGTCGGCTTCCAAGTACGCTGTTGTCGTACCTCGCAGCGACAGCAGGGAATCGATGCGTTCCGTTACGAGCACCCAATCCGATACGATATTTGAGAGAGTCAATCGACACGTTACGAATGATGTCTTGACCACGGAAACACAGAGCAAACAACAATCATTGTCGCTTCATTCAGCCGTTGGCTTCAACGCTCCGGCTTTTCCGGATCCTCCCAACAGGGCTAATCAAACGGAAAGGAAATACGCGTTGCGTTACACAAATCCTACACCCGACAGACTTAGACCGATGGAATTGGGAACGAGCGAAATCGGCGACTTGATATGTACAACGTCGACTGTGTCGTGGGCTACCGCGCCCAATCAGGAATCCACGTGTTCGCAAATTCTAACGCAGTCGTCCATCGAGGACAGCATCTCTATGATGTGCTCGAGCAAAGGATCGGTCGGGCGGATTGGCGTAGATCCGTCCCTCCGAAACACCCGACATAATTACAGAAGTCCCCTGGTAAGTCCGCCGATCGGTAAGCTATCCTTCACCACGGATTTTGCCACAACACCGATAACATCGTGCGATAGGGCAATCGAAAAGAAGATTCGATCGCCCGCGTACGCACGCGCGCCCGAAACCGACCCGTATGGTGAAACTGTTTTGGATGAGCTGACTAATTACAGTCTGCGCTATGCCGAACGAAATTCCGACGAGGATGAGAAGCATAGCTCGACGTACGGGGCTGGTAGCGATAATCGCGTTGAAGATACGGTCAGAACTTATTGTACCGAAGGAACGCCCAACGAGACTTCATTGACGTCACTGGGTACAACGTCGGATACCTATTTATCGGATCCTCCGCGGGAACGATCGAATTCGCAAAATCTGCATCCCAAAAGTATTACCGACATTGCGTGCGAAATGCGGCGAGAAAATGATTCTCAGAAAAACTCAACATTCCCAGAGTCCCAACGTCGGAGGGAAAATTTTCATACATCACCAAATCGAGCTGCGAATAACGCATCTACGCTGCCGGGCAGCTTACATCGCAGTTCTGACGTCGCCAATGCCAGGTTAATTGTGTACTGATTCATATTTTTATAGATAATGCAATTATTGTTCGCTAGTTTCAGAATACGGTTCTGCTCCTGTATATTTTCAAATGATCTATACGAAATTATGAAAAAATCGTAACTTTGATTTCTTTTCGAAAAGGGCCTAGCCGTTTCAGCACGAAAGAATGTTTATCTAAACTCATATTTTCAAAAATAAAATATGAAATATAAGGCAGGCCAGTTGCTTACTCGACACAACGTTGAGGTAGCCGCTTCATTTGCCAGTCGAATAAATGTTACAAAAGTGAAAGTAACTCTACTTTCAGAGTTCGATCGTTCGACAATTTGCCGCAAATATTAATCGATTCTGCTAGACTGTCATGCTGATGAATGTCTGCACTCGAAATCGCCTTTCTACTCCACTCGTTTCATCAATATGTCTAATTGTATCTAGCGAATGTTGGGCAAATTCTGACCCCTACATCATGAGGAATTCCCATATGAGCGCGCGCCACCCTCAATCGTTGCCGCTCGACTCGGATGTTGACTCCGCATCGAGCACCGATACGACTGTAATGCGATTGAATTCATTGGTTCTCAACGATCATGCGAAAATAATCAACCATTCGATGGCTGACGATTCACAATCAATTCCTAAGAGCGATTCGCGCAACGTGGAATTCCTTTCCAATACTCTAATAAGCGATGAAGACGACGATGACGAGGACTTGCTGGCTGCTTGCATTCACATCGGGATGCAAAATAACAGGTTTGTCTTCTTCCAGACGTTGTTTTTCTATTATTTACGAAACTTTATTGATTTTTGTGTTTATACGAACCTTCATATTCTCAAAAATGATGGCAATCCTTGACTTCGCGGACAATCATTTTTAGTACTCGAAAAGCTAATAATTAAAATCAATTACCAGAAGCCGTATCAGTTATGGATCGCGTAGAAGCGCGCAATAGATGAATGAAATGTACTTGTTTATCAGTGTAACGATATAATCAGTGTCGTACAGTATTGTAATGATAAAATAATCGAAATCAACACGTATTCGGCAATAGGATATGTTAACAACATCGAATGAAACAAATATTCCAGACACAGAAGAACTTTCCGAAGAAACAGTCTCGATAAGACTCCTTCAACGGAATGTAATCTGGCCCGATATCAAACAAGTGTAGCGTTGGACCAGGTGGAGATTAATCGATCGACGGAACCTGGCGATCGTTCGTTGCAATCGAAACCTTCGAGATTCAATATCACGACAGTACCGCCGTCCGACTATAGTCAGACGGATCTCGTAGTTAACGGATATGCCTCCTTCGAAGACAACTTCAACGTTGCCAAGAATGACGACAAAATCACCGTTGAGTATCAAAAACTTCAGGAGTATTCGTGCGAGCAAGAAAAAGAAACGACCAATATAAATGACGACTCGAGTGTTAGAATTGCAGGAGAAAGTGTGATGCTTGTGGAATCCACAAAGCGTGAGTTGCGGGCTGACTCTGTCGAGGATAATCGGGTTCACGATGAAACCGTAAACGATAGCGCATCTCAGTCAGATTCCGGATCAAATCGAGAAACACGTAATTCCGAGAGTATGGAATCTTTCGATTCGGTGGAGAGATCGGAACAGGCTCTACTGCAATTGTGCATAAAGTCCGGTGGCTCGAAAAACGATATGATGCTAATGAGTGGATCAAACTTAATTCCGCGTAACACTACAGCCATGGAAAGTTCGAGTTTTCGTATAATCGAAGATAATTCTATAGGGCCTGCAAACGCGACGACAGCGGGTCGCTGCATCGACGAAGCTTGCGAGAATGCCAAGTTACAGGCTAGCAGAGATAACAAATCGAAAAATGTCGAGGACGAATACAGACGGCAGAGAGATCCGGACGCCATGATCGCCTCGCTGGATCGTTTGACCGCGACTCTGGTGCAACAAACCGAAGCGATGCGCGAACGTGATTTCTCCGCAATGAGGCAGAGCGTTCTCAGTGACACTTGGACGGAAGATTCACCAAATGAAGCCTCCTATCCTAGTATAAGCGTGAGCGCCCCTCTGATAGCTTCTTTCAAGAGTGACGTCGAACAGGAAACTCCACTGGTAGAGCTTGTTTCACCCCTGAGAGATCTCGAGATATCGGAATCGTCGCTCATGACGAATTCACGAATAATCGAGCGCGAAGCGATAAGATTGGCCGAAGCAGTCAGCGCCGAAGCATTACGACAACAAACGGATTGCAGCAGATGTACTCCCACGTCGATTGATCTCGAAGCTACAAGACCCTCGCCCAACGCGGCTAATTTCATTTTAGCAACCGCCAGTTCCATAGGGACTTGCGAAAATCGCGAATCAGTCCCGGATCATCATAATCATCGTTGCCAATCCAACTCTCTGTCTCCGTTATGCAACGAAAGACAGAATCTCCGGGATCCACGAAACGCCCGAAAAAAATTGCTTCCCATTGGTGTGATGGCGAAACGTGCTTTGTCACACGGTATCAACCACGCGGGAAGTCTCGAGAGTCTGCTGAACGGCTGCAGCCTCGGCACAAATTCCCAACTGGAGAACGTCATGCCACCCTCGTTGATGGACGAACTCTTCGACAACACTGACATGGAGAACAGTATGATCAGCGTTGCGAGTATAACTTCCGAAATTGCAGACTCCAAAGATCAGGATTCCATTAGTCTAACCTCTAACGATCCGATTTTCGATCTCGTTCAACCAGTCGCGAATGTTCTTTCAATAACGTGCATGAGATATGCCGCCGCTATGCATACCAGTACAAACGACAGTATCAGCGAGTGTCTGGAAAACATAAATCCACCATCATTACTGAACGAGGTGAGCGAAATGGAAGATTCAACATTCGAGGCTAATACCGACACCATGTGCAGCGATACTCTCTGCATCGACGCGGAATTGCTCACCGAAGAAATTCCACACTCAATCACGGTCAACGGAATCGAGGAATCCGACAATGATACGGACGAGATTGGTACATCGATTACGATAGAATCTTGTTGCGGTAATTCGGCGGAATCGACACCGAGGAAACGTTCGCACAAGAGTCGCCTGACCCCGAAACAGAAGAGACAATCGGCTAAAGAAAGATTCAAAACTTACACGATAGCGGCTGAATTGGTGAAAAAAGAGGAGAACGAAAGACGCAAGCAGGAGCAGACTGACTTGGGAGATTGTAAAATTTCACCCGGCAAATGTTCGCCGTTCTCCAAGCTGACGCCGAAGCAACGTCGACAGGAAGACCCAGCGAGATTTCAGACTCAAGTCTTGACCAATCCCTTTCCAGATATCGTCGAGCCCGTAAAAATTCTCGTTCAGAACGGTCGATCGGATAATCCAAAAGACGCAATGCCTGAAACCTCGGCTAATCTGTCGATTGCGAGCTTGAACAACCTCTGCGGCGGTCGGACATTTAGGAAGAAGCGAACGGACAACGAAGAAAGCCTTAGTTATTGCGCGAGAGCTGTTAGCACCGATGACGCACCCGTTGCCGAGGGATTCGAAGCCAACGAGCCAACTTGCCGGGAAACGACGGAGGAAAGAATCGCCGAACAAATAAAAAACGCAGGCTGCGAGGCAATGCAAACGATGCTAGAACAAAATGCTAATGTAGTTCTGCACACGTTGAACGAGACGACCAA
Organism: Ophion ellenae; assembly: GCA_963210295.1. Lineage (NCBI taxonomy): Eukaryota > Metazoa > Arthropoda > Insecta > Hymenoptera > Ichneumonidae > Ophion > Ophion ellenae. The sequence goes on from OY723394.1 coordinate 7,209,913, forward strand.
AGTCGCTGATACAAGTATTGACGATATGATGCTGGATTGTGAAACACTGAGCCTTGTTTCGAACGATTCCGAATCCGAGCAAAGTTTGCGGATGCGTGTCGCCAGTGGACTCGGCAGGAAACTCGTGACGCAGAAAGCCTGTCAACAGACGCCCGCTAGCCGTCCGAAAGAACCTGAGATTATCGTAAAAAGCTATATCCGTAATAGTAGCGACGAGAGGCTCGAAGCGATGAGGGAAATGTCGAAGGTCAGTGACTCTGAGAGCGATGAGAATTCATTCTGTAACGTTGGGGAGCCATTTCAAGAAACGAAACGACCGAGAATCGTCAAACCAGGCACCGTTAGCAGAGATCGTAGCGTTGATTCGGAAGGAGCCGATAAATCCGAGCCTGGAAGCCCGAAGGGTATACGAGGAAGACGAAGGGCCCTCTATTCAACGCCCAACACGAGGAGAAATATGCCTCAATCGTCTCCTCTGAAACAAGCGTACAATCCGACAAGCGGTATTCCCATCGGCCGAAGCAACACCTCGCCCGTCGTAAGAGCAACGAGAGCAACAACGTTGCGTCAAAATACCAATGTATTCGTCAACACGGGAAAAGACGCGTCGAAACCGAACTTGGTTCAAAAAGTACCGCAAAGTTCGAGCGCTGAAAAACGCTCGAGAAACGCCGCACTCGCAAAGCGAAGTTCTATACCACAGCGTGGGTCGATTTATGCTTCCACGAAATTCATAAAGCGTCACAGTACGCCACCCGGTAGTGGTTCGTCTATACCGCACAAAGAAGTGAAATCCGACATTTCGGCCCACAAGCCACTCGAAAGACAAGGCACATTCACGAAGGACGAGCCTGAGGTTCAGAACGCACCGACTGTAGACGCGGTTCTTTCTTCTACCAAATCAAAAATCGCCAAGCCGAAAGGCTCACCCGTTCGCGTAAATCCTGCGACAACTGGAAAATCGAGAATTCTCGTAAAAACTCAAGGAAACGCTCAACAGTCGAGGCTCGTCAAGTGCTCGAGTACCGAGGGAATTCAGTCATCCCGAATCTCGCCGTCTCACGTCGGACGAAAAGCAGCGGACAATGCTCCTTGCAGATCTCAAGTCGATCAAGCAATCGTTCAACTGACTCCAATTGATATGGAAAAAACAACGAAACACTTGACGAGTCTTTGTCAGAGATCAAATAGCAATTCGAGTATCATTTCGTCGCCGACTGCACTTGTAGGAGGTCGTAAATTGCCAAAAGAGGCGACCAGTAAGATCGCGAACCTTTGGAAAAAGGTCGATGAAAGTAAGAACAAGCAAAGATTTGAGAAACCGGATATGAGGCAGTGGATCACAGCAACAGCGGCCGAGTCAACGGATTTTCGTGAACTCACGCTATCAAGAAAACCACCTGCCTGTCGTTTGTTTCGCAGTTCGACCTTCGAGGGTGTGCCGAAAGAACCTGATGATGCGACGGCCGTAACGAGATCCGAAAAACCGATGAAAACCTTCGAAGCTCGGACGAGAGCGCCCAAGTATAGAAATTCTTGCGATCTCACAGGAATGACACCTACCGATGCACCATGCAAGATTCCTGTCAAGTTCTCAAACAAGAGAGCCTCCGGCAAAGAAACACCCATAAGCTATGGAACAATTGTACTGAGAAAACAGCGCAGTGTCGATTCCAATGGAAGTACGGAAATCGGCGACACCAAACGAATATCGCGTTTGGGCTCCTTCATCAGGGTAGGAGCGCCCGAGATTGATCCTTCCGTTCAGGTACGTTCGAGTGATAACCTTGTTCGTACAGCCGTTTCGGCGATCGTTCCACCGTTCAACTACAGCAACACCCGACAGGAAGCGTCGGCTATGACGACTAAAACGACACTCAGTGAGAACGATGCTCACGGTGACGATTTTCAGAGAAAAAATGTCACAAGTTCAGCAAAAGTGACGACCGTTTGAGCGTAGAGATGTCGCTGACGGATGTCGTGCAATTATTCAGCGTTACCTTCCGGAATATACGGAGTACGGTTCACCCATGTACTTTGGTTTCATTATTTTCATGATTAATTATTTCGGGCTAGTCATAAATATCTAAGTGTAACCCATCTATTAATTTCGAACGATTCGTATTGTTCGAGAGTATAGCTTTGTATGCATCGATTACGATTTATTGATTGGTTGCGATGCCACGATGCGGGTAACAATCACGGGGATAAACTGTTCGACTGAGGCCACCGTATATCCCCCGTGTTGCAAACTTGATCAACCGCTTCGCCGTATTAATAAAGCGGTCTCGGCATTGAGAATTGTGTTCTCATTGTGGCCTGTAACGAGATTTCACAGCCATGTAGCAATCCCCAAAGTCACGACCGGTGCGTCCCGTAAATCGTGCTTTCATTGGCCGAATTTCCTCATGTACATAATAATTGGCTCAATGCCGGTATTCCATCGTGAGAAAAAGAAACAGGCCGATGTACCTTGAGTTTTTCGTTGTTGTATTCCTTGCTTGGTTACTTAGTTAACCATGTATCAACCAAGATTGTTTGATTTTCGGCCAAGTACACTGCGGGATAGTATTGCCAGTGAGTGTTTGTTAAAGAACGTGCATTGCCCAGTGATTGGGCCTTCCTTCAAACGAACTGACTTGGTTAACCGGCAATTGAATCGAGAATGATAACTACTTTTTGAAGACTGATAGTGAATCATGATGAATGGAATAAAAATATTACTCTCGGAAATGGAGTTTAACAAAACAAAAATATTGCGATTGAAATAAAATCATCATAAAACGATAGCGAAGTGTTCGGGACGTGCAGGACCGGTCTAAGTTACGAAAAAATGATAGGGGAGAACGAAGAGAAAACTAAAGTACGGTGAAAAGGTTTATATGAATTGTTTTAAGTTTCTAGTCCTCATACATCTACCGGCAATATAGCGTATAATTCGAATGTGTACGAACCACTTTACAATTGACGATTTGATTTATCGTTGATGTATGCCAGGTACGTCGATCGATTGGCCGCGCTTACAATCGCCCCAAAAGGAAGAAAACATAGACCGGTAGATGATTTTCTAAATTGAACACACGGACCGGATTATCCTCGTAAATTTACAGATAATTATTTTGCTTCTCAGATCAGATGTCTCGTATTTTCGTTGTCTTTTACGCTACCATAGATTGTCTGTTCTGCCATTCGAGCCTGTATCCTTCTCGGAAGAACAGTTGTGATCTTGGTCATTTCTATCCGAGGAAGAGATTTAACAGCACGACGCAGAGGTCATTCTTTTTGTCTTGCTCATAATCTATTAAATATTTTGTATTTTTGGCCTTTTCCAGTTCGGGTTGATCAATTTAACTCTTCCAACTTGGAATATTTATGGACGTTAAGCTTTTGTTCGAACGACAAAAGTTGCAGTGTCGCTAAAATACGGTCCGTGTCAAAACTAAAAAAAAACGCGTATATGAACTTTGTAATAGTTACTATTGTATAATTCAGTAACAAGTGTATTATTAATTGTTCTTACGCTTTCGAAGTGTGTGTCGGACTACTACAATTAATTGTATATTATCGAAACCTCATACAATAAAATTTATAGCCTATAATCTCAATTCGGAATATTATCACCCTATCTACGTATTATTGAGAATTGACGAAAATAATTTAGGAACGAGTTCGAGGAATGCGACATGCTTAAAAAGTGTTGCATTGAGTTTATTGAAAAAAATCTGTTATCGTCGCACTTTGACACCTTCGTGTTACAAAGGATATTCGTATAGATTAACAGACTTGTCTTCGGAAACCGACACGAGCGAGTTACTTCTTTCTGGGTGATATTTCACAGACCACACTTGATCGGTATGATCGTTGAACGTGTGTAAGCACTGTCGCTGCGCCAATTCCCAAATTTTTACCGTATGATCGGAACTACTAGATGCAAATTTTTTTCGATCCGGAGCGAAAGCTACGCCGAGGACCCAGGATGCATGTCCGGACAAGGTACCGGCCACGTTTGCATCTTTACTACACGATAAAACAAAAAAAGAAGCCGTTTACAAGAGTTATGGTTAGCAGTTTACAATGGAGAAAACCGTGGCTACCAATGTCCACCAGACTTACACATCGTAGAGCTTCATGTGCCCGTCGTCAGAGGCCGTCAATAATAATTGAGAATCCGGTGAAAAGCAGAGTGACCTAATTGGCATAGCATGACCTACAAAAGAACATTAAGTATTAGCCATAACCACCTGAAGTAAGATTTGATAATGCAGATAAAGTAAAATAAATTACCTTCCAATGTTCGCAAAACTTTCCCATACGCAACGTCAAAAATGTTGATGATACCATCTATCGCACCGCTTGCAATGTACTTGCCATCGGGACTCTGTGATAGAAAAAATTTGCTTGTTGAATGAATATACGTTATATAAAAACGCCACGTCTTTGTATAAAACAGCGATAGTGCGAATCAGTGCTTTCAACTTATTTCCCCCACTCGCAGACTTGCTGCTTTTTACGTGTTTTTTTATTACTTGCAGTCCCTACAATTGCAGATAACAAATTATACAGTTGACAATGCAATTTTTCAATCCGTCATTTAATAAAAATTGTACGTCTCTTTCCTTCTTTCACTCAAGCAAGGTCTTCAAACCGTTCGCAGGATCAAATTTACACACGTCAATACTTTATAGCTAATTTTATTAATTTTTTTTAAATATATATAACCAATGGTTGCTGTGAGTAGTGCAAATTCAACTTCTTTTCCAGGGCGTTATGCAACAAACGAGGGCATCTGAAGAAATCAATGTCTAGTTTTCTTACGCTCTATTTTTTTTCAAAGTATTCAATAAATCTTATTCAAGAATTGAATCTCGCAATTCCTGGTCGATCCAATTAAAAACCAAACATACCGATCAACGCCTTTTAAAACAGATTACTCTGATATGTGAAGAAAATGGACAATCGTTCAGTTTTGTGGAATGAGGGATATTCTAAGGGTTGTCTCAAGGACGCTATGGAAATATGACATATATTGACCGTAATCATGGAAAGCTGATGGAAATAGTTCGCAGCATTGGAAAAAAAATCGATACTAATGTGGTGAATGTGGTTAATATATACTTATGAAGTGAATTATTCAATCTCTATACTTACATATGCAACACTAAGGGTAAACTTTCCGCCTCTTGTGTCCAAAGTTTGCTGTTGCTTGCCAGTCTCGGTACTGTACATGTGTATTTTGCCTGCATGGCTGCCGGATACTATAAATTTGTCATCGGGTGAAAATACTACGGTCCATATGTCAACAGGACCAACTTCCACACTGGAAATTTTCTCTCCCGATTCTAGATTCCACAATCGCAGACTCGAGTCCAGAGAACTCGATGCGCACTCTGAGAATCCACAAAGCAAAATTCTATAAGCCTGTACAAAGTAATACTTCTATTCCGAGATACAGGATTCTTACTGCTTCCGTCAGAGCTCACAGCCACTGAAACAACGCCAAGGGAATGACCGGACAAGATGTGTTTTAGTTTGAGGCTACCGTCTTTTTGTTCCCAAACTTTCACGTTATCGTCCACAGAACCCGTCACAATATATTCTTTCGCATTTTCGTCATTCGATCCCATGGAATCCCTGCAACAAAAGTTACACTAGAACTCACTTCTAAATGTTCAAGTTTCATTGTCATACCGCGAGTCTTCGTTATCAGGCTGTGTTTCTTTCTTCTTCTTTGGACACCCCCAAGCACAAGTCCAAATACTATCCTCGTGAGCATTTTCTGTTTTATGTATCAGCGAATACTGATAACAATGCAAAAAAGATTCCATTAATGTATAACCTGAAAGGCGACCAACGTGTGTGTGATATACCCACCATATTATTCCGTCGCGATACGTATTTATGCGATAATCAAACTATGAAAATCTTCCTTTGTATCTTTCGAGACGCTGAAATTCAAATGCGTAAACCAAATTTTCGCATGAATAATACCAAGGAGACTAGAGTAAAGGAGTCCAAACTCCCTATCCAAACCTGTATGTACGATGTGCTTTCAATCGGACGCAGAGATGTAGTGCTCAGTTACGCCGCACGCGTCGCTAGTGATCCCCAGAGCCCATAATATACAGAGTGACAATTTGGGGATGGCCACCTATTTTTAAATCCATTTGGGCGGCCATTTTGAATCGGTTGAGGTGCGCTTTTAAAATAGTATTTCGGGAACTTTTCGAAAGAAAATATAGGGCTCATGTGAAAAAAATAAATTTCACGGAAAACAAGAAAAAAGATTTGAAAAAAAATAAAAATGGCATTCCGCGCCGACCGAAGCGAAGTCGATTCGATTTTGAACACGGAAGATCCGAATAGAAGTCGTTCGAAAAATGTTATCACTGAGAAAAACAATATCAAAATTTCGAAATCGAACGATAGTTCAAACGTTGAGTTTGACTTCCGTAGTAAATCGGGAAAGGCGGAGCCTGCGAACGGATTCAGCGGAGTGAGTAGGCGCTGGAGCTTCCGCTGCTGTGTTCGCGTCAGGGATGTCATGGGGCCGCAAACGTCACCGAGAAACGTCAAGCCGAAGCTGACGTTTTGAGAAGCCAAAATGTGCTCACAAAAAATCACCGCAACAAGCAATTTTTCGATTTTTATTCATTTTCTCAACTTCAACATGGTTTTTTTTAGTAATAATGCGTAATTTATTTACTCAAAGACATCAATTACCAAGAAAACTTTTTAAAAACAATTTTCGAAATAAAAATTCAAAAAAAAAAATTCCGAATTTTTAGGGTAGTTTTGAAAAAAAAAACTTTTCTTGTGTTTGTTAAGAAAGTGGGGGAGATTACGATATCTCCGGCGCCTTAATTTTATCATTGGATTATGTAATATGGGCGAAAAAAATACGAAAAACAAGAATAACTTTTTTCGTTTTGAGCCTTAGTTTCGCAGTTACAGCGCTTTGAAGAGTAAAACATTTATTTCCCCGATTTTTCGATGTGAATCGAATTTCCGCGTGCTTTGCATTGTTTCATCGTACTTCGTCGGTGATTTATGTAAATTGGCTGCAGATTATTAGCGCTATCCAGAATACACCACGTGGAGGTTATCTGCATTGGTATTCCTTAGTCCTGAAAAGGGCTGTTTTGTGTGTGTGTGTGTGTGTGTGTGTGTGTGTGTGTGTGTGTTGGGATTCGAGACGAATCCCAACAGTCTCAAGGTTATTTCGATAATGAAACATAAAACAGAATATGAATGGACCGGTTTTCACATTGGATTCGTCTCGATCTGATAAAAAAACATACAGTTGGAACAGGCGTATTTATCAACGTCGAATCTCATGTGAATTTTTGTTCGCATCGACGACTTTTGAATTGGGAAACGAATCCGAGTCAGCATGCAAGTGTTTCTGTTGTCGAATAGTCCCTACTAACTGAAAACTCCGCGCCCAGCATCGGATTCGTTCACGTTCATAGTCCACAGCAGCAGTAAGAGCCCTCAATGGATATTTTCGTGCCGAGAGTGATACATTTTTTAAAATCATCTACTGGGAACGAATCCGGACAGTCTCAAGGTTAGTACGATAATGAAACAGAAAACAGATTTTGAGTTGACCGTTCTTCGAGTGTGTGTGTGTGTGTGTGTGTGTGTGTGTGTGTGATAGTGGAGATTAGGAACTGTGGGGCGTCACTCCTACATTTGTATCGACTCAAAACCCTCTCCATTATGTGTGTGTGTGTGTGGGCGCACGCCCAAATATTGGTTATCCATGGTTAAATCAAGGCGCCGGAGATATCGTAATCGTGCCAGAAAGTGTATTTCAACGATTGGAGCTGCAAAAAAATGAAAAGTTCGAGATTCGTGTGAAGAGAATCAGTCGACATATTTTTTAAATTGACATTGAATTTAATCTTCAGGGCATTAAGAAAAAAAATCGCAGCGCTTTGCAACTCGGAGGGTTTTTTGGGGACACTTCGAGGTTAAAAAATTACCCACGATATCCTTCGTTCATGCATTATATCCAAACTTATACCAAATTTTCCAAATATCCTTAAATTCGCAAATTTTCAACTTTTTTTCAGTCAACATCATCACTTCGAAAAAAAATGTTTTATCCCCAGTCACTAATTGCATATCATAGAGAATGTTTTGCAGTTCGCAGAACCCTACTTTCATTTTCTGTACGATCATTAGTTCCCCAGTAATTGATTGGTAAAGTTGAAATAGACTTTTTTGCTTTGATCGACGATCACTCCGTGCCAAATCATCTTACGGAGCTCCTTAAAAGGTCGAATTGAAGATGATTATATTGTCCAAAAGAGTTTCATGGTCGCGTGATAACATTTTTTTTGAGTCCACAGCCCGATTTAAAGACGCGCAAAAATTTGTAAAAAAAAATATACATTGGTTTTCGGATTATTATATGAAAACCGTCCACGCTAAAAAAAATTCCTGTCCGGATCGAAAAACTAGACACTTGAAGGTACAATTTCCTTTTTGTTTATTTTCTGTTCGGCCATTTGTCTCCGAGTTATCCCTTGTTGAAAATCAGCCAAAAATTTGGAATTTTTTTAATGTCCCTTAATTTGTGTGAGTAGTGCATCTATTATGACTAGTTTAGGAAATCTCGGTTTTCCAACAAACTTAGTACGCAACTTTAGTCCTATATAGCGATCTTCCAACACGCGAGCAGCAAAACCAGGATCACCGCACTTTCGCTCGGCCATCTCCTCAAGAGGCCTTCACTGCCATCTCCTCACGGCCTTCACTGCCTTGAAGTGCTCGAATTTGCAACTTTATTACGATGATTTGGGAAACCGCATTTAAGGGGCAGAATTACGAAGAACGGCATTACGGCATTCGCGATTTATCGTGGAACGGGTTTTATGGGTTCGTGAAAATATGGAATAGAATCAATCTAGTCTTTTAAAATGTAAAATAGCGACCTAACTTTGCCTCGAGTCCGGGACATCATTGAAGGTGTCACACAGTGGTCCCAAAACCCAAAAGGCCGGCCAAAAGTAAAAAACGTATTCAATTCGGGTGAAAGGCTGTACTCGGGGGTTTTCCAGGTCGCTGAATACGAATTCGGATTCAAAGTTCTCTTCGAATCGACGACTTTTGAATAAGGAAATGAATCCGAGTTTGCATGCAAGTGTTTCTGTTGTGGAATAATCCCAACAAACTGAGAACGCCGGGCCGAGCATCGGATTCGTTCACATTCATAGTCCACAGGAGCAGTAGCAGTCCTCAACGGCTATTTTCGTGCGGAGGGTGAAACATTTTAAAAAATCACCCACTGGGAACGAGTCCGAATAGTCTCAAGGTTATTTCGATAATGAAACACAAAACAGAATATGAATGGACCGGTATTCACATTGGATTCGTCTCGATCTGATAAAAAACAGACAGTTGGAACTGGCGTATTTATCGTCGAATCTCACGTCAATTTTCGTTCGAATCGACGACTTCTAAATCGGAAAACGAATCTAAGTCTGCATGCAAGTGTTTCTGTTGTCGAATAATCCCTAAAAACTGAGAACGCCGCGCCGAGCATGGATTCGTTCACGTTCACAGTCCACAGAAGCAGTAGTAGTCGACAACGGCTTTTTTCGTGCCGAGGGTGAAACATTTTTCAAAATCACCTTCTGGGAACGATTCCGAACAGTCTCAAGGTGATTTCGATAATGAAACACAAAACAGAATATGAATGGACCGGTTTTCACATTGGATTCGTCTCGATCTGATAAATAACAGACAGTTGGAACAGGCGTATTAATCAACGTCGAATCTCACGTCAATTTTCGTTCGAATCGACGACTTCTAAATCGGAAAACGAATCCAAGTCTGCATGCAAGTGTTTATGTTGTCGAATAATCCCTAAAAACTGAGAACCCCGCGCCGAGCATCGGATTCGTTCACGTTCATAGTGCACAGCAGCAGTAGGAGTCCTCAATGGCTATTTTCGTGCCGAGGGTGATACATTTTTAAAAATGATCCACTGGGAACGAATCCAAAAAGTCTCAAGGTTATTTCGATAATGAAACACAAAACAGAATTTGAGTGGACCGTTTTTCATATTGCCAGAGTTTCATATTCATAGAACGCCGCGCCGAGCATCGGATTCGTTCACGTTCAGTCCACAGCAGCAGTAGTAGTCCTCAATGGCTTTTTTCGTGCCGAGGGTGAAACATTGTAAAAAACCACCCACTGGGAACGAGTCAGAACACAATGGATTCGTCTCGATCCGATAAAAAACATACAGTTGGGACAGGCGTATTTATCAACGTCGAATCTCATGTGAATTTTCGTTCGAATCGAAGCCTTTTAAATCGGGAAACGAATCCGAGTCTGCATGCAAGTGTTTCTGTTGTCGAATAGTCCCTACAAACTGAGAACGCCGCGCCGAGCATCGGATTCGTTCACGTTCATAGTCCACAGCAGCAGTAGGAGCCCTTAATGGATATTTTCGTGCCGAGGGTGATACATTTTTTTAAATCATCCACTGGGAACGAATCCAGATAGTCACAAGGTTATTACGATAATGAAACACAAAACAGAATTGAAGTGGTCCGTTCTTCATATTGGATTCGTCTCGGACCGATAAAAAAAATGTTGAAACAGGCGTATCGGTCAACGTCGAATCTCATATGAATTTTCGTTCGAATCGACGACTTTCAAATCGGGAAACGAATCCCAGTCTGCATGCAAGTGTTTCTGTTGTCGAAAAATCCATAAAAACTGACAACGCCGCGCCGAGCATCGAATGCGTTCACGTTCACAGACCACAGCGGCAGTAGTAGTCCTCAACGCCTTTTTTCGTGCCGATGGTGAAACATTTTGAAAAATTACCTTCTGGGAACGAATCCCAACAGTATCAAGGTAATTTCGATAATGTTACACAAAACAGAATAAGAATGGACCGGTTTTCACATTGAATTCGTCTCGATCTGATAAAAAAAACATACAGTTGGAAAAGGCGTATTTATCAACGTCGAATCTCATGTGAATTTTCGTTCGCATCGACGACTTTTAAATCAGGAAACGAAACCGAGTCTGCATGCAAGTGTTTCTGTTGTCGAATAATCCCTACAAACTGAGAACGCCGCGCCGATCATCGGATTCGTTTACGTTCACGGTGCACAGCAGCAGTTGTAGTCCTCAACGGCTTTTTTCGTGCTGAAGGTGAAACATTTTGAAAAATCACCTTCTAGGAACGAATCCGAACAGTCTCGAGGTTATTTCGATAATGAAACACAAAACTGAATATGAATGGACCGGTTTTCACATTGGATTCGTCTCGATCTGATAAAAAAACAGACAGTTGGAACAGGCGTATTTGTCAACGTCGAATCTCACGTCAATTTTCGTTTGAATCGACGTCTTCTAGATCGGGAAACGAATCCGAGTCTGCATGCAAGTGTTTCTGTTGTCGAATTATCCCTGCAAACTGAGAACGCCGCGCCGAGCATCGGATTTGTTCGCGTTCATAGTGCAGAGCAGCAGTAGGAGTACTCAATGGCTATTTTCGTGCCGAGGGTGATGCATTTTTTTAAATCATCCACTGGGAACGAATCCGAACAGTCTCAAGGTTATTTCGATAATGAAACACAAAACAGAATTTGAGTGGACCGTTTTTCACATTGGATTCGTCTCGATCTGATAAAAAAACATACAGTTGGAACAGGCGTATTTATCAACGTCGAATCTCATGTGAATTTTTGTTCGCATCGACGACTTTTGAATTGGGAAACGAAGCCGAGTCAGCATGCAAGTGTTTCTGTTGTCGAATAGTCCCTACTAACTGAAAACTCCGCGCCCAGCATCGGATTCGTTCACGTTCATAGTCCACAGCAGCAGTAAGAGCCCTCAATGGATATTTTCGTGCCGAGAGTGATACATTTTTTAAAATCATCTACTGGAAACGAATCCGGACAGGCTCAAGGTTAGTACGATAATGAAACAGAAAACAGATTTTGAGTTGACCGTTCTTCATATTGGATTCGTCTCGGACCGATAAAAAAAATGCTTGAAACAGGCGTATTGATCAACGTCGAATCTCATGTGAGTTTTCGTTCGAATCGACGACTTTCAAATCGGGAAACGAATCCGAGTCTGCATGCAAGTGTATCTGGTGTCGAAGAATCCCTAAAAACTGACAACGCCGCGCCGAGCATCAGATGGGTTCACGTTCACAGACCACAGCAGCAGTAGTAGTCCTGAACGGCTTTTTTCGTGCCGCGGGTGAAACATATTGAAAAACCAGCTTCTGGGAACGAATCCCAACAGTGTCAAGGTTACTTCGATCATGTAACACGAAAGAGAATATGAATGGACCGGTTTTCACAATGGATTCGTCGCGATCTGATAAAAAAACGTACAATTGGAACAGGCGTATTTATCACCGTCGAATCTCATGTGAATTTTCGTTCGCATCGACGACTTTTAAATCGGAAAACGATTCCGAGTCTGCATGCAAGTGTTTCTGTTGTCGAATAATCCCTACAAACTGAGAACGCGGCGCCGAGCATCGGAGTCGTTCATGTTCACAGTCCACAGCAGCAGTAGTAGTGCTCAATGGATTTTTTCGTGCCGAGAGTGAAACATTTAAAAATATCACCCACTGGGAACGAGTCCGAACAGTCTCAAGGTTAGTTCGATAATGAAACACAAAACAGAATATGTATGGACGGGTATTCACATTTGATTCGTCTCGATCCGATAAAAACCATTCAGTTGGAAAAGACGTATTTATGAACGTCGAATCTCATGTGAATTTTCGTTCGAATCGACGACTTTTAAATCGGGAAACAAATCCGAGTCTGCATGCAAGTGTTTCTGTTGTCGAATAGTCCCTACAAACTGAGAAAGCCGCGCCGATCATCGGATTCGTTTACGTTCACGGTGCACAGCAGCAGTAGTAGTCCTCAACGGCTTTTTTCGTGCCGAGGGTGAAACATTTTGAAAAATCACCTTCTGGGAACGAATCCGAACAGTCTCGAGGTTATTGCGATAATGAAACACAAAACTGAATATGAATGGACCGGTTTTCACATTGGATTCGTCTCGATCTGATAAAATACAGACAGTTGGAACAGGCGTATTTGTCGACGTCTAATCTCACGTCAATTTTCGTTTGAATCGACGTCTTCTAGATCGGGAAACGAATCCGAGTCTGCATGCAAGTGTTTCTGTTGTCAAATAATCCCTGCAAACTAAGAACGCCGCGCCGAGCATCGGATTTTCATAGTGCACAGCAGCAGTAGGAGTCCTCAATGGCTATTTTCGTGCCGAGGGTGATACATTTTTTTAAATCATCCACTGGAAACGAATCCGAACAGTCTCAAGGTTATTTCGATAATGAAACACAAAACAGAATTTGAGTGGACCGTTTTTCATATTGGATTTGTCTCGGTCCGATTAAAAAAACGGTTAAAACAGGCGTATTTATCAACGTCGAATCTCATGTGAATTTTCGTTCGAATCGACGACTTTTGGATCGGGAAACGAATCCGAGTCTGCATGCAAGTGTTTCTGTGGTCGAAAAATCCCTACGAACTGACAACTCCGCGCCGAGCATCGGATTCGTTCACGTTCACAGTCCACAGCAGCGGTAGTAGTCCTCAACGGCTTTTTTCGTGCCGAAGGTGAAACCTTTTGAAAAATCATCTTCTGGGAACGAATCCCAACAGTCTCAAGGTTATTTCGATAATGAAACACAAAACAGAATATGAATGGACCGGTTTTCACATTGGATTCGTCTCGATCTAATAAAAAACAGACAGTTGGAACAGGCGTATTTATCAACGTCGAATCTCATGTGAGATTTCGTTCGAATCGACGACTTTTAAATCGGGAAACAAATCCGAGTCTGCATGCAAGTGTTTCTGTTGTCGAATAATCCCTACAATCTGAGAACGCCGCGCCGATCATCGGATTCGTTTACGTTCACGGTGCACCGCAGCAGTAGTAGTCCTCAACGGCTTTTTTCGTGCCGAGGGTGAAACATTTTGAAAAATCACCTTCTGGGAACGAATCCGAACAGTCTCGAGGTTATTTCGATAATGAAACACAAAACTGAATATGAATGGACCGGTTTTCACATTGGATTCGTCTCGATCTGATAAAAAACAGACAGTTGGAACAGGCGTATTTGTCAACGGCGAATCTCACGTCAATTTTCGTTTGAATCGACGTCTTCTAGATCGGGAAACGAATCCGAGTCTGCATGCAAGTGTTTCTGTTGTCGAATAGTCCCACCTAACTGAGAACTCCGCGCCCAGCATCGGATTCGTTCACGTTCATAGTCCACAGCAGCAGTAAGAGCCCTCAATGGATATTTTCGTGCCGAGAGTGATACATTTTTTAAAAACATCCACTGGGAACGAATCCGGACAGTATCAAGGTTAGTACGATAATGAAACACAAAACAGAATTTGAGTTGACCGTTCTTCATATTGGATTCGTCTCGGACCCATAAAAAAATGGTTGAAACAGGCGTATTGATCAACGTCGAATCTCATGTGACTTTTCGTTCGAATCGACGACTTTCAATTCGGGAAACGAATCCGAGTCTGCATGCAAGTGTTTCTGGTGTCGAAAAATCCCTTAAAACTGACAACGCCGCGCCGAGCATCAGATGGGTTCACGTTCACAGACCACAGCAGCAGTAGTAGTCCTGAACGGCTTTTTTCGTGCCGAGGGTGAAACATATTGAAAAACCAGCTTCTGGGAACGAATCCCAACAGTGTCAAGGTTACTTCGATGATGTAACACGAAAGAGAATATGAATGGACCGGTTTTCACATTGGATTCGTCGCGATCTGATAAAAAAAACGGACAATTGGAACAGGCGTATTTATCACCGTCGAATCTCATGTGAATTTTCGTTCGCATCGACGACTTTTAAATCGGGAAACGATTCCGTGTCTGCATGCAAGTGTTTCTGTTGTTGAATAGTCCCTACAAACTGAGAAAGCCGCGCCGAGCATCGGATTCGGTCACGTTCATAGTCCACAGCTGCAGTAGGAGCCCTCAATGGATATTTTCGTGCCGAGGATGATACATTTTTTTAAATCATCCACTGGGAACGAATCCGAAAAGTCTTAAGGTTATTTCGATAATGAAACACAAAACAGACTTTGAGAGGACCGTTTTTCATATTGGATTCGTCTCGGTCCGATAAAAAAAACGGTTGAAACAGGCGTATTTATCAACGTCGAATCTTATGTGAATTTTCGTTCGAATCGACGACTTTTAAATCGGGAAACGAATCCGAGTCTGCATGCAAGTGTTTCTGTTGTCGAATAATCCCTACAAACTGAGAACGCGGCGCCGAGCATCGGATTCTTTCATGTTTACAGTCCACAGCAGCAGTAGTAGTGCTCAATGGCATTTTTCGTGCCGAGGGTGAGACATTTTTAAATATCACCCACTGGGAACGAGTCCGAACAGTCTCAAGGTTAGTTCGATAATGAAACACAAGAGAGAATATGTATGGACCGGTTTTCACATTGGATTCGTCTCGATCCGATAACCATCATACAGTTGGAAAAGGCGTATTTATCAACGTCGAATCTCATGTGAGATTTCGTTCGAATCGACGACTTTTAAATCGGGAAACAAATCCGAGTCTGCATGCAAGTGTTTCTGTTGTCGAATAATCCCTACATACTGAGAACGCCGCGCCGATCATCGGATTCGTTTACGTTCACGGTGCACAGCAGCAGTAGTAGTCCTCGACGGCTTTTTTCGTGCCGAGGGTGAAACATTTTGAAAAATCACTTTCTGGGAACGAATCCGAACAGTCTCGAGGTTATTTCGATAATGAAACACAAAACTGAATATGAATGGACCGGTTTTCACATTGGATTCGTCTCGATCTGATAAAAAACAGACAGTTGGAACAGGCGTATTTGTCAACGTCTAATCTCACGTCAATTTTCGTTTGAATCGACGTCTTCTAGATCGGGAAACGAATCCGAGTCTGCATGCAAGTGTTTCTGTTGTCGAATAGTCCCTACAAACTGAGAACGCCGCGCCGAGCATCGGATTCGTTCACGTTCATAGTCCACAGCAGCAGTAGGAGCCCTTAATGGATATTTTCGTGCCGAGGGTGATACATTTTTTTAAATCATCCACTGGGAACGAATCCAGATAGTCACAAGGTTATTACGATAATGAAACACAAAACAGAATTGAAGTGGTCCGTTCTTCATATTGGATTCGTCTCGGACCGATAAAAAAAATGTTGAAACAGGCGTATCGATCAACGTCGAATCTCATATGAATTTTCGTTCGAATCGACGACTTTCAAATCGGGAAACGAATCCCAGTCTGCATGCAAGTGTTTCTGTTGTCGAAAAATCCATAAAAACTGACAACGCCGCGCCGAGCACCGAATGCGTTCACGTTCACAGACCACAGCGGCAGTAGTAGTCCTCAACGCCTTTTTTCGTGCCGATGGTGAAACATTTTGAAGAATTACCTTCTGGGAACGAATCCCACCAGTATCAAGGTAATTTCGATAATGTTACACAAAACAGAATAAGAATGGACCGGTTTTCACATTGAATTCGTCTCGATCTGATAAAAAAACATACAGTTGGAAAAGGCGTATTTATCAACGTCGAATCTCATGTGAATTTTCATTCGCATCGACGACTTTTAAATCAGGAAACGAAACCGAGTCTGCATGCAAGTGTTTCTGTTGTCGAATAATCCCTACAAACTGAGAACGCCGCGCCGATCATCGGATTCGTTTACGTTCACGGTGCACAGCAGCAGTTGTAGTCCTCAACGGCTTTTTTCGTGCTGAAGGTGAAACATTTTGAAAAATCACCTTCTGGGAACGAATCCGAACAGTCTCGAGGTTAGTTCGATAATGAAACACAAAACTGAATATGAATGGACCGGTTTTCACATTGGATTCGTCTCGATCTGATAAAAAAACAGACAGTTGGAACAGGCGTATTTGTCAACGTCGAATCTCACGTCAATTTTCGTTTGAATCGACGTCTTCTAGATCGGGAAACGAATCCGAGTCTGCATGCAAGTGTTTCTGTTGTCGAATAATCCCTACAAACTGAGTACGCGGCGCCGAGCATCGGAGTCGTTCATGTTCACAGTCCACAGCAGCAGTAGTAGTGCTCAATGGATTTTTTCGTGCCGAGAGTGAAACATTTAAAAATATCACCCACTGGGAACGAGTCCGAACAGTCTCAAGGTTAGTTCGATAATGAAACACAAAACAGAATATGTATGGACGGGTATTCACATTTGATTCGTCTCGATCCGATAAAAACCATTCAGTTGGAAAAGACGTATTTATGAACGTCGAATCTCATGTGAATTTTCGTTCGAATCGACGACTTTTAAATCGGGAAAGAAATCCGAGTCTGCATTCAAGTGTTTCTGTTGTCGAATAGTCCCTACAAACTGAGAAAGCCGCGCCGATCATCGGATTCGTTTACGTTCACGGTGCACAGCAGCAGAAGTAGTCCTCAACGGCTTTTTTCGTGCCGAGGGTGAAACATTTTGAAAAATCACCTTCTGGGAACGAATCCGAACAGTCTCGAGGTTATTGCGATAATGAAACACAAAACTGAATATAAATGGACCGGTTTTCACATTGGATTCGTCTCGATCTGATAAAAAACAGACAGTTGGAACAGGCGTATTTGTCGACGTCTAATCTCACGTCAATTTTCGTTTGAATCGACGTCTTCTAGATCGGGAAACGAATCCGAGTCTGCATGCAAGTGTTTCTGTTGTCAAATAATCCCTGCAAACTAAGAACGCCGCGCCGAGCATCGGATTTTCATAGTGCACAGCAGCAGTAGGAGTCCTCAATGGCTATTTTCGTGCCGAGGGTGATACATTTTTTTAAATCATCCACTGGAAACGAATCCGAACAGTCTCAAGGTTATTTCGATAATGAAACACAAAACAGAATTTGAGTGGACGGTTTTTCATATTGGATTTCTCTCGGTCCGATTAAAAAAACGGTTAAAACAGGCGTATTTATCAACGTCGAATCTCATGTGAATTTTCGTTCGAATCGACGACTTTTGGATCGGGAAACGAATCCGAGTCTGCATGCAAGTGTTTCTGTGGTCGAAAAATCCCTACGAACTGACAACGCCGCGCCGAGCATCGGATTCGTTCACGTTCACAGTCCACAGCAGCGGTAGTAGTCCTCAACGGCTTTTTTCGTGCCGACGGTGAAACCTTTTGAAAAATCACCTTCTGGGAACGAATCCCAACAGTCTCAAGGTTATTTCGATAATGAAACACAAAACAGAATATGAATGGACCGGTTTTCACATTGGATTCGTCTCGATCTAATAAAAAACATACAGTTGGAACAGGCGTATTTATCAACGTCGAATCTCATGTGAGATTTCGTTCGAATCGACGACTTTTAAATCGGGAAACAAATTCGAGTCTGCATGCAAGTGTTTCTGTTGTCGAATTATCCTTACAAACTGAGAACGCCGCGCCGATCATCGGATTCGTTTACGTTCACGGTGCACCGCAGCAGTAGTAGTCCTCAACGGCTTTTTTCGTGCCGAGGGTGAAACATTTTGAAAATTCACCTTCTGGGAACGAATCCGAACAGTCTCGAGGTTATTTCGATAATGAAACACAAAACTGAATATGAATGGACCGGTTTTCACATTGTATTCGTCTCGATCTGATAAAAAAACAGACAGTTGGAACAGGCGTATTTGTCAACGGCGATTCTCACGTCAATTTTCGTTTGAATCGACGTCTTCTAGATCGGGAAACGAATCCGAGTCTGCATGCAAGTGTTTCTGTTGTCGAATAGTCCCACCTAATTGAGAACTCCGCGCCCAGCATCGGATTCGTTCACGTTCATAGTCCACAGCAGCAGTAAGAGCCCTCAATGGATATTTTCGTGCCGAGAGTGATACATTTTTTAAAAACATCCACTGGGAACGAATCCGGACAGTATCAAGGTTAGTACGATAATGAAACACAAAACAGAATTTGAGTTGACCGTTCTTCATATTGGACTCGTCTCGGACCCATAAAAAAAAATGGTTGAAACAGGCGTATTGATCAACGTCGAATCTCATGTGAGTTTTCGTTCGAATCGACGACTTTCAATTCGGGAAACGAATCCGAGTCTGCATGCAAGTGTTTCTGGTGTCGAAAAATCCCTAAAAACTGACAACGCCGCGCCGAGCATGTGATGGGTTCACGTTCACAGACCACAGCAGCAGTAGTAGTCCTGAACGGCTTTTTTCGTGCCGAGGGTGAAACATATTGAAAAACCAGCTTCTGGGAACGAATCCCAACAGTGTCAAGGTTACTTCGATGATGTTACACGAAAGAGAATATGAATGGACCGGTTTTCACATTGGATTCGTCGCGATCTGATAAAAAAACGTACAATTGGAACAGGCGTATTTATCACCGTCGAATCTCATGTGAATTTTCGTTCGCATCGACGACTTTTAAATCGGGAAACGATTCCGTGTCTGCATGCAAGTGTTTCTGTTGTTGAATAGTCCCTACAAACTGAGAAAGCCGCGCCGAGCATCGGATTCGGTCACGTTCATAGTCCACAGCTGCAGTAGGAGCCCTCAATGGATATTTTCGTGCCGAGGATGATACATTTTTTTAAATCATCCACTGGGAACGAATCCGAAAAGTCTTAAGGTTATTTCGATAATGAAACACAAAACAGACTTTGAGAGGACCGTTTTTCATATTGGATTCGTCTCGGTCCGATAAAAAAAAACGGTTGAAACAGGCGTATTTATCAACGTCGAATCTTATGTGAATTTTCGTTCGAATCGACGACTTTTAAATCGGGAAACGAATCCGAGTCTGCATGCAAGTGTTTCTGTTGTCGAATAATCCCTACAAACTGAGAACGCGGCGCCGAGCATCGGATTCTTTCATCTTTACAGTCCACAGCAGCAGTAGTAGTGCTCAATGGCTTTTTTCGTGCCGAGGGTGAGACATTTTTAAATATCACCCACTGGGAACGAGTCCGAACAGTCTCAAGGTTAGTTCGATAATGAAACACAAGAGAGAATATGTATGGACCGGTTTTCACATTGGATTCGTCTCGATCCGATAACCATCATACAGTTGGAAAAGGCGTATTTATCAACGTCGAATCTCATGTGAGATTTCGTTCGAATCGACGACTTTTAAATCGGGAAACAAATCCGAGTCTGCATGCAAGTGTTTCTGTTGTCGAATAATCCCTACAAACTGAGAACGCCGCGCCGATCATCGGATTCGTTTACGTTCACGGTGCACAGCAGCAGTAGTAGTCCTCGACGGCTTTTTTCGTGCCGAGGGTGAAACATTTTGAAAAATCACTTTCTGGGAACGAATCCGAACAGTCTCGAGGCTATTTCGATAATGAAACACAAAACTGAATATGAATGGACCGGTTTTCACATTGGATTCGTCTCGATCTGATAAAAAACAGACAGTTGGAACAGGCGTATTTGTCAACGTCTAATCTCACGTCAATTTTCGATTGAATCGACGTCTTCTAGATCGGGAAACGAATCCGAGTCTGCATGAAAGTGTTTCTGTTGTCAAATAATCCCTGCAAACTAAGAACGCCGCGCCGAGCATCGGATTTGTTCACGTTCATAGTGCACAGCAGCAGTAGGAGACCTCAATGGCTATTTTCGTGCCGAGGGTGGTACATTTTTTTAAATCATCCACTGGGAACGAATCCGAACAATCTCAAGGTTATTTCGATAATGAAACACAAAACAGAATTTGAGTGGACCGTTTTTCATATTGGATTCGTCTCGGTCCGATTAAAAAAACGGTTGAAACAGGCGTATTTATCAACGTCGAATCTCATGTGAATTTTCGTTCGAATCGACGACTTTTGGATCGGGAAACGAATCCGAGTCTGCATGCAAGTGTTTCTGTGGTCGAAAAATCCCTACGAACTGACACCGCTGCGCCGAGCATCGGATTCGTTCACGTTCAAAGTCCACAGCAGCGGTAGTAGTCCTCAACGGCTTTTTTCGTGCCGAAGGTGAAACCTTTTGAAAAATCACCTTCTGGGAACGAATCCCAACAGTCTCAAGGTTATTTCGATGATGAAACACAAAAGAGAATATGAATGGACCGGTTTTCACATTGGAATCGTCTCGATCCGATTACAATCATACAGTTGGAAAAGGCGTATTTATCAACGTCGAATCTCATGTCAGATTTCGTTCGAATCGACGACTTTTAAATCGGGAAACAAATTCGAGTCTGCATGCAAGTGTTTCTGATGTCGAATAATCCCTACAATCTGAGAACGCCGCGCCGATCATCGGATTCGTTTACGTTCACGGTGCACAGCAGCAGTAGTAGTCCTCAACGGCTTTTTTCGTGCCGAGGGTGAAACATTTTGAAAAATCACCTTCTGGGAACGAATCCGAACAGTTTCGAGGTTATTTCGTTAATGTAACACAAAACTGAATATGAATGGACCGGTTTTCACATTGGATTCGTCTCGATCTGATAAAAAACAGACAGTTGGAAAAGGCGTATTTGTCAACGTCGAATCTCACGTCAATTTTCGTTTGAATCGACGTCTTCTAGATCGGGAAACGAATCCGAGTCTGCATGCAAGAGTTTCTGTTGTCGAATAATCCCCGCAAACTGAGAACGCCGCGCCGAGCATCGGATTTGTTCACGTTCATAGTGCACAGCAGCAGTAGGAGATCTCAATGGCTATTTTCGTGCCGAGGGTGATACATTTTTTTAAATTATCCACTGGGAACGAATCCGAACAGTCTCAAGGTTATTTCGATAATGAAACACAAAACAGAATTTGAGTGGACCGTTTTTCATATTGGATTCGTCTCGGTCCGATTAAAAAAACGGTTGAAACAGGCGTATTTATCAACGTCGAATCTCATGTGAATTTTCGGTCGAATCGACGACTTATGAATCGGGAAACGAATCCGAGTCTGCATCCAAGTGTTTCTGTTGTCGAAAAATCCCTACGAACTGACAACGCCGCGCCGAGCATCGGATTCGTTCACGATCACAGTCCACAGCAGCGGTAGTAGTCGTCAACGGTTTTTTTCGTGCCGAGGGTGAAACCTTTTGAAAAATCACCTTCTGGGAACGAATCCCAACAGTCTCAAGGTTATTTCGATAATGAAACACAAAACAGAATATGAATGGACCGGTTTTCACATTGGATTCGTCTCGATCTGATAAAAAAACATACAGTTGGAACAGGCGTATTTATCAACGTCGAATCTCATGTAAATTTTTGTTCGCATCGACGACTTTTGAATCGGGAAACGAATCCGAGTCAGCATGCAAGTATTTCTGATGTAGAATAATCCCTACAAACTGAGAACCCCGCGCCGAGCATCGTATTCGCTCACGTTCACAGTCCACAGCAGCCGTAGTAGGCCTCAATAGCTTTTTTCGTGCCGAGGGTGAAACATTTAAAAAAATCACCCACTGGCAACGAGTCCGAACAGTCTCAAGGTTATTTCGATAATGAAACACAAATCAGAATATGAATGGACCGGTTTTCACATCAGATTCGTCTCGATCCGATAATGAACATCCAGTTGGAACAGGCGTATTTATCAACGTCGAATCTCATGTGAATTTTCGTACGAATTGACGACTTTTGAATGGGGAAACGAATCCGAGTCTGCATGCAAGTGTTTCTGTTGTCGAATAGTCCCTAGTAACTGAGAACTCCGCGCCCAGCATCGGATTCGTTCACGTTCATAGTCCACAGCAGCAGTAGGAGCCCTCAATGGATATTTTCGTGCCGAGAGTGATACATTTTTCAAAATCATCCACTGGGAACGAATCCGGACAGTCTCAAGGTTAGTACGATAATGTAACACAAAAGAGAATTTGAGTTGACCGTTCTTCATATTGGACTCGTCTCGGACCCATAAAAAAAAATGGTTGAAACAGGCGTATTGATCAACGTCGAATCTCATGTGAGTTTTCGTTCGAATCGACGACTTTCAATTCGGGAAACGAATCCGAGTCTGCATGCAAGTGTTTCTGGTGTCGAAAAATCCCTAAAAACTGACAACGCCGCGCCGAGCATGTGATGGGTTCACGTTCACAGACCACAGCAGCAGTAGTAGTCCTGAACGGCTTTTTTCGTGCCGAGGGTGAAACATATTGAAAAACCAGCTTCTGGGAACGAATCCCAACAGTGTCAAGGTTACTTCGATGATGTTACACGAAAGAGAATATGAATGGACCGGTTTTCACATTGGATTCGTCGCGATCTGATAAAAAAACGTACAATTGGAACAGGCGTATTTATCACCGTCGAATCTCATGTGAATTTTCGTTCGCATCGACGACTTTTAAATCGGGAAACGATTCCGTGTCTGCATGCAAGTGTTTCTGTTGTTGAATAGTCCCTACAAACTGAGAAAGCCGCGCCGAGCATCGGATTCGGTCACGTTCATAGTCCACAGCTGCAGTAGGAGCCCTCAATGGATATTTTCGTGCCGAGGATGATACATTTTTTTAAATCATCCACTGGGAACGAATCCGAAAAGTCTTAAGGTTATTTCGATAATGAAACACAAAACAGACTTTGAGAGGACCGTTTTTCATATTGGATTCGTCTCGGTCCGATGAAAAAAAACGGTTGAAACAGGCGTATTTATCAACGTCGAATCTTATGTGAATTTTCGTTCGAATCGACGACTTTTAAATCGGGAAACGAATCCGAGTCTGCATGCAAGTGTTTCTGTTGTCGAATAATCCCTACAAACTGAGAACGCGGCGCCGAGCATCGGATTCTTTCATCTTTACAGTCCACAGCAGCAGTAGTAGTGCTCAATGGCTTTTTTCGTGCCGAGGGTGAGACATTTTTAAATATCACCCACTGGGAACGAGTCCGAACAGTCTCAAGGTTAGTTCGATAATGAAACACAAGAGAGAATATGTATGGACCGGTTTTCACATTGGATTCGTCTCGATCCGATAACCATCATACAGTTGGAAAAGGCGTATTTATCAACGTCGAATCTCATGTGAGATTTCGTTCGAATCGACGACTTTTAAATCGGGAAACAAATCCGAGTCTGCATGCAAGTGTTTCTGTTGTCGAATAATCCCTACAAACTGAGAACGCCGCGCCGATCATCGGATTCGTTTACGTTCACGGTGCACAGCAGCAGTAGTAGTCCTCGACGGCTTTTTTCGTGCCGAGGGTGAAACATTTTGAAAAATCACTTTCTGGGAACGAATCCGAACAGTCTCGAGGCTATTTCGATAATGAAACACAAAACTGAATATGAATGGACCGGTTTTCACATTGGATTCGTCTCGATCTGATAAAAAACAGACAGTTGGAACAGGCGTATTTGTCAACGTCTAATCTCACGTCAATTTTCGATTGAATCGACGTCTTCTAGATCGGGAAACGAATCCGAGTCTGCATGAAAGTGTTTCTGTTGTCAAATAATCCCTGCAAACTAAGAACGCCGCGCCGAGCATCGGATTTGTTCACGTTCATAGTGCACAGCAGCAGTAGGAGACCTCAATGGCTATTTTCGTGCCGAGGGTGGTACATTTTTTTAAATCATCCACTGGGAACGAATCCGAACAATCTCAAGGTTATTTCGATAATGAAACACAAAACAGAATTTGAGTGGACCGTTTTTCATATTGGATTCGTCTCGGTCCGATTAAAAAAACGGTTGAAACAGGCGTATTTATCAACGTCGAATCTCATGTGAATTTTCGTTCGAATCGACGACTTTTGGATCGGGAAACGAATCCGAGTCTGCATGCAAGTGTTTCTGTGGTCGAAAAATCCCTACGAACTGACACCGCTGCGCCGAGCATCGGATTCGTTCACGTTCAAAGTCCACAGCAGCGGTAGTAGTCCTCAACGGCTTTTTTCGTGCCGAAGGTGAAACCTTTTGAAAAATCACCTTCTGGGAACGAATCCCAACAGTCTCAAGGTTATTTCGATGATGAAACACAAAAGAGAATATGAATGGACCGGTTTTCACATTGGAATCGTCTCGATCCGATTACAATCATACAGTTGGAAAAGGCGTATTTATCAACGTCGAATCTCATGTCAGATTTCGTTCGAATCGACGACTTTTAAATCGGGAAACAAATTCGAGTCTGCATGCAAGTGTTTCTGATGTCGAATAATCCCTACAATCTGAGAACGCCGCGCCGATCATCGGATTCGTTTACGTTCACGGTGCACAGCAGCAGTAGTAGTCCTCAACGGCTTTTTTCGTGCCGAGGGTGAAACA
The DNA here is from genome assembly GCA_963210295.1 of Ophion ellenae. Classification (NCBI taxonomy): domain Eukaryota; kingdom Metazoa; phylum Arthropoda; class Insecta; order Hymenoptera; family Ichneumonidae; genus Ophion; species Ophion ellenae. The sequence continues at coordinate 7,235,190 of OY723394.1, forward strand.
TTTTGAAAAATCACCTTCTGGGAACGAATCCGAACAGTTTCGAGGTTATTTCGTTAATGTAACACAAAACTGAATATGAATGGACCGGTTTTCACATTGGATTCGTCTCGATCTGATAAAAAACAGACAGTTGGAAAAGGCGTATTTGTCAACGTCGAATCTCACGTCAATTTTCGTTTGAATCGACGTCTTCTAGATCGGGAAACGAATCCGAGTCTGCATGCAAGAGTTTCTGTTGTCGAATAATCCCCGCAAACTGAGAACGCCGCGCCGAGCATCGGATTTGTTCACGTTCATAGTGCACAGCAGCAGTAGGAGATCTCAATGGCTATTTTCGTGCCGAGGGTGATACATTTTTTTAAATTATCCACTGGGAACGAATCCGAACAGTCTCAAGGTTATTTCGATAATGAAACACAAAACAGAATTTGAGTGGACCGTTTTTCATATTGGATTCGTCTCGGTCCGATTAAAAAAACGGTTGAAACAGGCGTATTTATCAACGTCGAATCTCATGTGAATTTTCGGTCGAATCGACGACTTATGAATCGGGAAACGAATCCGAGTCTGCATCCAAGTGTTTCTGTTGTCGAAAAATCCCTACGAACTGACAACGCCGCGCCGAGCATCGGATTCGTTCACGATCACAGTCCACAGCAGCGGTAGTAGTCGTCAACGGTTTTTTTCGTGCCGAGGGTGAAACCTTTTGAAAAATCACCTTCTGGGAACGAATCCCAACAGTCTCAAGGTTATTTCGATAATGAAACACAAAACAGAATATGAATGGACCGGTTTTCACATTGGATTCGTCTCGATCTGATAAAAAAACATACAGTTGGAACAGGCGTATTTATCAACGTCGAATCTCATGTAAATTTTTGTTCGCATCGACGACTTTTGAATCGGGAAACGAATCCGAGTCAGCATGCAAGTATTTCTGATGTAGAATAATCCCTACAAACTGAGAACCCCGCGCCGAGCATCGTATTCGCTCACGTTCACAGTCCACAGCAGCCGTAGTAGGCCTCAATAGCTTTTTTCGTGCCGAGGGTGAAACATTTAAAAAAATCACCCACTGGCAACGAGTCCGAACAGTCTCAAGGTTATTTCGATAATGAAACACAAATCAGAATATGAATGGACCGGTTTTCACATCAGATTCGTCTCGATCCGATAATGAACATCCAGTTGGAACAGGCGTATTTATCAACGTCGAATCTCATGTGAATTTTCGTACGAATTGACGACTTTTGAATGGGGAAACGAATCCGAGTCTGCATGCAAGTGTTTCTGTTGTCGAATAGTCCCTAGTAACTGAGAACTCCGCGCCCAGCATCGGATTCGTTCACGTTCATAGTCCACAGCAGCAGTAGGAGCCCTCAATGGATATTTTCGTGCCGAGAGTGATACATTTTTCAAAATCATCCACTGGGAACGAATCCGGACAGTCTCAAGGTTAGTACGATAATGTAACACAAAAGAGAATTTGAGTTGACCGTTCTTCATATTGGATTCGTCTCGGACCAATAAAAAAAAATGGTTGAAACAGGCGTATTGATCAACGTCGAATCTCATGTGAGTTTTCGTTCGAATCGACGACTTTCAAATCGGGAAACGAATCCGAGTCTGCATGCAAGTGTTTCGGGTATCGAAAAATCCCTAAAAACTGACAACGCCGCGCCGAGCACCAGATGGGTTCACGTTCACAGACCACAGCAGCAGTAGTAGTCCTGAACGGCTTTTTTCGTGCTGAGGGTGAAACATATTGAAAAACCAGCTTCTGGGAACGAATCCCAATAGTGTGGAGGTTACTTCGATCATGTAACACGAAAAAGAATATGAATGGACCGGTTTTCACATTGGATTCGTCGCGATCTGATAAAAAAACGTACAATTGGAACAGGCGTATCGCATCGACGACTTTTAAATCGGGAAACGATTCCGAGTCTGCATGCAAGTCTTTCTGTTGTCGAATAATCCCGACAAACTGAGAACGCGGCGCCGAGCATCGGAGTCGTTCATGTTCACAGTCCACACCAGCAGTAGTTGTGCTCAATGGATTTTTTCGTGCCGAGGGTGAAACATTTTAAAATATCACCCACTGGGAACGAGTCCGAACAGTCTCAAGGATAGTTCGATAATGAAACACAAAACAGAATATGTATGGACGGGTTTTCACATTTGATTCGTCTCGATCCGATAAAAACCATACAGTTGGAAAAGACGTATTTATGAACGTCGAATCTCATGTGAATTTTCGTTCGAATCGACGACTTTTAAATCGGGAAACAAATCCGAGTCTGCATGCAAGTGTTTCTGTTGTCAAATAGGCCCTACAAACTGAGAAAGCCGCGCCGAGCATCGGATTCGGTCACGTTCATAGTCCACAGCTGCCGTAGGAGCCCTCAATGGATATTTTCGTGCCGAGGGTGATACATTTTTTTAAATCATCCACTGGGAACGAATCCGAAAAGTCTCAAGGTTATTTCGATAATGAAACACAAAACAGACTTTGAGTGGACCGTTTATCATATTGGATTCGTCTCGGTCCGATAAAAAAGTAACGGTTGAAACAGGCGTATTTATCAACGTCGAATCTTATGTGAATTTTCGTTCGAATCGACGACTTTTAAATCGCGAAACGAATCCGAGTATGCATGCAAGTGTTTCTGTTCTCGAATAATCCCTACAAACTGAGAACGCGGCGCCGAGCATCGGATTCTTTCATGGTCACAGTCCACAGCAGCAGTAGTAGTGCTCAATGGCTTTTTCGTGCCGAGGGTGAGACATTTTTAAATATCACCCACTGGGAACGAGTCCGAACAGTCTCAAGGTTAGTTCGATAATGAAACACAAGAGAGAATATGTATGGACCGGTTTTCACATTGGATTCGTCTCGATCCGATAACAATCATACAGTTGGAAAATGCGTATTTATCAACGTCGAATCTCATGTGAGATTTCGTTCGAATCGACGACTTTTAAATCGGGAAACAAATCCGAGTCTGCATGCAAGTGTTTCTGTTGTCGAATAGTCCCTACAAACTGAGAACGCCGCGCCAAGCATCGGATTCGTTCACGTTCATAGTCCACAGCAGCAGTAGTAGTCCTCAATGGCTTTTTTCGTGCCGAGGGTGAAATATTTTAAATAATCACCCACTGGGAGCGAGTCCGAACAGTCTCAAGGTTATTTCGATAATGAAACACAAAACAGAATATGTGTGGACCGGTTTTCACATGGGATTCGTCTCGGTCCGAAAAAAAAAACAATTGACAAAGGCATATTTATCGACGTCGAATCTCATGTGAATTTTCGTTCGAATCGACGACTTTTAGATCGGGAAACGAATCCGAGTCTGCATGCAAGTGTTTCTGTTGTCGAAAAATCCCTACAAACGGAGAACGCCGCGCCGGGCATAGGATTCGGTCACGTTCAGAGTCCACAGCTCCACTAGTAGTGCTCAACGACTTTTTTCGTGCCGAAGGTGAAACGTTTTTAAAAATCACCTTCTGGGAACGAATCCGAACAGTCTCAAGGATACTTCGATAATGAAGCACATAACAGAAAAACACAGTTGTCGAATAATCCCTACAAACTGAGAACGCCGGGCCGAGCATCGGATTCGTTCACGTTCACAGACCACAGCAGCAGTAGTAGTCCTCAACCGCTGTTTTCGTGCCGAGGGTGAAACATTTTGAAAAATCACCTTCTGGGAACGAATCCGAACAGTCTCAAGGTTATTTCGATAATGAAACACAAAACAGAATTTGAGTGGACCGTTTTTCATATTGGATTCGTCTCGGTCCGATTAAAAAAACGGTTGAAACAGGCGTATTTATCAACGTCGAATCTCATGTGAATTTTCGGTCGAATCGACGACTTATGAATCGGGAAACGAATCCGAGTCTGCATCCAAGTGTTTCTGTTGTCGAAAAATCCCTACGAACTGACAACGCCGCGCCGAGCATCGGATTCGTTCACGATCACAGTCCACAGCAGCGGTAGTAGTCGTCAACGGTTTTTTTCGTGCCGAGGGTGAAACCTTTTGAAAAATCACCTTCTGGGAACGAATCCCAACAGTCTCAAGGTTATTTCGATAATGAAACACAAAACAGAATATGAATGGACCGGTTTTCACATTGGATTCGTCTCGATCTGATAAAAAAACATACAGTTGGAACAGGCGTATTTATCAACGTCGAATCTCATGTAAATTTTTGTTCGCATCGACGACTTTTGAATCGGGAAACGAATCCGAGTCAGCATGCAAGTATTTCTGATGTAGAATAATCCCTACAAACTGAGAACCCCGCGCCGAGCATCGTATTCGCTCACGTTCACAGTCCACAGCAGCCGTAGTAGGCCTCAATAGCTTTTTTCGTGCCGAGGGTGAAACATTTAAAAAAATCACCCACTGGCAACGAGTCCGAACAGTCTCAAGGTTATTTCGATAATGAAACACAAATCAGAATATGAATGGACCGGTTTTCACATCAGATTCGTCTCGATCCGATAATGAACATCCAGTTGGAACAGGCGTATTTATCAACGTCGAATCTCATGTGAATTTTCGTACGAATTGACGACTTTTGAATGGGGAAACGAATCCGAGTCTGCATGCAAGTGTTTCTGTTGTCGAATAGTCCCTAGTAACTGAGAACTCCGCGCCCAGCATCGGATTCGTTCACGTTCATAGTCCACAGCAGCAGTAGGAGCCCTCAATGGATATTTTCGTGCCGAGAGTGATACATTTTTCAAAATCATCCACTGGGAACGAATCCGGACAGTCTCAAGGTTAGTACGATAATGTAACACAAAAGAGAATTTGAGTTGACCGTTCTTCATATTGGATTCGTCTCGGACCAATAAAAAAAAATGGTTGAAACAGGCGTATTGATCAACGTCGAATCTCATGTGAGTTTTCGTTCGAATCGACGACTTTCAAATCGGGAAACGAATCCGAGTCTGCATGCAAGTGTTTCGGGTATCGAAAAATCCCTAAAAACTGACAACGCCGCGCCGAGCACCAGATGGGTTCACGTTCACAGACCACAGCAGCAGTAGTAGTCCTGAACGGCTTTTTTCGTGCTGAGGGTGAAACATATTGAAAAACCAGCTTCTGGGAACGAATCCCAATAGTGTGGAGGTTACTTCGATCATGTAACACGAAAAAGAATATGAATGGACCGGTTGTCACATTGGATTCGTCGCGATCTGATAAAAAAACGTACAATTGGAACAGGCGTATCGCATCGACGACTTTTAAATCGGGAAACGATTCCGAGTCTGCATGCAAGTCTTTCTGTTGTCGAATAATCCCGACAAACTGAGAACGCGGCGCCGAGCATCGGAGTCGTTCATGTTCACAGTCCACACCAGCAGTAGTTGTGCTCAATGGATTTTTTCGTGCCGAGGGTGAAACATTTTAAAATATCACCCACTGGGAACGAGTCCGAACAGTCTCAAGGATAGTTCGATAATGAAACACAAAACAGAATATGTATGGACGGGTTTTCACATTGGATTCGTCTCGATCTGATAAAAAACAGACAGTTGGAAAAGGCGTATTTGTCAACGTCGAATCTCACGTCAATTTTCGTTTGAATCGACGTCTTCTAGATCGGGAAACGAATCCGAGTCTGCATGCAAGAGTTTCTGTTGTCGAATAATCCCCGCAAACTGAGAACGCCGCGCCGAGCATCGGATTTGTTCACGTTCATAGTGCACAGCAGCAGTAGGAGATCTCAATGGCTATTTTCGTGCCGAGGGTGATACATTTATTTAAATTATCCACTGGGAACGAATCCGAACAGTCTCAAGGTTATTTCGATAATGAAACACAAAACAGAATTTGAGTGGACCGTTTTTCATATTGGATTCGTCTCGGTCCGATTAAAAAAACGGTTGAAACAGGCGTATTTATCAACGTCGAATCTCATGTGAATTTTCGGTCGAATCGACGACTTATGAATCGGGAAACGAATCCGAGTCTGCATCCAAGTGTTTCTGTTGTCGAAAAATCCCTACGAACTGACAACGCCGCGCCGAGCATCGGATTCGTTCACGATCACAGTCCACAGCAGCGGTAGTAGTCGTCAACGGTTTTTTTCGTGCCGAGGGTGAAACCTTTTGAAAAATCACCTTCTGGGAACGAATCCCAACAGTCTCAAGGTTATTTCGATAATGAAACACAAAACAGAATATGAATGGACCGGTTTTCACATTGGATTCGTCTCGATCTGATAAAAAAACATACAGTTGGAACAGGCGTATTTATCAACGTCGAATCTCATGTAAATTTTTGTTCGCATCGACGACTTTTGAATCGGGAAACGAATCCGAGTCAGCATGCAAGTATTTCTGATGTAGAATAATCCCTACAAACTGAGAACCCCGCGCCGAGCATCGTATTCGCTCACGTTCACAGTCCACAGCAGCCGTAGTAGGCCTCAATAGCTTTTTTCGTGCCGAGGGTGAAACATTTAAAAAAATCACCCACTGGCAACGAGTCCGAACAGTCTCAAGGTTATTTCGATAATGAAACACAAATCAGAATATGAATGGACCGGTTTTCACATCAGATTCGTCTCGATCCGATAATGAACATCCAGTTGGAACAGGCGTATTTATCAACGTCGAATCTCATGTGAATTTTCGTACGAATTGACGACTTTTGAATGGGGAAACGAATCCGAGTCTGCATGCAAGTGTTTCTGTTGTCGAATAGTCCCTAGTAACTGAGAACTCCGCGCCCAGCATCGGATTCGTTCACGTTCATAGTCCACAGCAGCAGTAGGAGCCCTCAATGGATATTTTCGTGCCGAGAGTGATACATTTTTCAAAATCATCCACTGGGAACGAATCCGGACAGTCTCAAGGTTAGTACGATAATGTAACACAAAAGAGAATTTGAGTTGACCGTTCTTCATATTGGATTCGTCTCGGACCAATAAAAAAAAATGGTTGAAACAGGCGTATTGATCAACGTCGAATCTCATGTGAGTTTTCGTTCGAATCGACGACTTTCAAATCGGGAAACGAATCCGAGTCTGCATGCAAGTGTTTCGGGTATCGAAAAATCCCTAAAAACTGACAACGCCGCGCCGAGCACCAGATGGGTTCACGTTCACAGACCACAGCAGCAGTAGTAGTCCTGAACGGCTTTTTTCGTGCTGAGGGTGAAACATATTGAAAAACCAGCTTCTGGGAACGAATCCCAATAGTGTGGAGGTTACTTCGATCATGTAACACGAAAAAGAATATGAATGGACCGGTTTTCACATTGGATTCGTCGCGATCTGATAAAAAAACGTACAATTGGAACAGGCGTATCGCATCGACGACTTTTAAATCGGGAAACGATTCCGAGTCTGCATGCAAGTCTTTCTGTTGTCGAATAATCCCGACAAACTGAGAACGCGGCGCCGAGCATCGGAGTCGTTCATGTTCACAGTCCACACCAGCAGTAGTTGTGCTCAATGGATTTTTTCGTGCCGAGGGTGAAACATTTTAAAATATCACCCACTGGGAACGAGTCCGAACAGTCTCAAGGATAGTTCGATAATGAAACACAAAACAGAATATGTATGGACGGGTTTTCACATTTGATTCGTCTCGATCCGATAAAAACCATACAGTTGGAAAAGACGTATTTATGAACGTCGAATCTCATGTGAATTTTCGTTCGAATCGACGACTTTTAAATCGGGAAACAAATCCGAGTCTGCATGCAAGTGTTTCTGTTGTCAAATAGGCCCTACAAACTGAGAAAGCCGCGCCGAGCATCGGATTCGGTCACGTTCATAGTCCACAGCTGCCGTAGGAGCCCTCAATGGATATTTTCGTGCCGAGGGTGATACATTTTTTTAAATCATCCACTGGGAACGAATCCGAAAAGTCTCAAGGTTATTTCGATAATGAAACACAAAACAGACTTTGAGTGGACCGTTTATCATATTGGATTCGTCTCGGTCCGATAAAAAAGTAACGGTTGAAACAGGCGTATTTATCAACGTCGAATCTTATGTGAATTTTCGTTCGAATCGACGACTTTTAAATCGCGAAACGAATCCGAGTATGCATGCAAGTGTTTCTGTTCTCGAATAATCCCTACAAACTGAGATCGCGGCGCCGAGCATCGGATTCTTTCATGGTCACAGTCCACAGCAGCAGTAGTAGTGCTCAATGGCTTTTTCGTGCCGAGGGTGAGACATTTTTAAATATCACCCACTGGGAACGAGTCCGAACAGTCTCAAGGTTAGTTCGATAATGAAACACAAGAGAGAATATGTATGGACCGGTTTTCACATTGGATTCGTCTCGATCCGATAACAATCATACAGTTGGAAAATGCGTATTTATCAACGTCGAATCTCATGTGAGATTTCGTTCGAATCGACGACTTTTAAATCGGGAAACAAATCCGAGTCTGCATGCAAGTGTTTCTGTTGTCGAATAGTCCCTACAAACTGAGAACGCCGCGCCAAGCATCGGATTCGTTCACGTTCATAGTCCACAGCAGCAGTAGTAGTCCTCAATGGCTTTTTTCGTGCCGAGGGTGAAATATTTTAAATAATCACCCACTGGGAGCGAGTCCGAACAGTCTCAAGGTTATTTCGATAATGAAACACAAAACAGAATATGTGTGGACCGGTTTTCACATGGGATTCGTCTCGGTCCGAAAAAAAAAACAATTGACAAAGGCATATTTATCGACGTCGAATCTCATGTGAATTTTCGTTCGAATCGACGACTTTTAGATCGGGAAACGAATCCGAGTCTGCATGCAAGTGTTTCTGTTGTCGAAAAATCCCTACAAACGGAGAACGCCGCGCCGGGCATAGGATTCGGTCACGTTCAGAGTCCACAGCTCCACTAGTAGTGCTCAACGACTTTTTTCGTGCCGAAGGTGAAACGTTTTTAAAAATCACCTTCTGGGAACGAATCCGAACAGTCTCAAGGATACTTCGATAATGAAGCACATAACAGAAAAACACAGTTGTCGAATAATCCCTACAAACTGAGAACGCCGGGCCGAGCATCGGATTCGTTCACGTTCACAGACCACAGCAGCAGTAGTAGTCCTCAACCGCTGTTTTCGTGCCGAGGGTGAAACATTTTGAAAAATCACCTTCTGGGAACGAATCCGAACAGTCTCAAGGTTATTTCGATAATGAAACACAAAACAGAATTTGAGTGGACCGTTTTTCATATTGGATTCGTCTCGGTCCGATTAAAAAAACGGTTGAAACAGGCGTATTTATCAACGTCGAATCTCATGTGAATTTTCGGTCGAATCGACGACTTATGAATCGGGAAACGAATCCGAGTCTGCATCCAAGTGTTTCTGTTGTCGAAAAATCCCTACGAACTGACAACGCCGCGCCGAGCATCGGATTCGTTCACGATCACAGTCCACAGCAGCGGTAGTAGTCGTCAACGGTTTTTTTCGTGCCGAGGGTGAAACCTTTTGAAAAATCACCTTCTGGGAACGAATCCCAACAGTCTCAAGGTTATTTCGATAATGAAACACAAAACAGAATATGAATGGACCGGTTTTCACATTGGATTCGTCTCGATCTGATAAAAAAACATACAGTTGGAACAGGCGTATTTATCAACGTCGAATCTCATGTAAATTTTTGTTCGCATCGACGACTTTTGAATCGGGAAACGAATCCGAGTCAGCATGCAAGTATTTCTGATGTAGAATAATCCCTACAAACTGAGAACCCCGCGCCGAGCATCGTATTCGCTCACGTTCACAGTCCACAGCAGCCGTAGTAGGCCTCAATAGCTTTTTTCGTGCCGAGGGTGAAACATTTAAAAAAATCACCCACTGGCAACGAGTCCGAACAGTCTCAAGGTTATTTCGATAATGAAACACAAATCAGAATATGAATGGACCGGTTTTCACATCAGATTCGTCTCGATCCGATAATGAACATCCAGTTGGAACAGGCGTATTTATCAACGTCGAATCTCATGTGAATTTTCGTACGAATTGACGACTTTTGAATGGGGAAACGAATCCGAGTCTGCATGCAAGTGTTTCTGTTGTCGAATAGTCCCTAGTAACTGAGAACTCCGCGCCCAGCATCGGATTCGTTCACGTTCATAGTCCACAGCAGCAGTAGGAGCCCTCAATGGATATTTTCGTGCCGAGAGTGATACATTTTTCAAAATCATCCACTGGGAACGAATCCGGACAGTCTCAAGGTTAGTACGATAATGTAACACAAAAGAGAATTTGAGTTGACCGTTCTTCATATTGGATTCGTCTCGGACCAATAAAAAAAAATGGTTGAAACAGGCGTATTGATCAACGTCGAATCTCATGTGAGTTTTCGTTCGAATCGACGACTTTCAAATCGGGAAACGAATCCGAGTCTGCATGCAAGTGTTTCGGGTATCGAAAAATCCCTAAAAACTGACAACGCCGCGCCGAGCACCAGATGGGTTCACGTTCACAGACCACAGCAGCAGTAGTAGTCCTGAACGGCTTTTTTCGTGCTGAGGGTGAAACATATTGAAAAACCAGCTTCTGGGAACGAATCCCAATAGTGTGGAGGTTACTTCGATCATGTAACACGAAAAAGAATATGAATGGACCGGTTGTCACATTGGATTCGTCGCGATCTGATAAAAAAACGTACAATTGGAACAGGCGTATCGCATCGACGACTTTTAAATCGGGAAACGATTCCGAGTCTGCATGCAAGTCTTTCTGTTGTCGAATAATCCCGACAAACTGAGAACGCGGCGCCGAGCATCGGAGTCGTTCATGTTCACAGTCCACACCAGCAGTAGTTGTGCTCAATGGATTTTTTCGTGCCGAGGGTGAAACATTTTAAAATATCACCCACTGGGAACGAGTCCGAACAGTCTCAAGGATAGTTCGATAATGAAACACAAAACAGAATATGTATGGACGGGTTTTCACATTGGATTCGTCTCGATCTGATAAAAAACAGACAGTTGGAAAAGGCGTATTTGTCAACGTCGAATCTCACGTCAATTTTCGTTTGAATCGACGTCTTCTAGATCGGGAAACGAATCCGAGTCTGCATGCAAGAGTTTCTGTTGTCGAATAATCCCCGCAAACTGAGAACGCCGCGCCGAGCATCGGATTTGTTCACGTTCATAGTGCACAGCAGCAGTAGGAGATCTCAATGGCTATTTTCGTGCCGAGGGTGATACATTTTTTTAAATTATCCACTGGGAACGAATCCGAACAGTCTCAAGGTTATTTCGATAATGAAACACAAAACAGAATTTGAGTGGACCGTTTTTCATATTGGATTCGTCTCGGTCCGATTAAAAAAACGGTTGAAACAGGCGTATTTATCAACGTCGAATCTCATGTGAATTTTCGGTCGAATCGACGACTTATGAATCGGGAAACGAATCCGAGTCTGCATCCAAGTGTTTCTGTTGTCGAAAAATCCCTACGAACTGACAACGCCGCGCCGAGCATCGGATTCGTTCACGATCACAGTCCACAGCAGCGGTAGTAGTCGTCAACGGTTTTTTTCGTGCCGAGGGTGAAACCTTTTGAAAAATCACCTTCTGGGAACGAATCCCAACAGTCTCAAGGTTATTTCGATAATGAAACACAAAACAGAATATGAATGGACCGGTTTTCACATTGGATTCGTCTCGATCTGATAAAAAAACATACAGTTGGAACAGGCGTATTTATCAACGTCGAATCTCATGTAAATTTTTGTTCGCATCGACGACTTTTGAATCGGGAAACGAATCCGAGTCAGCATGCAAGTATTTCTGATGTAGAATAATCCCTACAAACTGAGAACCCCGCGCCGAGCATCGTATTCGCTCACGTTCACAGTCCACAGCAGCCGTAGTAGGCCTCAATAGCTTTTTTCGTGCCGAGGGTGAAACATTTAAAAAAATCACCCACTGGCAACGAGTCCGAACAGTCTCAAGGTTATTTCGATAATGAAACACAAATCAGAATATGAATGGACCGGTTTTCACATCAGATTCGTCTCGATCCGATAATGAACATCCAGTTGGAACAGGCGTATTTATCAACGTCGAATCTCATGTGAATTTTCGTACGAATTGACGACTTTTGAATGGGGAAACGAATCCGAGTCTGCATGCAAGTGTTTCTGTTGTCGAATAGTCCCTAGTAACTGAGAACTCCGCGCCCAGCATCGGATTCGTTCACGTTCATAGTCCACAGCAGCAGTAGGAGCCCTCAATGGATATTTTCGTGCCGAGAGTGATACATTTTTCAAAATCATCCACTGGGAACGAATCCGGACAGTCTCAAGGTTAGTACGATAATGTAACACAAAAGAGAATTTGAGTTGACCGTTCTTCATATTGGATTCGTCTCGGACCAATAAAAAAAAATGGTTGAAACAGGCGTATTGATCAACGTCGAATCTCATGTGAGTTTTCGTTCGAATCGACGACTTTCAAATCGGGAAACGAATCCGAGTCTGCATGCAAGTGTTTCGGGTATCGAAAAATCCCTAAAAACTGACAACGCCGCGCCGAGCATCGGAGTCGTTCATGTTCACAGTCCACACCAGCAGTAGTTGTGCTCAATGGATTTTTTCGTGCCGAGGGTGAAACATTTTAAAATATCACCCACTGGGAACGAGTCCGAACAGTCTCAAGGATAGTTCGATAATGAAACACAAAACAGAATATGTATGGACGGGTTTTCACATTTGATTCGTCTCGATCCGATAAAAACCATACAGTTGGAAAAGACGTATTTATGAACGTCGAATCTCATGTGAATTTTCGTTCGAATCGACGACTTTTAAATCGGGAAACAAATCCGAGTCTGCATGCAAGTGTTTCTGTTGTCAAATAGGCCCTACAAACTGAGAAAGCCGCGCCGAGCATCGGATTCGGTCACGTTCATAGTCCACAGCTGCCGTAGGAGCCCTCAATGGATATTTTCGTGCCGAGGGTGATACATTTTTTTAAATCATCCACTGGGAACGAATCCGAAAAGTCTCAAGGTTATTTCGATAATGAAACACAAAACAGACTTTGAGTGGACCGTTTATCATATTGGATTCGTCTCGGTCCGATAAAAAAGTAACGGTTGAAACAGGCGTGTTTATCAACGTCGAATCTTATGTGAATTTTCGTTCGAATCGACGACTTTTAAATCGCGAAACGAATCCGAGTATGCATGCAAGTGTTTCTGTTCTCGAATAATCCCTACAAACTGAGAACGCGGCGCCGAGCATCGGATTCTTTCATGGTCACAGTCCACAGCAGCAGTAGTAGTGCTCAATGGCTTTTACGTGCCGAGGGTGAGACATTTTTAAATATCACCCACTGGGAACGAGTCCGAACAGTCTCAAGGTTAGTTCGATAATGAAACACAAGAGAGAATATGTATGGACCGGTTTTCACATTGGATTCGTCTCGATCCGATAACAATCATACAGTTGGAAAATGCGTATTTATCAACGTCGAATCTCATGTGAGATTTCGTTCGAATCGACGACTTTTAAATCGGGAAACAAATCCGAGTCTGCATGCAAGTGTTTCTGTTGTCGAATAGTCCCTACAAACTGAGAACGCCGCGCCAAGCATCGGATTCGTTCACGTTCATAGTCCACAGCAGCAGTAGTAGTCCTCAATGGCTTTTTTCGTGCCGAGGGTGAAATATTTTAAATAATCACCCACTGGGAGCGAGTCCGAACAGTCTCAAGGTTATTTCGATAATGAAACACAAAACAGAATATGTGTGGACCGGTTTTCACATGGGATTCGTCTCGGTCCGAAAAAAAAAACAATTGACAAAGGCATATTTATCGACGTCGAATCTCATGTGAATTTTCGTTCGAATCGACGACTTTTAGATCGGGAAACGAATCCGAGTCTGCATGCAAGTGTTTCTGTTGTCGAAAAATCCCTACAAACGGAGAACGCCGCGCCGGGCATAGGATTCGGTCACGTTCAGAGTCCACAGCTCCACTAGTAGTGCTCAACGACTTTTTTCGTGCCGAAGGTGAAACGTTTTTAAAAATCACCTTCTGGGAACGAATCCGAACAGTCTCAAGGTTACTTCGATAATGAAGCACATAACAGAAAAACACAGTTGTCGAATAATCCCTACAAACTGAGAACGCCGGGCCGAGCATCGGATTCGTTCACGTTCACAGACCACAGCAGCAGTAGTAGTCCTCAACCGCTGTTTTCGTGCCGAGGGTGAAACATTTTGAAAAATCACCTTCTGGGAACGAATCCGAACAGTCTCAAGGTTATTTCGATAATGAAACACAAAACAGAATTTGAGTGGACCGTTTTTCATATTGGATTCGTCTCGGTCCGATTAAAAAAACGGTTGAACCAGGCGTATTTATCAACGTCGAATCTCATGTGAATTTTCGGTCGAATCGACGACTTATGAATCGGGAAACGAATCCGAGTCTGCATCCAAGTGTTTCTGTTGTCGAAAAATCCCTTCGAACTGACAACGCCGCGCCGAGCATCGGATTCGTTCACGATCACAGTCCACAGCAGCGGTAGTAGTCGTCAACGGTTTTTTTCGTGCCGAGGGTGAAACCTTTTGAAAAATCACCTTCTGGGAACGAATCCCAACAGTCTCAAGGTTATTTCGATAATGAAACACAAAACAGAATATGAATGGACCGGTTTTCACATTGGATTCGTCTCGATCTGATAAAAAAAACATACAGTTGGAACAGGCGTATTTATCAACGTCGAATCTCATGTAAATTTTTGTTCGCATCGACGACTTTTGAATCGGGAAACGAATCCGAGTCAGCATGCAAGTATTTCTGATGTAGAATAATCCCTACAAACTGAGAACCCCGCGCCGAGCATCGTATTCGCTCACGTTCACAGTCCACAGCAGCCGTAGTAGGCCTCAATAGCTTTTTTCGTGCCGAGGGTGAAACATTTAAAAAAATCACCCACTGGCAACGAGTCCGAACAGTCTCAAGGTTATTTCGATAATGAAACACAAATCAGAATATGAATGGACCGGTTTTCACATCAGATTCGTCTCGATCCGATAATGAACATCCAGTTGGAACAGGCGTATTTATCAACGTCGAATCTCATGTGAATTTTCGTACGAATTGACGACTTTTGAATGGGGAAACGAATCCGAGTCTGCATGCAAGTGTTTCTGTTGTCGAATAGTCCCTAGTAACTGAGAACTCCGCGCCCAGCATCGGATTCGTTCACGTTCATAGTCCACAGCAGCAGTAGGAGCCCTCAATGGATATTTTCGTGCCGAGAGTGATACATTTTTCAAAATCATCCACTGGGAACGAATCCGGACAGTCTCAAGGTTAGTACGATAATGTAACACAAAAGAGAATTTGAGTTGACCGTTCTTCATATTGGATTCGTCTCGGACCAATAAAAAAAAATGGTTGAAACAGGCGTATTGATCAACGTCGAATCTCATGTGAGTTTTCGTTCGAATCGACGACTTTCAAATCGGGAAACGAAACCGAGTCTGCATGCAAGTGTTTCGGGTATCGAAAAATCCCTAAAAACTGACAACGCCGCGCCGAGCACCAGATGGGTTCACGTTCACAGACCACAGCAGCAGTAGTAGTCCTGAACGGCTTTTTTCGTGCTGAGGGTGAAACATATTGAAAAACCAGCTTCTGGGAACGAATCCCAATAGTGTGGAGGTTACTTCGATCATGTAACACGAAAAAGAATATGAATGGACCGGTTTTCACATTGGATTCGTCGCGATCTGATAAAAAAACGTACAATTGGAACAGGCGTATCGCATCGACGACTTTTAAATCGGGAAACGATTCCGAGTCTGCATGCAAGTCTTTCTGTTGTCGAATAATCCCGACAAACTGAGAACGCGGCGCCGAGCATCGGAGTCGTTCATGTTCACAGTCCACACCAGCAGTAGTTGTGCTCAATGGATTTTTTCGTGCCGAGGGTGAAACATTTTAAAATATCACCCACTGGGAACGAGTCCGAACAGTCTCAAGGATAGTTCGATAATGAAACACAAAACAGAATATGTATGGACGGGTTTTCACATTGGATTCGTCTCGATCTGATAAAAAACAGACAGTTGGAAAAGGCGTATTTGTCAACGTCGAATCTCACGTCAATTTTCGTTTGAATCGACGTCTTCTAGATCGGGAAACGAATCCGAGTCTGCATGCAAGAGTTTCTGTTGTCGAATAATCCCCGCAAACTGAGAACGCCGCGCCGAGCATCGGATTTGTTCACGTTCATAGTGCACAGCAGCAGTAGGAGATCTCAATGGCTATTTTCGTGCCGAGGGTGATACATTTTTTTAAATTATCCACTGGGAACGAATCCGAACAGTCTCAAGGTTATTTCGATAATGAAACACAAAACAGAATTTGAGTGGACCGTTTTTCATATTGGATTCGTCTCGGTCCGATTAAAAAAACGGTTGAAACAGGCGTATTTATCAACGTCGAATCTCATGTGAATTTTCGGTCGAATCGACGACTTATGAATCGGGAAACGAATCCGAGTCTGCATCCAAGTGTTTCTGTTGTCGAAAAATCCCTACGAACTGACAACGCCGCGCCGAGCATCGGATTCGTTCACGATCACAGTCCACAGCAGCGGTAGTAGTCGTCAACGGTTTTTTTCGTGCCGAGGGTGAAACCTTTTGAAAAATCACCTTCTGGGAACGAATCTCAACAGTCTCAAGGTTATTTCGATAATGAAACACAAAACAGAATATGAATGGACCGGTTTTCACATTGGATTCGTCTCGATCTGATAAAAAAACATACAGTTGGAACAGGCGTATTTATCAACGTCGAATCTCATGTAAATTTTTGTTCGCATCGACGACTTTTGAATCGGGAAACGAATCCGAGTCAGCATGCAAGTATTTCTGATGTAGAATAATCCCTACAAACTGAGAACCCCGCGCCGAGCATCGTATTCGCTCACGTTCACAGTCCACAGCAGCCGTAGTAGGCCTCAATAGCTTTTTTCGTGCCGAGGGTGAAACATTTAAAAAAATCACCCACTGGCAACGAGTCCGAACAGTCTCAAGGTTATTTCGATAATGAAACACAAATCAGAATATGAATGGACCGGTTTTCACATCAGATTCGTCTCGATCCGATAATGAACATCCAGTTGGAACAGGCGTATTTATCAACGTCGAATCTCATGTGAATTTTCGTTCGAATTGACGACTTTTGAATGGGGAAACGAATCCGAGTCTGCATGCAAGTGTTTCTGTTGTCGAATAGTCCCTAGTAACTGAGCACTCCGCGCCCAGCATCGGATTCGTTCACGTTCATAGTCCACAGCAGCAGTAGGAGCCCTCAATGGATATTTTCGTGCCGAGAGTGATACATTTTTCAAAATCATCCACTGGGAACGAATCCGGACAGTCTCAAGGTTAGTACGATAATGTAACACAAAAGAGAATTTGAGTTGACCGTTCTTCATATTGGATTCGTCTCGGACCAATAAAAAAAAATGGTTGAAACAGGCGTATTGATCAACGTCGAATCTCATGTGAGTTTTCGTTCGAATCGACGACTTTCAAATCGGGAAACGAAACCGAGTCTGCATGCAAGTGTTTCGGGTATCGAAAAATCCCTAAAAACTGACAACGCCGCGCCGAGCACCAGATGGGTTCACGTTCACAGACCACAGCAGCAGTAGTAGTCCTGAACGGCTTTTTTCGTGCTGAGGGTGAAACATATTGAAAAACCAGCTTCTGGGAACGAATCCCAATAGTGTGGAGGTTACTTCGATCATGTAACACGAAAAAGAATATGAATGGACCGGTTTTCACATTGGATTCGTCGCGATCTGATAAAAAAACGTACAATTGGAACAGGCGTATCGCATCGACGACTTTTAAATCGGGAAACGATTCCGAGTCTGCATGCAAGTCTTTCTGTTGTCGAATAATCCCGACAAACTGAGAACGCGGCGCCGAGCATCGGAGTCGTTCATGTTCACAGTCCACACCAGCAGTAGTTGTGCTCAATGGATTTTTTCGTGCCGAGGGTGAAACATTTTAAAATATCACCCACTGGGAACGAGTCCGAACAGTCTCAAGGATAGTTCGATAATGAAACACAAAACAGAATATGTATGGACGGGTTTTCACATTTGATTCGTCTCGATCCGATAAAAACCATACAGTTGGAAAAGACGTATTTATGAACGTCGAATCTCATGTGAATTTTCGTTCGAATCGACGACTTTTAAATCGGGAAACAAATCCGAGTCTGCATGCAAGTGTTTCTGTTGTCAAATAGGCCCTACAAACTGAGAAAGCCGCGCCGAGCATCGGATTCGGTCACGTTCAGAGTCCACAGCTGCCGTAGGAGCCCTCAATGGATATTTTCGTGCCGAGGGTGATACATTTTTTTAAATCATCCACTGGGAACGAATCCGAAAAGTCTCAAGGTTATTTCGATAATGAAACACAAAACAGACTTTGAGTGGACCGTTTATCATATTGGATTCGTCTCGGTCCGATAAAAAAGTAACGGTTGAAACAGGCGTATTTATCAACGTCGAATCTTATGTGAATTTTCGTTCGAATCGACGACTTTTAAATCGCGAAACGAATCCGAGTATGCATGCAAGTGTTTCTGTTCTCGAATAATCCCTACAAACTGAGAACGCGGCGCCGAGCATCGGATTCTTTCATTGTCACAGTCCACAGCAGCAGTAGTAGTGCTCAATGGCTTTTTCGTGCCGAGGGTGAGACATTTTTAAATATCACCCACTGGGAACGAGTCCGAACAGTCTCAAGGTTAGTTCGATAATGAAACACAAGAGAGAATATGTATGGACCGGTTTTCACATTGGATTCGTCTCGATCCGATAACAATCATACAGTTGGAAAATGCGTATTTATCAACGTCGAATCTCATGTGAGATTTCGTTCGAATCGACGACTTTTAAATCGGGAAACAAATCCGAGTCTGCATGCAAGTGTTTCTGTTGTCGAATAGTCCCTACAAACTGAGAACGCCGCGCCAAGCATCGGATTCGTTCACGTTCATAGTCCACAGCAGCAGTAGTAGTCCTCAATGGCTTTTTTCGTGCCGAGGGTGAAATATTTTAAATAATCACCCACTGGGAGCGAGTCCGAACAGTCTCAAGGTTATTTCGATAATGAAACACAAAACAGAATATGTGTGGACCGGTTTTCACATGGGATTCGTCTCGGTCCGAAAAAAAAAACAATTGACAAAGGCATATTTATCGACGTCGAATCTCATGTGAATTTTCGTTCGAATCGACGACTTTTAGATCGGGAAACGAATCCGAGTCTGCATGCAAGTGTTTCTGTTGTCGAAAAATCCCTACAAACGGAGAACGCCGCGCCGGGCATAGGATTCGGTCACGTTCAGAGTCCACAGCTCCACTAGTAGTGCTCAACGACTTTTTTCGTGCCGAAGGTGAAACGTTTTTAAAAATCACCTTCTGGGAACGAATCCGAACAGTCTCAAGGTTACTTCGATAATGAAGCACATAACAGAAAAACACAGTTGTCGAATAATCCCTACAAACTGAGAACGCCGGGCCGAGCATCGGATTCGTTCACGTTCACAGAC
Organism: Ophion ellenae; assembly: GCA_963210295.1. NCBI lineage: Eukaryota > Metazoa > Arthropoda > Insecta > Hymenoptera > Ichneumonidae > Ophion > Ophion ellenae. The sequence goes on from OY723394.1 coordinate 7,254,783, forward strand.
CACAGCAGCAGTAGTAGTCCTCAACCGCTGTTTTCGTGCCGAGGGTGAAACATTTTGAAAAATCACCTTCTGGGAACGAATCCGAACAGTCTCAAGGTTATTTCGATAATGAAACACAAAACAGAATTTGAGTGGACCGTTTTTCATATTGGATTCGTCTCGGTCCGATTAAAAAAACGGTTGAAACAGGCGTATTTATCAACGTCGAATCTCATGTGAATTTTCGGTCGAATCGACGACTTATGAATCGGGAAACGAATCCGAGTCTGCATCCAAGTGTTTCTGTTGTCGAAAAATCCCTACGAACTGACAACGCCGCGCCGAGCATCGGATTCGTTCACGATCACAGTCCACAGCAGCGGTAGTAGTCGTCAACGGTTTTTTTCGTGCCGAGGGTGAAACCTTTTGAAAAATCACCTTCTGGGAACGAATCCCAACAGTCTCAAGGTTATTTCGATAATGAAACACAAAACAGAATATGAATGGACCGGTTTTCACATTGGATTCGTCTCGATCTGATAAAAAAACATACAGTTGGAACAGGCGTATTTATCAACGTCGAATCTCATGTAAATTTTTGTTCGCATCGACGACTTTTGAATCGGGAAACGAATCCGAGTCAGCATGCAAGTATTTCTGATGTAGAATAATCCCTACAAACTGAGAACCCCGCGCCGAGCATCGTATTCGCTCACGTTCACAGTCCACAGCAGCCGTAGTAGGCCTCAATAGCTTTTTTCGTGCCGAGGGTGAAACATTTAAAAAAATCACCCACTGGCAACGAGTCCGAACAGTCTCAAGGTTATTTCGATAATGAAACACAAATCAGAATATGAATGGACCGGTTTTCACATCAGATTCGTCTCGATCCGATAATGAACATCCAGTTGGAACAGGCGTATTTATCAACGTCGAATCTCATGTGAATTTTCGTACGAATTGACGACTTTTGAATGGGGAAACGAATCCGAGTCTGCATGCAAGTGTTTCTGTTGTCGAATAGTCCCTAGTAACTGAGAACTCCGCGCCCAGCATCGGATTCGTTCACGTTCATAGTCCACAGCAGCAGTAGGAGCCCTCAATGGATATTTTCGTGCCGAGAGTGATACATTTTTCAAAATCATCCACTGGGAACGAATCCGGACAGTCTCAAGGTTAGTACGATAATGTAACACAAAAGAGAATTTGAGTTGACCGTTCTTCATATTGGATTCGTCTCGGACCAATAAAAAAAAATGGTTGAAACAGGCGTATTGATCAACGTCGAATCTCATGTGAGTTTTCGTTCGAATCGACGACTTTCAAATCGGGAAACGAATCCGAGTCTGCATGCAAGTGTTTCGGGTATCGAAAAATCCCTTAAAACTGACAACGCCGCGCCGAGCACCAGATGGGTTCACGTTCACAGACCACAGCAGCAGTAGTAGTCCTGAACGGCTTTTTTCGTGCTGAGGGTGAAACATATTGAAAAACCAGCTTCTGGGAACGAATCCCAATAGTGTGGAGGTTACTTCGATCATGTAACACGAAAAAGAATATGAATGGACCGGTTTTCACATTGGATTCGTCGCGATCTGATAAAAAAACGTACAATTGGAACAGGCGTATCGCATCGACGACTTTTAAATCGGGAAACGATTCCGAGTCTGCATGCAAGTCTTTCTGTTGTCGAATAATCCCGACAAACTGAGAACGCGGCGCCGAGCATCGGAGTCGTTCATGTTCACAGTCCACACCAGCAGTAGTTGTGCTCAATGGATTTTTTCGTGCCGAGGGTGAAACATTTTAAAATATCACCCACTGGGAACGAGTCCGAACAGTCTCAAGGATAGTTCGATAATGAAACACAAAACAGAATATGTATGGACGGGTTTTCACATTGGATTCGTCTCGATCTGATAAAAAACAGACAGTTGGAAAAGGCGTATTTGTCAACGTCGAATCTCACGTCAATTTTCGTTTGAATCGACGTCTTCTAGATCGGGAAACGAATCCGAGTCTGCATGCAAGAGTTTCTGTTGTCGAATAATCCCCGCAAACTGAGAACGCCGCGCCGAGCATCGGATTTGTTCACGTTCATAGTGCACAGCAGCAGTAGGAGATCTCAATGGCTATTTTCGTGCCGAGGGTGATACATTTTTTTAAATTATCCACTGGGAACGAATCCGAACAGTCTCAAGGTTATTTCGATAATGAAACACAAAACAGAATTTGAGTGGACCGTTTTTCATATTGGATTCGTCTCGGTCCGATTAAAAAAACGGTTGAAACAGGCGTATTTATCAACGTCGAATCTCATGTGAATTTTCGGTCGAATCGACGACTTATGAATCGGGAAACGAATCCGAGTCTGCATCCAAGTGTTTCTGTTGTCGAAAAATCCCTACGAACTGACAACGCCGCGCCGAGCATCGGATTCGTTCACGATCACAGTCCACAGCAGCGGTAGTAGTCGTCAACGGTTTTTTTCGTGCCGAGGGTGAAACCTTTTGAAAAATCACCTTCTGGGAACGAATCCCAACAGTCTCAAGGTTATTTCGATAATGAAACACAAAACAGAATATGAATGGACCGGTTTTCACATTGGATTCGTCTCGATCTGATAAAAAAACATACAGTTGGAACAGGCGTATTTATCAACGTCGAATCTCATGTAAATTTTTGTTCGCATCGACGACTTTTGAATCGGGAAACGAATCCGAGTCAGCATGCAAGTATTTCTGATGTAGAATAATCCCTACAAACTGAGAACCCCGCGCCGAGCATCGTATTCGCTCACGTGCACAGTCCACAGCAGCCGTAGTAGGCCTCAATAGCTTTTTTCGTGCCGAGGGTGAAACATTTAAAAAAATCACCCACTGGCAACGAGTCCGAACAGTCTCAAGGTTATTTCGATAATGAAACACAAATCAGAATATGAATGGACCGGTTTTCACATCAGATTCGTCTCGATCCGATAATGAACATCCAGTTGGAACAGGCGTATTTATCAACGTCGAATCTCATGTGAATTTTCGTTCGAATTGACGACTTTTGAATGGGGAAACGAATCCGAGTCTGCATGCAAGTGTTTCTGTTGTCGAATAGTCCCTAGTAACTGAGAACTCCGCGCCCAGCATCGGATTCGTTCACGTTCATAGTCCACAGCAGCAGTAGGAGCCCTCAATGGATATTTTCGTGCCGAGAGTGATACATTTTTCAAAATCATCCACTGGGAACGAATCCGGACAGTCTCAAGGTTAGTACGATAATGTAACACAAAAGAGAATTTGAGTTGACCGTTCTTCATATTGGATTCGTCTCGGACCAATAAAAAAAAATGGTTGAAACAGGCGTATTGATCAACGTCGAATCTCATGTGAGTTTTCGTTCGAATCGACGACTTTCAAATCGGGAAACGAATCCGAGTCTGCATGCAAGTGTTTCGGGTATCGAAAAATCCCTAAAAACTGACAACGCCGCGCCGAGCACCAGATGGGTTCACGTTCACAGACCACAGCAGCAGTAGTAGTCCTGAACGGCTTTTTTCGTGCTGAGGGTGAAACATATTGAAAAACCAGCTTCTGGGAACGAATCCCAATAGTGTGGAGGTTACTTCGATCATGTAACACGAAAAAGAATATGAATGGACCGGTTTTCACATTGGATTCGTCGCGATCTGATAAAAAAACGTACAATTGGAACAGGCGTATCGCATCGACGACTTTTAAATCGGGAAACGATTCCGAGTCTGCATGCAAGTCTTTCTGTTGTCGAATAATCCCGACAAACTGAGAACGCGGCGCCGAGCATCGGAGTCGTTCATGTTCACAGTCCACACCAGCAGTAGTTGTGCTCAATGGATTTTTTCGTGCCGAGGGTGAAACATTTTAAAATATCACCCACTGGGAACGAGTCCGAACAGTCTCAAGGATAGTTCGATAATGAAACACAAAACAGAATATGTATGGACGGGTTTTCACATTTGATTCGTCTCGATCCGATAAAAACCATACAGTTGGAAAAGACGTATTTATGAACGTCGAATCTCATGTGAATTTTCGTTCGAATCGACGACTTTTAAATCGGGAAACAAATCCGAGTCTGCATGCAAGTGTTTCTGTTGTCAAATAGGCCCTACAAACTGAGAAAGCCGCGCCGAGCATCGGATTCGGTCACGTTCATAGTCCACAGCTGCCGTAGGAGCCCTCAATGGATATTTTCGTGCCGAGGGTGATACATTTTTTTAAATCATCCACTGGGAACGAATCCGAAAAGTCTCAAGGTTATTTCGATAATGAAACACAAAACAGACTTTGAGTGGACCGTTTATCATATTGGATTCGTCTCGGTCCGATAAAAAAGTAACGGTTGAAACAGGCGTATTTATCAACGTCGAATCTTATGTGAATTTTCGTTCGAATCGACGACTTTTAAATCGCGAAACGAATCCGAGTATGCATGCAAGTGTTTCTGTTCTCGAATAATCCCTACAAACTGAGAACGCGGCGCCGAGCATCGGATTCTTTCATGGTCACAGTCCACAGCAGCAGTAGTAGTGCTCAATGGCTTTTTCGTGCCGAGGGTGAGACATTTTTAAATATCACCCACTGGGAACGAGTCCGAACAGTCTCAAGGTTAGTTCGATAATGAAACACAAGAGAGAATATGTATGGACCGGTTTTCACATTGGATTCGTCTCGATCCGATAACAATCATACAGTTGGAAAATGCGTATTTATCAACGTCGAATCTCATGTGAGATTTCGTTCGAATCGACGACTTTTAAATCGGGAAACAAATCCGAGTCTGCATGCAAGTGTTTCTGTTGTCGAATAGTCCCTACAAACTGAGAACGCCGCGCCAAGCATCGGATTCGTTCACGTTCATAGTCCACAGCAGCAGTAGTAGTCCTCAATGGCTTTTTTCGTGCCGAGGGTGAAATATTTTAAATAATCACCCACTGGGAGCGAGTCCGAACAGTCTCAAGGTTATTTCGATAATGAAACACAAAACAGAATATGTGTGGACCGGTTTTCACATGGGATTCGTCTCGGTCCGAAAAAAAAAACAATTGACAAAGGCATATTTATCGACGTCGAATCTCATGTGAATTTTCGTTCGAATCGACGACTTTTAGATCGGGAAACGAATCCGAGTCTGCATGCAAGTGTTTCTGTTGTCGAAAAATCCCTACAAACGGAGAACGCCGCGCCGGGCATAGGATTCGGTCACGTTCAGAGTCCACAGCTCCACTAGTAGTGCTCAACGACTTTTTTCGTGCCGAAGGTGAAACGTTTTTAAAAATCACCTTCTGGGAACGAATCCGAACAGTCTCAAGGTTACTTCGATAATGAAGCACATAACAGAAAAACACAGTTGTCGAATAATCCCTACAAACTGAGAACGCCGGGCCGAGCATCGGATTCGTTCACGTTCACAGACCACAGCAGCAGTAGTAGTCCTCAACCGCTGTTTTCGTGCCGAGGGTGAAACATTTTGAAAAATCACCTTCTGGGAACGAATCCCAACAGTCTCAAGGTTATTTCGATAATAAAACACAAAACAGAATATGAATGGACCGGTTTGCACATTGGATTCGTCTCGATCTGATAAAAAAACATACAGGTGGAACAGGCGTATTTATCAACGTCGAATCTCATGTGAATTTTCGTTCGCATCGACGACTTTTGAATCGGGAAACGAATCCGAGTCTGCATGCAAGTGTTTCTGTTGTTGAATAATCCCTACAAACTAAGAACGCCGCGCCGAGCATCGGACCCGTTCACGTTCACAGTCCACAGCTCCAGTAGTAGTGCTCACCGACCTTTTTCGTGTCGATGGTGAAACGTTTTTAAAAATCACCTTCTGGTAACAAATCCGAACAGTCTCAAGGTTATTTCGATAATGAAATACAAAAAAGAACAAAACAGTTGTCGAATAATCCCTACATACTGAGAACGCCGCGCCGAGGATCGGATTCGTTCACGTTCACATACCACAGCAGCAGTAGTAGTCCTCACCGGCTTTTTTTCGAGCCGAGGGTGAATCATTTTGAAAAATCACCTTCTGTGAACGAATCCCAACAGTCTCAAGGTTATTGCGATAATGAAACACAAAACCGAATATGCATGGACGCGTTTTCACACTGGATTCGTCTCGATCTGATAAAAAAAAAAACATACCGTTGGAACAGGCGTATTTATCAACGTCGAATCTGATGTGAATTTTCGTTCGCATCGACGACTTTGAAATCGGGAAACGAATCCGAGTCTGCATGCAAGTGTTTCTGTTGTTAAATAATCCCTACAAACTGAGAACGCGGCGCCGAGCATCGGATTCGTTCACGTTCACAGTCCACAGCCGCAGTAGTAGTCCTCAATGGCTTTTTTCGAGCCGAGGGTGAAACATTTTAAAAAATCATCCACTGGGAACGCGTCCGAAAAGTCTCAAGGTTATTTCGATAATGAAAAACAAAACTGAATATGTATGGACCGGTTTTCACATGGGATTCGTCTTGGTCCGAAAAAAAAACGGTTGAAAAAGGCATATTTATCGACGTCGAAACTCATGTGAACTTTCGTTCGAATCGACGACTTTTAGATCGGGAAACGAATCCGAGTCTGCATGCGAGTGTTTCTGATGTCGAAAAATCCCTACAAACTTAGAATGCCGCGCCGAGCATCGGATTCGGTCACGTTCAGAGTCCACAGCTCCACTAGTAGTCCTCAACGGCTTTTGTCGTGCCGAAGGTGAAACATTTTGAAAAATCACCTTCTGGGAACGAAATCCAACAGTCTCAAGTTTATTTCGATAATAAAACACAAAACAGAATATGAATGCACCGGTTTGCACATTGGATTCGTCTCGATGTGATAAAAAAACACACAGTTGGAAGAGGCGTATTTATCAACGTCGAATCTCATGTGAATTTTCGTTCGCATCGACGACTTTTAAATCGGGAAACGAATCCGAGTCTGCATGCAAGTGTTTCTGTTGTTGAACAATCCCTACAATCTGAGAACGCGGCGCCGAGCATCGGATTCGTTCACGTTCACAGTGCACAGCAGCAGTAGTAGTCCTCAATGGCTTTTTTCGTGCCGAGGGTGAAACATTTTTAAAAATCACCTACTGGCAACGAGTCCGAACAGTCTCAAGGATATTTCGATAATGAAACACAAAACCGAATATGAATGGACCGGTTTCCACATTGAGTTAGTCTCGGTCCGAAAAAAAAACGGTTGAAATAGACGTATTTATCGACGTCGAATCTTATGTGAATTTTCGTTCGAATCGACGACTTTTAGATCGGGAAACGAATCCGAGTCTGCATGCAAGTGTTTCTGTTGTCGAAAAATCCCTACAAACTGAGAACGCCGCGCCGAGCATCGGATTCGTTCACGTTCACAGTCCACAGCTCCAGTAGTAGTGCTCAACGACTTTTTTCGTGACGAGGGTGAAACGTTTTTATAAATCATCTTCTGGGAACAAATCCGAACAGTCTCAAGGTCATTTCGATAATGAAACGCAAAACAGAACAAAACCGTTTTCGAATAATCCCTACAAACTGAGAACGCCGCGCCGAGCATCGGATTCGTTCACGTTCACAGACCACAGCAGCAGTAGTAGTCCTAACCGGGTTTTTCGTGCCGAGGGTGAAACATTTTGAAAAATCACCTTCTGGGAACGAATCCCAACAGTCTCAAGGTTATTTCGATAATAAATCACAAAACAGAATATGAATGGACCGGTTTGCACGTTGGATTCGTCTCGATCTGATAAAAAAACATACAGTTGGAACAGGCGTATTGATCGACGTTGAATCGTATGTGAATTTTCGTTCACATCGACGACTTTTAAATCGGGAAACGAATCCGAGTCTGCATGCAAGTGTTTCCGTTGTCGAATAGTCCCTAGAAACTGAGAACGCCGCGCCGAGCATCGGATTCGTTCACGTTCATCGTCCACAGCTGCAGTAGGAGCCCTCAATGAATATTTTCGTGCCGAGGGTGATACATTTTTCAAAATCATCCACTGGGAACGAATCCGGACAGTCTCAAGGTTAGTACGATAATGTAACACAAAAGAGAATTTGAGTTGACCGTTCTTCATATTGGATTCGTCTCGGACCAATAAAAAAAAATGGTTGAAACAGGCGTATTGATCAACGTCGAATCTCATGTGAGTTTTCGTTCGAATCGACGACTTTCAAATCGGGAAACGAATCCGAGTCTGCATGCAAGTGTTTCGGGTATCGAAAAATCCCTTAAAACTGACAACGCCGCGCCGAGCACCAGATGGGTTCACGTTCACAGACCACAGCAGCAGTAGTAGTCCTGAACGGCTTTTTTCGTGCTGAGGGTGAAACATATTGAAAAACCAGCTTCTGGGAACGAATCCCAATAGTGTGGAGGTTACTTCGATCATGTAACACGAAAAAGAATATGAATGGACCGGTTTTCACATTGGATTCGTCGCGATCTGATAAAAAAACGTACAATTGGAACAGGCGTATCGCATCGACGACTTTTAAATCGGGAAACGATTCCGAGTCTGCATGCAAGTCTTTCTGTTGTCGAATAATCCCGACAAACTGAGAACGCGGCGCCGAGCATCGGAGTCGTTCATGTTCACAGTCCACACCAGCAGTAGTTGTGCTCAATGGATTTTTTCGTGCCGAGGGTGAAACATTTTAAAATATCACCCACTGGGAACGAGTCCGAACAGTCTCAAGGATAGTTCGATAATGAAACACAAAACAGAATATGTATGGACGGGTTTTCACATTGGATTCGTCTCGATCTGATAAAAAACAGACAGTTGGAAAAGGCGTATTTGTCAACGTCGAATCTCACGTCAATTTTCGTTTGAATCGACGTCTTCTAGATCGGGAAACGAATCCGAGTCTGCATGCAAGAGTTTCTGTTGTCGAATAATCCCCGCAAACTGAGAACGCCGCGCCGAGCATCGGATTTGTTCACGTTCATAGTGCACAGCAGCAGTAGGAGATCTCAATGGCTATTTTCGTGCCGAGGGTGATACATTTTTTTAAATTATCCACTGGGAACGAATCCGAACAGTCTCAAGGTTATTTCGATAATGAAACACAAAACAGAATTTGAGTGGACCGTTTTTCATATTGGATTCGTCTCGGTCCGATTAAAAAAACGGTTGAAACAGGCGTATTTATCAACGTCGAATCTCATGTGAATTTTCGGTCGAATCGACGACTTATGAATCGGGAAACGAATCCGAGTCTGCATCCAAGTGTTTCTGTTGTCGAAAAATCCCTACGAACTGACAACGCCGCGCCGAGCATCGGATTCGTTCACGATCACAGTCCACAGCAGCGGTAGTAGTCGTCAACGGTTTTTTTCGTGCCGAGGGTGAAACCTTTTGAAAAATCACCTTCTGGGAACGAATCCCAACAGTCTCAAGGTTATTTCGATAATGAAACACAAAACAGAATATGAATGGACCGGTTTTCACATTGGATTCGTCTCGATCTGATAAAAAAACATACAGTTGGAACAGGCGTATTTATCAACGTCGAATCTCATGTAAATTTTTGTTCGCATCGACGACTTTTGAATCGGGAAACGAATCCGAGTCAGCATGCAAGTATTTCTGATGTAGAATAATCCCTACAAACTGAGAACCCCGCGCCGAGCATCGTATTCGCTCACGTGCACAGTCCACAGCAGCCGTAGTAGGCCTCAATAGCTTTTTTCGTGCCGAGGGTGAAACATTTAAAAAAATCACCCACTGGCAACGAGTCCGAACAGTCTCAAGGTTATTTCGATAATGAAACACAAATCAGAATATGAATGGACCGGTTTTCACATCAGATTCGTCTCGATCCGATAATGAACATCCAGTTGGAACAGGCGTATTTATCAACGTCGAATCTCATGTGAATTTTCGTTCGAATTGACGACTTTTGAATGGGGAAACGAATCCGAGTCTGCATGCAAGTGTTTCTGTTGTCGAATAGTCCCTAGTAACTGAGAACTCCGCGCCCAGCATCGGATTCGTTCACGTTCATAGTCCACAGCAGCAGTAGGAGCCCTCAATGGATATTTTCGTGCCGAGAGTGATACATTTTTCAAAATCATCCACTGGGAACGAATCCGGACAGTCTCAAGGTTAGTACGATAATGTAACACAAAAGAGAATTTGAGTTGACCGTTCTTCATATTGGATTCGTCTCGGACCAATAAAAAAAAATGGTTGAAACAGGCGTATTGATCAACGTCGAATCTCATGTGAGTTTTCGTTCGAATCGACGACTTTCAAATCGGGAAACGAATCCGAGTCTGCATGCAAGTGTTTCGGGTATCGAAAAATCCCTAAAAACTGACAACGCCGCGCCGAGCACCAGATGGGTTCACGTTCACAGACCACAGCAGCAGTAGTAGTCCTGAACGGCTTTTTTCGTGCTGAGGGTGAAACATATTGAAAAACCAGCTTCTGGGAACGAATCCCAATAGTGTGGAGGTTACTTCGATCATGTAACACGAAAAAGAATATGAATGGACCGGTTTTCACATTGGATTCGTCGCGATCTGATAAAAAAACGTACAATTGGAACAGGCGTATCGCATCGACGACTTTTAAATCGGGAAACGATTCCGAGTCTGCATGCAAGTCTTTCTGTTGTCGAATAATCCCGACAAACTGAGAACGCGGCGCCGAGCATCGGAGTCGTTCATGTTCACAGTCCACACCAGCAGTAGTTGTGCTCAATGGATTTTTTCGTGCCGAGGGTGAAACATTTTAAAATATCACCCACTGGGAACGAGTCCGAACAGTCTCAAGGATAGTTCGATAATGAAACACAAAACAGAATATGTATGGACGGGTTTTCACATTGGATTCGTCTCGATCTGATAAAAAACAGACAGTTGGAAAAGGCGTATTTGTCAACGTCGAATCTCACGTCAATTTTCGTTTGAATCGACGTCTTCTAGATCGGGAAACGAATCCGAGTCTGCATGCAAGAGTTTCTGTTGTCGAATAATCCCCGCAAACTGAGAACGCCGCGCCGAGCATCGGATTTGTTCACGTTCATAGTGCACAGCAGCAGTAGGAGATCTCAATGGCTATTTTCGTGCCGAGGGTGATACATTTTTTTAAATTATCCACTGGGAACGAATCCGAACAGTCTCAAGGTTATTTCGATAATGAAACACAAAACAGAATTTGAGTGGACCGTTTTTCATATTGGATTCGTCTCGGTCCGATTAAAAAAACGGTTGAAACAGGCGTATTTATCAACGTCGAATCTCATGTGAATTTTCGGTCGAATCGACGACTTATGAATCGGGAAACGAATCCGAGTCTGCATCCAAGTGTTTCTGTTGTCGAAAAATCCCTACGAACTGACAACGCCGCGCCGAGCATCGGATTCGTTCACGATCACAGTCCACAGCAGCGGTAGTAGTCGTCAACGGTTTTTTTCGTGCCGAGGGTGAAACCTTTTGAAAAATCACCTTCTGGGAACGAATCCCAACAGTCTCAAGGTTATTTCGATAATGAAACACAAAACAGAATATGAATGGACCGGTTTTCACATTGGATTCGTCTCGATCTGATAAAAAAACATACAGTTGGAACAGGCGTATTTATCAACGTCGAATCTCATGTAAATTTTTGTTCGCATCGACGACTTTTGAATCGGGAAACGAATCCGAGTCAGCATGCAAGTATTTCTGATGTAGAATAATCCCTACAAACTGAGAACCCCGCGCCGAGCATCGTATTCGCTCACGTGCACAGTCCACAGCAGCCGTAGTAGGCCTCAATAGCTTTTTTCGTGCCGAGGGTGAAACATTTAAAAAAATCACCCACTGGCAACGAGTCCGAACAGTCTCAAGGTTATTTCGATAATGAAACACAAATCAGAATATGAATGGACCGGTTTTCACATCAGATTCGTCTCGATCCGATAATGAACATCCAGTTGGAACAGGCGTATTTATCAACGTCGAATCTCATGTGAATTTTCGTTCGAATTGACGACTTTTGAATGGGGAAACGAATCCGAGTCTGCATGCAAGTGTTTCTGTTGTCGAATAGTCCCTAGTAACTGAGAACTCCGCGCCCAGCATCGGATTCGTTCACGTTCATAGTCCACAGCAGCAGTAGGAGCCCTCAATGGATATTTTCGTGCCGAGAGTGATACATTTTTCAAAATCATCCACTGGGAACGAATCCGGACAGTCTCAAGGTTAGTACGATAATGTAACACAAAAGAGAATTTGAGTTGACCGTTCTTCATATTGGATTCGTCTCGGACCAATAAAAAAAAATGGTTGAAACAGGCGTATTGATCAACGTCGAATCTCATGTGAGTTTTCGTTCGAATCGACGACTTTCAAATCGGGAAACGAATCCGAGTCTGCATGCAAGTGTTTCGGGTATCGAAAAATCCCTAAAAACTGACAACGCCGCGCCGAGCACCAGATGGGTTCACGTTCACAGACCACAGCAGCAGTAGTAGTCCTGAACGGCTTTTTTCGTGCTGAGGGTGAAACATATTGAAAAACCAGCTTCTGGGAACGAATCCCAATAGTGTGGAGGTTACTTCGATCATGTAACACGAAAAAGAATATGAATGGACCGGTTTTCACATTGGATTCGTCGCGATCTGATAAAAAAACGTACAATTGGAACAGGCGTATCGCATCGACGACTTTTAAATCGGGAAACGATTCCGAGTCTGCATGCAAGTCTTTCTGTTGTCGAATAATCCCGACAAACTGAGAACGCGGCGCCGAGCATCGGAGTCGTTCATGTTCACAGTCCACACCAGCAGTAGTTGTGCTCAATGGATTTTTTCGTGCCGAGGGTGAAACATTTTAAAATATCACCCACTGGGAACGAGTCCGAACAGTCTCAAGGATAGTTCGATAATGAAACACAAAACAGAATATGTATGGACGGGTTTTCACATTTGATTCGTCTCGATCCGATAAAAACCATACAGTTGGAAAAGACGTATTTATGAACGTCGAATCTCATGTGAATTTTCGTTCGAATCGACGACTTTTAAATCGGGAAACAAATCCGAGTCTGCATGCAAGTGTTTCTGTTGTCAAATAGGCCCTACAAACTGAGAAAGCCGCGCCGAGCATCGGATTCGGTCACGTTCATAGTCCACAGCTGCCGTAGGAGCCCTCAATGGATATTTTCGTGCCGAGGGTGATACATTTTTTTAAATCATCCACTGGGAACGAATCCGAAAAGTCTCAAGGTTATTTCGATAATGAAACACAAAACAGACTTTGAGTGGACCGTTTATCATATTGGATTCGTCTCGGTCCGATAAAAAAGTAACGGTTGAAACAGGCGTATTTATCAACGTCGAATCTTATGTGAATTTTCGTTCGAATCGACGACTTTTAAATCGCGAAACGAATCCGAGTATGCATGCAAGTGTTTCTGTTCTCGAATAATCCCTACAAACTGAGAACGCGGCGCCGAGCATCGGATTCTTTCATGGTCACAGTCCACAGCAGCAGTAGTAGTGCTCAATGGCTTTTTCGTGCCGAGGGTGAGACATTTTTAAATATCACCCACTGGGAACGAGTCCGAACAGTCTCAAGGTTAGTTCGATAATGAAACACAAGAGAGAATATGTATGGACCGGTTTTCACATTGGATTCGTCTCGATCCGATAACAATCATACAGTTGGAAAATGCGTATTTATCAACGTCGAATCTCATGTGAGATTTCGTTCGAATCGACGACTTTTAAATCGGGAAACAAATCCGAGTCTGCATGCAAGTGTTTCTGTTGTCGAATAGTCCCTACAAACTGAGAACGCCGCGCCAAGCATCGGATTCGTTCACGTTCATAGTCCACAGCAGCAGTAGTAGTCCTCAATGGCTTTTTTCGTGCCGAGGGTGAAATATTTTAAATAATCACCCACTGGGAGCGAGTCCGAACAGTCTCAAGGTTATTTCGATAATGAAACACAAAACAGAATATGTGTGGACCGGTTTTCACATGGGATTCGTCTCGGTCCGAAAAAAAAAACAATTGACAAAGGCATATTTATCGACGTCGAATCTCATGTGAATTTTCGTTCGAATCGACGACTTTTAGATCGGGAAACGAATCCGAGTCTGCATGCAAGTGTTTCTGTTGTCGAAAAATCCCTACAAACGGAGAACGCCGCGCCGGGCATAGGATTCGGTCACGTTCAGAGTCCACAGCTCCACTAGTAGTGCTCAACGACTTTTTTCGTGCCGAAGGTGAAACGTTTTTAAAAATCACCTTCTGGGAACGAATCCGAACAGTCTCAAGGTTACTTCGATAATGAAGCACATAACAGAAAAACACAGTTGTCGAATAATCCCTACAAACTGAGAACGCCGGGCCGAGCATCGGATTCGTTCACGTTCACAGACCACAGCAGCAGTAGTAGTCCTCAACCGCTGTTTTCGTGCCGAGGGTGAAACATTTTGAAAAATCACCTTCTGGGAACGAATCCCAACAGTCTCAAGGTTATTTCGATAATAAAACACAAAACAGAATATGAATGGACCGGTTTGCACATTGGATTCGTCTCGATCTGATAAAAAAACATACAGGTGGAACAGGCGTATTTATCAACGTCGAATCTCATGTGAATTTTCGTTCGCATCGACGACTTTTGAATCGGGAAACGAATCCGAGTCTGCATGCAAGTGTTTCTGTTGTTGAATAATCCCTACAAACTAAGAACGCCGCGCCGAGCATCGGACCCGTTCACGTTCACAGTCCACAGCTCCAGTAGTAGTGCTCACCGACCTTTTTCGTGTCGATGGTGAAACGTTTTTAAAAATCACCTTCTGGTAACAAATCCGAACAGTCTCAAGGTTATTTCGATAATGAAATACAAAAAAGAACAAAACAGTTGTCGAATAATCCCTACATACTGAGAACGCCGCGCCGAGGATCGGATTCGTTCACGTTCACATACCACAGCAGCAGTAGTAGTCCTCACCGGCTTTTTTTCGAGCCGAGGGTGAATCATTTTGAAAAATCACCTTCTGTGAACGAATCCCAACAGTCTCAAGGTTATTGCGATAATGAAACACAAAACCGAATATGCATGGACGCGTTTTCACACTGGATTCGTCTCGATCTGATAAAAAAAAAAACATACCGTTGGAACAGGCGTATTTATCAACGTCGAATCTGATGTGAATTTTCGTTCGCATCGACGACTTTGAAATCGGGAAACGAATCCGAGTCTGCATGCAAGTGTTTCTGTTGTTAAATAATCCCTACAAACTGAGAACGCGGCGCCGAGCATCGGATTCGTTCACGTTCACAGTCCACAGCCGCAGTAGTAGTCCTCAATGGCTTTTTTCGAGCCGAGGGTGAAACATTTTAAAAAATCATCCACTGGGAACGCGTCCGAAAAGTCTCAAGGTTATTTCGATAATGAAAAACAAAACTGAATATGTATGGACCGGTTTTCACATGGGATTCGTCTTGGTCCGAAAAAAAAACGGTTGAAAAAGGCATATTTATCGACGTCGAAACTCATGTGAACTTTCGTTCGAATCGACGACTTTTAGATCGGGAAACGAATCCGAGTCTGCATGCGAGTGTTTCTGATGTCGAAAAATCCCTACAAACTTAGAATGCCGCGCCGAGCATCGGATTCGGTCACGTTCAGAGTCCACAGCTCCACTAGTAGTCCTCAACGGCTTTTGTCGTGCCGAAGGTGAAACATTTTGAAAAATCACCTTCTGGGAACGAAATCCAACAGTCTCAAGTTTATTTCGATAATAAAACACAAAACAGAATATGAATGCACCGGTTTGCACATTGGATTCGTCTCGATGTGATAAAAAAACACACAGTTGGAAGAGGCGTATTTATCAACGTCGAATCTCATGTGAATTTTCGTTCGCATCGACGACTTTTAAATCGGGAAACGAATCCGAGTCTGCATGCAAGTGTTTCTGTTGTTGAACAATCCCTACAATCTGAGAACGCGGCGCCGAGCATCGGATTCGTTCACGTTCACAGTGCACAGCAGCAGTAGTAGTCCTCAATGGCTTTTTTCGTGCCGAGGGTGAAACATTTTTAAAAATCACCTACTGGCAACGAGTCCGAACAGTCTCAAGGATATTTCGATAATGAAACACAAAACCGAATATGAATGGACCGGTTTCCACATTGAGTTAGTCTCGGTCCGAAAAAAAAACGGTTGAAATAGACGTATTTATCGACGTCGAATCTTATGTGAATTTTCGTTCGAATCGACGACTTTTAGATCGGGAAACGAATCCGAGTCTGCATGCAAGTGTTTCTGTTGTCGAAAAATCCCTACAAACTGAGAACGCCGCGCCGAGCATCGGATTCGTTCACGTTCACAGTCCACAGCTCCAGTAGTAGTGCTCAACGACTTTTTTCGTGACGAGGGTGAAACGTTTTTATAAATCATCTTCTGGGAACAAATCCGAACAGTCTCAAGGTCATTTCGATAATGAAACGCAAAACAGAACAAAACCGTTTTCGAATAATCCCTACAAACTGAGAACGCCGCGCCGAGCATCGGATTCGTTCACGTTCACAGACCACAGCAGCAGTAGTAGTCCTAACCGGGTTTTTCGTGCCGAGGGTGAAACATTTTGAAAAATCACCTTCTGGGAACGAATCCCAACAGTCTCAAGGTTATTTCGATAATAAATCACAAAACAGAATATGAATGGACCGGTTTGCACGTTGGATTCGTCTCGATCTGATAAAAAAACATACAGTTGGAACAGGCGTATTGATCGACGTTGAATCGTATGTGAATTTTCGTTCACATCGACGACTTTTAAATCGGGAAACGAATCCGAGTCTGCATGCAAGTGTTTCCGTTGTCGAATAGTCCCTAGAAACTGAGAACGCCGCGCCGAGCATCGGATTCGTTCACGTTCATCGTCCACAGCTGCAGTAGGAGCCCTCAATGAATATTTTCGTGCCGAGGGTGATACATTTTTCAAAATCATCCACTGGGAACGAATCCGGACAGTCTCAAGGTTAGTACGATAATGTAACACAAAAGAGAATTTGAGTTGACCGTTCTTCATATTGGATTCGTCTCGGACCAATAAAAAAAAATGGTTGAAACAGGCGTATTGATCAACGTCGAATCTCATGTGAGTTTTCGTTCGAATCGACGACTTTCAAATCGGGAAACGAATCCGAGTCTGCATGCAAGTGTTTCGGGTATCGAAAAATCCCTTAAAACTGACAACGCCGCGCCGAGCACCAGATGGGTTCACGTTCACAGACCACAGCAGCAGTAGTAGTCCTGAACGGCTTTTTTCGTGCTGAGGGTGAAACATATTGAAAAACCAGCTTCTGGGAACGAATCCCAATAGTGTGGAGGTTACTTCGATCATGTAACACGAAAAAGAATATGAATGGACCGGTTTTCACATTGGATTCGTCGCGATCTGATAAAAAAACGTACAATTGGAACAGGCGTATCGCATCGACGACTTTTAAATCGGGAAACGATTCCGAGTCTGCATGCAAGTCTTTCTGTTGTCGAATAATCCCGACAAACTGAGAACGCGGCGCCGAGCATCGGAGTCGTTCATGTTCACAGTCCACACCAGCAGTAGTTGTGCTCAATGGATTTTTTCGTGCCGAGGGTGAAACATTTTAAAATATCACCCACTGGGAACGAGTCCGAACAGTCTCAAGGATAGTTCGATAATGAAACACAAAACAGAATATGTATGGACGGGTTTTCACATTGGATTCGTCTCGATCTGATAAAAAACAGACAGTTGGAAAAGGCGTATTTGTCAACGTCGAATCTCACGTCAATTTTCGTTTGAATCGACGTCTTCTAGATCGGGAAACGAATCCGAGTCTGCATGCAAGAGTTTCTGTTGTCGAATAATCCCCGCAAACTGAGAACGCCGCGCCGAGCATCGGATTTGTTCACGTTCATAGTGCACAGCAGCAGTAGGAGATCTCAATGGCTATTTTCGTGCCGAGGGTGATACATTTTTTTAAATTATCCACTGGGAACGAATCCGAACAGTCTCAAGGTTATTTCGATAATGAAACACAAAACAGAATTTGAGTGGACCGTTTTTCATATTGGATTCGTCTCGGTCCGATTAAAAAAACGGTTGAAACAGGCGTATTTATCAACGTCGAATCTCATGTGAATTTTCGGTCGAATCGACGACTTATGAATCGGGAAACGAATCCGAGTCTGCATCCAAGTGTTTCTGTTGTCGAAAAATCCCTACGAACTGACAACGCCGCGCCGAGCATCGGATTCGTTCACGATCACAGTCCACAGCAGCGGTAGTAGTCGTCAACGGTTTTTTTCGTGCCGAGGGTGAAACCTTTTGAAAAATCACCTTCTGGGAACGAATCCCAACAGTCTCAAGGTTATTTCGATAATGAAACACAAAACAGAATATGAATGGACCGGTTTTCACATTGGATTCGTCTCGATCTGATAAAAAAACATACAGTTGGAACAGGCGTATTTATCAACGTCGAATCTCATGTAAATTTTTGTTCGCATCGACGACTTTTGAATCGGGAAACGAATCCGAGTCAGCATGCAAGTATTTCTGATGTAGAATAATCCCTACAAACTGAGAACCCCGCGCCGAGCATCGTATTCGCTCACGTGCACAGTCCACAGCAGCCGTAGTAGGCCTCAATAGCTTTTTTCGTGCCGAGGGTGAAACATTTAAAAAAATCACCCACTGGCAACGAGTCCGAACAGTCTCAAGGTTATTTCGATAATGAAACACAAATCAGAATATGAATGGACCGGTTTTCACATCAGATTCGTCTCGATCCGATAATGAACATCCAGTTGGAACAGGCGTATTTATCAACGTCGAATCTCATGTGAATTTTCGTTCGAATTGACGACTTTTGAATGGGGAAACGAATCCGAGTCTGCATGCAAGTGTTTCTGTTGTCGAATAGTCCCTAGTAACTGAGAACTCCGCGCCCAGCATCGGATTCGTTCACGTTCATAGTCCACAGCAGCAGTAGGAGCCCTCAATGGATATTTTCGTGCCGAGAGTGATACATTTTTCAAAATCATCCACTGGGAACGAATCCGGACAGTCTCAAGGTTAGTACGATAATGTAACACAAAAGAGAATTTGAGTTGACCGTTCTTCATATTGGATTCGTCTCGGACCAATAAAAAAAAATGGTTGAAACAGGCGTATTGATCAACGTCGAATCTCATGTGAGTTTTCGTTCGAATCGACGACTTTCAAATCGGGAAACGAATCCGAGTCTGCATGCAAGTGTTTCGGGTATCGAAAAATCCCTAAAAACTGACAACGCCGCGCCGAGCACCAGATGGGTTCACGTTCACAGACCACAGCAGCAGTAGTAGTCCTGAACGGCTTTTTTCGTGCTGAGGGTGAAACATATTGAAAAACCAGCTTCTGGGAACGAATCCCAATAGTGTGGAGGTTACTTCGATCATGTAACACGAAAAAGAATATGAATGGACCGGTTTTCACATTGGATTCGTCGCGATCTGATAAAAAAACGTACAATTGGAACAGGCGTATCGCATCGACGACTTTTAAATCGGGAAACGATTCCGAGTCTGCATGCAAGTCTTTCTGTTGTCGAATAATCCCGACAAACTGAGAACGCGGCGCCGAGCATCGGAGTCGTTCATGTTCACAGTCCACACCAGCAGTAGTTGTGCTCAATGGATTTTTTCGTGCCGAGGGTGAAACATTTTAAAATATCACCCACTGGGAACGAGTCCGAACAGTCTCAAGGATAGTTCGATAATGAAACACAAAACAGAATATGTATGGACGGGTTTTCACATTTGATTCGTCTCGATCCGATAAAAACCATACAGTTGGAAAAGACGTATTTATGAACGTCGAATCTCATGTGAATTTTCGTTCGAATCGACGACTTTTAAATCGGGAAACAAATCCGAGTCTGCATGCAAGTGTTTCTGTTGTCAAATAGGCCCTACAAACTGAGAAAGCCGCGCCGAGCATCGGATTCGGTCACGTTCATAGTCCACAGCTGCCGTAGGAGCCCTCAATGGATATTTTCGTGCCGAGGGTGATACATTTTTTTAAATCATCCACTGGGAACGAATCCGAAAAGTCTCAAGGTTATTTCGATAATGAAACACAAAACAGACTTTGAGTGGACCGTTTATCATATTGGATTCGTCTCGGTCCGATAAAAAAGTAACGGTTGAAACAGGCGTATTTATCAACGTCGAATCTTATGTGAATTTTCGTTCGAATCGACGACTTTTAAATCGCGAAACGAATCCGAGTATGCATGCAAGTGTTTCTGTTCTCGAATAATCCCTACAAACTGAGAACGCGGCGCCGAGCATCGGATTCTTTCATGGTCACAGTCCACAGCAGCAGTAGTAGTGCTCAATGGCTTTTTCGTGCCGAGGGTGAGACATTTTTAAATATCACCCACTGGGAACGAGTCCGAACAGTCTCAAGGTTAGTTCGATAATGAAACACAAGAGAGAATATGTATGGACCGGTTTTCACATTGGATTCGTCTCGATCCGATAACAATCATACAGTTGGAAAATGCGTATTTATCAACGTCGAATCTCATGTGAGATTTCGTTCGAATCGACGACTTTTAAATCGGGAAACAAATCCGAGTCTGCATGCAAGTGTTTCTGTTGTCGAATAGTCCCTACAAACTGAGAACGCCGCGCCAAGCATCGGATTCGTTCACGTTCATAGTCCACAGCAGCAGTAGTAGTCCTCAATGGCTTTTTTCGTGCCGAGGGTGAAATATTTTAAATAATCACCCACTGGGAGCGAGTCCGAACAGTCTCAAGGTTATTTCGATAATGAAACACAAAACAGAATATGTGTGGACCGGTTTTCACATGGGATTCGTCTCGGTCCGAAAAAAAAAACAATTGACAAAGGCATATTTATCGACGTCGAATCTCATGTGAATTTTCGTTCGAATCGACGACTTTTAGATCGGGAAACGAATCCGAGTCTGCATGCAAGTGTTTCTGTTGTCGAAAAATCCCTACAAACGGAGAACGCCGCGCCGGGCATAGGATTCGGTCACGTTCAGAGTCCACAGCTCCACTAGTAGTGCTCAACGACTTTTTTCGTGCCGAAGGTGAAACGTTTTTAAAAATCACCTTCTGGGAACGAATCCGAACAGTCTCAAGGTTACTTCGATAATGAAGCACATAACAGAAAAACACAGTTGTCGAATAATCCCTACAAACTGAGAACGCCGGGCCGAGCATCGGATTCGTTCACGTTCACAGACCACAGCAGCAGTAGTAGTCCTCAACCGCTGTTTTCGTGCCGAGGGTGAAACATTTTGAAAAATCACCTTCTGGGAACGAATCCCAACAGTCTCAAGGTTATTTCGATAATAAAACACAAAACAGAATATGAATGGACCGGTTTGCACATTGGATTCGTCTCGATCTGATAAAAAAACATACAGGTGGAACAGGCGTATTTATCAACGTCGAATCTCATGTGAATTTTCGTTCGCATCGACGACTTTTGAATCGGGAAACGAATCCGAGTCTGCATGCAAGTGTTTCTGTTGTTGAATAATCCCTACAAACTAAGAACGCCGCGCCGAGCATCGGACCCGTTCACGTTCACAGTCCACAGCTCCAGTAGTAGTGCTCACCGACCTTTTTCGTGTCGATGGTGAAACGTTTTTAAAAATCACCTTCTGGTAACAAATCCGAACAGTCTCAAGGTTATTTCGATAATGAAATACAAAAAAGAACAAAACAGTTGTCGAATAATCCCTACATACTGAGAACGCCGCGCCGAGGATCGGATTCGTTCACGTTCACATACCACAGCAGCAGTAGTAGTCCTCACCGGCTTTTTTTCGAGCCGAGGGTGAATCATTTTGAAAAATCACCTTCTGTGAACGAATCCCAACAGTCTCAAGGTTATTGCGATAATGAAACACAAAACCGAATATGCATGGACGCGTTTTCACACTGGATTCGTCTCGATCTGATAAAAAAAAAAACATACCGTTGGAACAGGCGTATTTATCAACGTCGAATCTGATGTGAATTTTCGTTCGCATCGACGACTTTGAAATCGGGAAACGAATCCGAGTCTGCATGCAAGTGTTTCTGTTGTTAAATAATCCCTACAAACTGAGAACGCGGCGCCGAGCATCGGATTCGTTCACGTTCACAGTCCACAGCCGCAGTAGTAGTCCTCAATGGCTTTTTTCGAGCCGAGGGTGAAACATTTTAAAAAATCATCCACTGGGAACGCGTCCGAAAAGTCTCAAGGTTATTTCGATAATGAAAAACAAAACTGAATATGTATGGACCGGTTTTCACATGGGATTCGTCTTGGTCCGAAAAAAAAACGGTTGAAAAAGGCATATTTATCGACGTCGAAACTCATGTGAACTTTCGTTCGAATCGACGACTTTTAGATCGGGAAACGAATCCGAGTCTGCATGCGAGTGTTTCTGATGTCGAAAAATCCCTACAAACTTAGAATGCCGCGCCGAGCATCGGATTCGGTCACGTTCAGAGTCCACAGCTCCACTAGTAGTCCTCAACGGCTTTTGTCGTGCCGAAGGTGAAACATTTTGAAAAATCACCTTCTGGGAACGAAATCCAACAGTCTCAAGTTTATTTCGATAATAAAACACAAAACAGAATATGAATGCACCGGTTTGCACATTGGATTCGTCTCGATGTGATAAAAAAACACACAGTTGGAAGAGGCGTATTTATCAACGTCGAATCTCATGTGAATTTTCGTTCGCATCGACGACTTTTAAATCGGGAAACGAATCCGAGTCTGCATGCAAGTGTTTCTGTTGTTGAACAATCCCTACAATCTGAGAACGCGGCGCCGAGCATCGGATTCGTTCACGTTCACAGTGCACAGCAGCAGTAGTAGTCCTCAATGGCTTTTTTCGTGCCGAGGGTGAAACATTTTTAAAAATCACCTACTGGCAACGAGTCCGAACAGTCTCAAGGATATTTCGATAATGAAACACAAAACCGAATATGAATGGACCGGTTTCCACATTGAGTTAGTCTCGGTCCGAAAAAAAAACGGTTGAAATAGACGTATTTATCGACGTCGAATCTTATGTGAATTTTCGTTCGAATCGACGACTTTTAGATCGGGAAACGAATCCGAGTCTGCATGCAAGTGTTTCTGTTGTCGAAAAATCCCTACAAACTGAGAACGCCGCGCCGAGCATCGGATTCGTTCACGTTCACAGTCCACAGCTCCAGTAGTAGTGCTCAACGACTTTTTTCGTGACGAGGGTGAAACGTTTTTATAAATCATCTTCTGGGAACAAATCCGAACAGTCTCAAGGTCATTTCGATAATGAAACGCAAAACAGAACAAAACCGTTTTCGAATAATCCCTACAAACTGAGAACGCCGCGCCGAGCATCGGATTCGTTCACGTTCACAGACCACAGCAGCAGTAGTAGTCCTAACCGGGTTTTTCGTGCCGAGGGTGAAACATTTTGAAAAATCACCTTCTGGGAACGAATCCCAACAGTCTCAAGGTTATTTCGATAATAAATCACAAAACAGAATATGAATGGACCGGTTTGCACGTTGGATTCGTCTCGATCTGATAAAAAAACATACAGTTGGAACAGGCGTATTGATCGACGTTGAATCGTATGTGAATTTTCGTTCACATCGACGACTTTTAAATCGGGAAACGAATCCGAGTCTGCATGCAAGTGTTTCCGTTGTCGAATAGTCCCTAGAAACTGAGAACGCCGCGCCGAGCATCGGATTCGTTCACGTTCATCGTCCACAGCTGCAGTAGGAGCCCTCAATGAATATTTTCGTGCCGAGGGTGATACATTTTTTAAAATCATCCACTGGGAACGAATCCGAATAGTCTCAAGGTTATTTCGATAATGAAACACAAATAAGACTTTGAGTGGACCGTTTTTCATATTGGATTCGGCTCGGTCCGATAAAAAAAAACGGTTGAAACAGGCGTATTTATCAACGTCGAATCTTATGTGAATTTTCGTACGCATCGACTTTTAAATCGGAAAACGAATCCGAGTCTGCATACAAGTGTTTCTGTTGTTGAATAATGCCTACAAACTGAGAACGCCTCGCCGAGCATCGGATTCGTTCACGTTCACAGTGCACAGCAGCAGTAGTAGTCCTCAATGGCTTTTTTCGTGCCGAGGGTGAAACATTTTTAACAATCACCCACTGGCAACGAGTCCGAACAGTCTCAAGGTTATTTCGATAATGAATCACAAAACCGAATACGAATGGACCGGTTTTCACATTGGATTAGTCTCGGTCCAAAAAAAAAACGGTTGAAATAGGCGTATTTATCGACGTCGAATCTCATGTGAATTTTCGTTCGAATCGACGACTTATAGATCGGGAAACGAATCCGCGTATGCACGCAAGTGTTTCTGTTGTCGAATAATCCCTACAAACCGAGAACGCGGCGCCGAGCATCGGATTCGTTCACGTTCACAGTCCACAGCAGCTGTAGTAGTGCTCAATGGCTTTTTTGTGCCGAGGGTGACACATTTTTAAATATCACCCACTGGGAACGAGCCCGAACAGTCTCAAGGTTAGTTCGATATTGAAACACAAACAGAATATGTATCGACCGGTTTTCACATTGGATTCGTCTCGATCCGATAAATACCATACAGTTGGAAAAGGCGTATTTATCAACGTCGAATCTCATGTGAATTTTCGTTCGAATTGACGACTTTTAAATCGGGACACGAATCCGAGTCTGCATGCAAGTGTTTCTTTTGTCGAATAGTCCCTACAAACTGAGAACGCCGCGCCGAGCATCGGATTCGTTCACGATCATAGACCACAGCAGCGGTAGGAGCCCTCAATGGATATTTTCGTGCCGACGGTGATACATTTTTTTAAATTATGCACTGGGAACGAATCCGAACAGTCTCAAGGTTATTTCGATAATGAAACTCAAAACCGAATATGAATGGACCGGTTTTTACATTGGATTCATCTCGGTCCGTTAAAAAATAAGGTTGAAATAGGAGTATTTATCAACGTCGAATCTCATGTCAATTTTCGTTCGTATCGACGACTGTTAGATCGGGAAACGAATCCGAGTCTGCGTGCATGTGTTTCTGTTGTCGAATAATCCCTACAAACTGAGAACGCCGGGCCGAGCATCGGATTCGTTCACGTTCACAGACCACAGCAGCAGTAGTAGTCGTCAACGGCTTTTTTCGTGCCGAGGGTGAAACATTTTGAAAAATCACCTTCTGGGAACGAATCCCAACAGTCTCAAGGATATTTCGGTAATGAAACACAAAACAGAATATGAATGTACCGGTTTGCACATTGGATTCGTCTCAATCTGATAAATAAACATCCAGCTTGAACAGGCGTATTTATCAACGGCGAATCTCATGTGAATTTTCGTTAGCACCGCCAACTTTCAAATCAGGAAACGAATCCGAGTATGCATGCAAGTGTTTCTGTTGTTGAATAATCCCTACCAACTAAGAACGCCGCCCCGAGCATCGGATTCGTTCACGTTCATAGTCCACAGAAGCAGTAGTAGTCTCAACGGCTTTTTCGTGCCGAGGGTGAAACATTTTTAAAAATCACCTTCTGGGAACGAATCTCAATAGTCTCAAGGTTATTTCGATAATGAAACACAAAACAGAATATTAATGTACCGGTTTGCACATTGGATTCGTCTCGATCTGATATAAAAACTTACAGTTGGAACAGGCGTATTTATCAACGTCGCATCTCATGTGAATATTCGTTCGCACCGCCGACTTTTAAATCGGGAAACGAATCCGAGTCTGTATGCAAGTGTTTCTGTTGTTGAATAATCCCTCAAACTGAGAACGCGGCGCCGAGCATCGGATTCGTTCACGTTCACAGTGCACAGTAGCAGTAGTAGTCCTCAATGGCTTTTTTCGTGCCGAGGATGAAATATTTTTAAAAATCACCCACTGGGAACGAGTCCGAACAGTCTCAAGATTATTTCGATAATGAAACACAAAAGCGATTATGAATGGACCGGTTTTCACATTGGATACGTCTCGGTCGGATAAAAAAAATGGATGAAATAGGCGTGTTTATCAACGTCGAATCTCATGTGAATTTTCGTTCGAATCGACGACTTTTAGATAGGGAAACGAATCCGAGTCTGCATGTAAGTGTTTCTGTTGTCGATTATTCCCTACAAACTGAGAACGCCGCGCCGAGCATCGGATTCGTTCACGTTCACAGTCCACAGCACCAGTAGTAGGGCTCAACGACTTTTTTCGTGCCGAGGGTGAAACGTTTTTAAAAATCCGCTTCTGGGAACGAATCCGAACATTCTCAAGGTTATTTCGATAATGAAACCCAAAACAGAACGAAACCGTCGTCCAATAATCCTTACAAACTAAGAACGCCGTGCCGAGCATCGGATTCGTTCACGTTCATAGTCCACAGCAGCAGTAGCAGTCCGCAACGTCTATTTTCGTGCCGAGAGTGAAAAATTTAAAAAAATCACCCACTGGGAACGAATCCCAACAGTCTCAAGGTTATTTCGATAATGAAACACAAAACAGAATTTGAATGGACCGTTTTACATTTTGGATTCGTCGCGATTCGATAAAAAAACAAACGGTCGAAACAGGCGTATTTATCAACGTCGAATCTTATTTGAATTTTCGTTCGAATCGACGACTTTTAAATCGGGAAACGAATCCGAGTCTGCATGCATGTGTTTCTGTTATCGAATAATCCTTCCAACCTGAGAACGCCGCGCTGAGCATCGGATTCGTTCACGTTCACGGTCCACAGCAGCAGTAGTAGCCCTCAACGGCTTTTTTCGTACCGAGGGTGAAACATTTTGAAAAATCGCCTTCTGGGAACGAATCCCAACAGTCTCAAGCTTATTTCGATAATGAAACACAAAACAGAATATGAATGGACCGGTTTTCACATTGGATTCGTCTCGATCCAATAAAAACCATACAGTCTGAATAGGCGTATTTATCAACGTCGAATCTCACGTCAATTTTCGTTCGAATCGACGACTTTTAATCTGGGAATGAAATCCGAGTCTGCATGCAAGTGTTTCTGTTGTCGATTAATTCTTACAAACTGAGAACGCCGCGCCGAGCATCGGCTTCGTTCACGTTCATAATCTACAGCAGCTGTAGGAGTCTTCAATGGCTATTTTCCTGCCGAGGGTGATACATCTTTGAAAATCATCCACTGGGAACGAATCCGAACAGTCTCAAGGTTATTTCGATAATAAAAACCAAAACAGAATTTGTGTGGACCGTTCTTCAGATTGGATTAGTCTCGGTCCGATAAGAAAAAAAAGCTTAAGGCAGGCGTATTCATCAACCCTCGGCATGAAAATAGCCTTTGAGAACTACTACTGCCAGGGCTGGTTTACGAAAATTAGCGTCCCAGCCCTGAGAATGTCAGCCCTCCCCCCAACCCGCCACTCGCCGGTCAGAAGGGGGCGAGATAAGAAGGGGCGCGTACGGGCCGATCCCGGCGACGCGCGGCGCCCCCTTTGCAGCGGCGCCCGAGGCCCAGGCCTCGTGAGCCTAGTGTATACACCGGTTCTGACTACTGCTCCTGTGGACTGTTCGGATTCGTTCCCAATGGATAATTTTAAAAAGTGTATCACCCTCGGCACGAAAATGGCCATTAAGAACTCCTACTGCTGCTGTGGACTATGAATGTAAACGAATCCGATGCTCGGCGCGGTGTTCTCAGTTTGTAGGGATCATTCGACAAAAGAAACACTTGCATGCAGCCTCGGATTCGTTTCCCCTTTCAAAAGTCGTCGATCCAATGAAAATTCACATGAGATTCGACGTTGATAAATACGCCTGTTTCAACCGTTTTTTTTATTGGACCGAGACGAATACGATATCAAAATCGGTCCACTCAAAGTCTGATTTCTGTTTCATTATCGAAATAACCTTGAGACTGTTCGGATTCGTTCCCAGTGGATGATTTAAAAATATGTATCACCGTCGGCACCAAAATATCCATTGAGGGCTCCTACTGCTGCTGTGGACTATGAACGTGAACGAATCCGATGCTCGGCCCGGCGTTCTCAGTTTGTAGGGACTATTCGAGAACAGAACCACTTGCATGCAGACTCGGATTCGTTTCCCGATTTATAAGTCGTCGATTCGAACGAAAAATCACATGAGATTCGACGTTGATAAATACGCTTTGTCCATCTGTATGGTTTTTATCGGATCGAGACGAATCCAGTGTGAAAACCGGTCCATACATATTCTGTTTTGTGTTTCATTATCGAACGAACCTTTAGACTGTTCGGACTCGTTCCCAGTGGGTGATATTTAAAAATTTTTCACCCTCGGCACGAAAAAAGCCATTGAGCACTACTACTGCTGCTGTGGACTGTGAACGTGAACGAATCCGATACCCGGCGCCGCGTTCTCAGTTTGTAGGGATTATTCGACAACAGAAACACTTGCATGCAGACTCAGATTCGTTTCCCGATTTAAAAGTCGTCGATGCGAACGAAAATTCACATGAGATTCGACGTTGATAAATACGCCTGTTCCAACCGTATGTTTTTTTTTATCCGATCGAGACGAATCCAATGTGAAAACCGGTCAATTCACATTCTGTTTTGTGTTTCATTACCGAAACAACCTTGAGACTGTTGGGATTCGTTCCCAGAAGGTGATTTTTCGAAATGTTTCACCCTCGGCACGATAAAAGCCGGTGAGGACTACTACTGCCGCTGTGGTCTGTGAACGTGAACGAATCCGATGCTCGGCGCGGAGTTCTCAGGTTGTAGGGATTATTCGACAACTGTTTTGTTCTGTTTTGTGTTTCATTATCGAAATAACCTTAAGACTGGTCGGATTTGTTCCCAGAAGGCTATTTTTAAAAACGTTTCACCCTCGGCACGACACAAGTCGTTAAGCACTACTACTGGAGCTGTGGACTATGAACGTGAACGAATCCGATTCTCGGCGCGGCCTTCTCTGTTTGTAGGGTCTATTCGACAACAGAAACACTTGTATGCAGACTCGGATTCGTTTCCGGATTTAAAAGTCGTCGATTCGAACGATAAATCACATGAGTTTCGACGTCGATAAATACGCCTTATCCATCTGTATGATTTTTATCGGATCGAGACGAATCCAATGTGAAAACCGGTCCATACATATTCTGTTTTTTGTTTCATTGTCGAACTAACCTTGAGACTGTTCGGACTCGTTCACGGTGGGTGATATTTTAAAATGTTTCACCCTCGGCACGAAAAAAGCCATTGAGCACTACTACTGCTGCTGTGGACTGTGAACGTGAACGAATCCGATGCCCGGCGCGGCGTTCTCAGTTTGTAGGGATTATTCGACAACAGAAACACTTGCATGCAGACTCGGATTCGTTTCCCGATGTAAAAGTCGTCGATGCGAACGAAAATTCACATGAGATTCGACGTTGATAAATACGCCTGTTCCAACTGTATGTTTTTTTTTATCAGGTCGAGACGAATCCACTGTGAAAACCGGTCCATTGATATTCTGTGTTGTGTTTCATTATCAAGATAACCTTGAGACTGTTGGGATTCGTGCCTAGACGGTGGATTTTCAAAATGTTTCACCCTCGGCACGAAAAAAGCCGGTGAGGACTACTAATGCCGCTGTGGTCTGTGATCGCGAACGAATCCGATCCTCGGCGCGGCATTCTCGGGTTGTAGGGATTATTCGACACCTGTTTTGTTCTGTTTTGTGTTTCATTATCGAAATAACCTTGAGACTGTTCGGATTTGTTCCCAGAGGGTGATTTTTGAAAACGTTTCTTCCTCGGCACGAAAAAAGTCGTTGAGCACTACTAGTGGAGCTGTGGACTCTGAACGTGAACGAATCCGATGCACGGCGCGGCGTTCTCAGTTTGTAGGGATTATTCGACAACAGAAACACTTGCATGCAGACTCGGATTCGTTTCCAGATCTAAAAGTCGTCGATTCGAACGAAAATTCACATGAGATTCGACGTCGATAAATACGCCTACTTCAACCGTTTTTTTTATCGGTCCGAGTCGAATCCAACGTGACAACCGGTCCATTCATATCCGGTTTTGTGTTTCATTGGCGAAATAACCTTGAGACTGATCGGACTCGTTCCCAGTGGGTGACTTTAGAAAATGTTTCACCCTCGGCACGAAAAAAGCCATTGAGGACTACTACTGCTGCTGTGCACGGTGAACGTGAACGAATCGAATGCTCGGCGCGGCTTTCTCAGTTTGTAGGGATTATTCGACAATAGAAACACTTGCATGCTGACTCGGATTCGTTTCCCGATCTAAAAGTCGTCGATTCGAACGAAAATTCACATGAGATCCGACGTCGATAAATACGCCTATTTCAACCGTTTTTTTTTATCGGGCCGAGACGAATCCAATGTGAAAACCGGTCCATTCATATTCGGTTTTGAGTTTCATTATCGAAATAACCTTGAGACTGTTCGGACTCGTTCCCAGTGGGTGATTTTCAAAAATCTTTCACCCTCGGCACGAAAAAGCCGTTGAGGACTACTACTGCTGCTGTGGACTGTGAACGGCGTGCTCAGTTTGTAGGGACTATTCGACAACAGAACCACTTGCATGCAGACTCGGATTCGATTCCCGATTTAAAAGTCGTCGATTCGAACGAAAAATCACATGAGATTCGACGTTGATAAATACGCCTTTTCCGTCTGTATGGTTTTTATCGGATCGAGACGAATCCAATGTGAAAACCGGTCCATACATATTCTGTTTTGTGTTTTATTATCGAACTAACCTTGAGACTGTTCGGACTCGTTCCCGGTGGGTGATATTTAAAAATGTTTCACCCTCGGCACGAAAGATTGTGAACGTGAACGAATCCGATGCTCGGCTCGGCGTTCTTAGTTCATAGGGATTATTCGACAACAGAAACACTTGCATGCAGACTCGGATTCGTTTCCCGATCTAGAAGTCGTCGATTCGATCGAAAATTCACATGAGATTCGACGTTGTTAAATACGCCTATTTCAACCGTTTTTTTTTATCGGACCGAGACGAATCCAATGTGGAAACCGGTCCATTCATATTCGGTTTTATGTTTCATTATCGAAATAACCTTGAGACTTTTCGGACTCGTTCCCAGTGGGTGATTTTTCAACATGTATCACCCTCGGCCTGAAAAAAGCCATTGAGGACTGCTACTGCTGCTGTGCACTGTGAACGTGAACGAATCCGATGCTCGGCGCCGCCTTCTCAGATTGGAGGGATTATTCAACAACAGAAACACATGCATGCAGACTCGGATTCGTTTCCCGATTTAAAAGTCGGCAATGCGAACAAAAATTCACATGAGATCCGACGTTGATAGATACACCTGTTCCAACTTTATGTTTTTTTATCAGATCGAGACGAATCCAATGTGCTAACCGGTCCATTCATATTCTGTTTTGTGTTTCGTTATCGAAATAACCTTGAGACTGTTGGGATTCGTTCCCAGAAGGTGATTTTTCAAAATGTTTCACCGTCGGCACGAAAAAACCCGTTGAGGACTACTCCTGCTGCTGTGGTCTGTGAACGTGAACGAATCCGATGCTCGGCCCGGCGTTCTCAGTTTGTAGGGATTATTCGAAAACTGTGTTGTACTATTCTGTGTTTCATTATCGAAATAACCTTGAGACAGTTAGGATTCGTTTCAAGGAGGTGATTTTTGAAAACGTTTCTTCATCGGCACGAAAAAAGTCGTTGAGCACTACTAGTGGAGCTGTGGACTCTGAACGTGAACGAATCCGATGCTCGGCGCAGCGTTCTCAGTTTGTAGGGGATATTCGACAACAGAAACACTTGCATGCAGACTCGGATTCGTTTCTCGATCTGAAAGTCGTCGATTTGAACGAAAATTCACATGAGATTCGACGTTGATAAATACGTTTATTTCAACCGTTTTTTTTTATCGGTCCGAGTCGAATCCAATGTGACAACCGGTCCATTCATATTCGGTTTTGTGTTTTATTCTCGAAATAACCTTGAGACTTTTCGGACTCGTTCCCAGTGGGTGATTTTTGAAAATGTTTCTCCCTCGGCACGAAAAAAGCCATTGAGGACTACTACTGCTGCTGTGCACTGTGAACGTGAACGAATCGAATGCTCGGCGCGGCGTTCTCAGCTTGTAGGGGTTATTCGACAACAGAAACACTTGCATGCAGACTCGGATTCGTTTCCAGATCTAAATGTCGTCGATTCGAACGAAAATTCACATGAGATTCGACGTCGATAAATACGCCTATTTCAAACGTTTTTTTTATCGGTCCGAGTCGAACCCAGTGTGACAGCCGGTCCATTCATATCCGGTTTTGTGTTTCATTGTCGAAATAACCTTGAGACTGTTCGGACTGGTGGCCAGTGGGTGATTGTAGAAAATGTTTCACCCTCGGCACGAAAAAAGCCATTGAGGACTACTACTGCTGCTGTGCACTGTGAACGTGAACGAATCGAATGCTCGGCGCGGCGTTCTCAGTTTGTCGGGATTATTCGACAACAGAAACACTTGCATGCAGACTCGGATTCGTTTCCCGATCTAAAAGTCGTTGATTCGAACGAAAATTCACATGACATTCGACGTCGATAAATACGCTTATTTCATCCGTTTTTTTTATCGGGCCGAGACGAATCCAATGTGAAAACCGGTCCATTCATATTCGGTTTTGAGTTTCATGATCGAAATAACCGTGAGACTGTTCGGACTCGTTCCCAGTGGGTGATTTTTAAAAATGTTTCACCCTCGGCACGAAACAGCTGTTGAGGACTACTACTGCTGCTGTGGACTGTGAACGGCGTTCTCAGTTTGTAGGGATTATTCGGAAACAGGAACACTTGCATGCAGACTCGGATTCGTTTCCCGATTTAGAAGCCGTCGATTCGAACGAAAATTCACATGAGATTCGACTGTGATGAAGACGCCTGTTTCAACCGTTTTTTTTAATCGGTCTGAGACGAATCCAATATGAAGAACTGTCAACTCAAATTCTGTTTTGTGTTTCATTATCGTACTAAGCTTGAGACTGTCCGGATTGGTTCCCAGTGGATGATTTTAAAAAATGTATCACTCTCGGCCCGAAAATATCCATTGAGGGCTCTTACTGCTGCTGTGGACCATGAACGTGGACGAATCCGATGCTCGGCGCGGATTTCTCAGTTTGTAGGGACTATTCGACAATAGAAACACTTGTATGCAGACTCGGATTCGTTTCCCGATTTAAAAGTCGTCGATTCGAACGACAAATCACATGACATTCGAGGTTGATAAATACGCCTTTTCCGTCTGTATGGTTTTTATCGGATCGAGACCAATCCAATGTGAATACCGGTCCATACATATTCTGTTGTGTGTTTCATTATCGAACTAACCTTGAGAATTTTCGGACTCGTTCCCAGTGGGTGATATTTTAAAATGTTTCACCCTCGACACGAAAGACCGTGAAAGTGAACGAATCCGATGCTCGGCGCGGCGTTCTTAGTTTGGAGCGATTATTCGACAACAGAAACACTTGCATGCAGACTCAGATTCGTTGCCCGATCTAAAAGTCGTCGATTCGAACGAAAATTCACATGAGATTCGACGTTGTTAAATACGCCTTTTCCGTCTGTATGCTTTTTATCGGATCCAGACGAATCCAATGTGAAAACCGGTCCATACATATTCTGTTTTGTGTTTCATTATCGAACTAACCTTGAGACTGTTCGGACTCGTTCCCAGTGGGTGATATTTTAAAATGTTTCACCCTCGGCACGAAAGACTGTGAACGTGAACGAATCCGATGCTCGGCCCGGCGTTCTCAGTTTGTAGGGATCATTCGACAACTGTGTTGTTCTGTTCTGTGTTTCATTATCGAAATAACCTTGAGACTGTTAGGATTCGTTCCCAGAAGGTGATTTTTGAAAACGCTTCACCCTCGGCACGAATAAAGTCATTGAGCACTACTAGTGGAGCTGTGGACTCTGAACGTGAACGAATGCGATGCTCGGCGCGGCGTTCTCAGTTTGTAGGGATTATTCGACAACAGAAACACTTGCATGCAGACTCGGATTCGTTTCCCGATCTAAATGTCGTCGATTCGAACGAAAATTCACATGAGATTCGACGTTGATAAATACGCCTATTTCAACCGTTTTTTTTATCGGTCCGAGTCGAATCCAATGTGACAACCGGTCCATTCATATTCGGTTTTGTGTTTCATTATCTAAATAACCTTGAGACTGTTCGGACTCGTTCCAAGTCGGTGATTTTTAAAAATGTTTCACCCTCGGCACGAAAAAAGCCATTGAGGTCCACTACTGCTGCTGTGCACTGTGAACGTGAACGAATCGAATGCTCGGCGCGGCATTCTCAGTTTGTAGGGATTATTCGACAACAGAAACACTCGCATGCAGACTCGGATTCGTTTCCCGATCTAAAAGTCGTCGATTCGAACGAAAATTCACATGAGATTCGACGTCGATAAATACGCCTATTTCAACCGTTTTTTTTTTATCGGGCCGAAACGAATCCAATGTGAAAACTGGTCCATTCATATTCGGTTTTGAGTTTCATTATCGAAATAACCTTGAGACTGTTCGGACTCGTTCCCAGTGGGTGGTTTTTACAAATGTTTCACCCTCGGCACGAAAATGCCGTATAGGACTACTACTGCTGCTGTGAACTGTGAACGTGAACGAATCCGATGCTCGACGCGGCTTTCTCAGTTTGTAGGGATCATTCGGCAACAGAAACACTTGCATGCAGACTCGGATTCGTTTCCCGATTTATAAGTCGTCGATTCGAACGAAAATTCACATGAGATTCTACGTTGATAAATACGCCTGTTTCAACCGTTTTTTTTTATCGGACCGAGGCGATTCCAACATGAAAAACGGTCCACTCAAAGTCTGTTTTGTGTTTCATTATCGAAATAACGTTGAGACTGTTCGGATTCGTTCCCAGTGGATGATTTAAAAAAATGTATCACGCCCGGCACGAAAATATCCATTGAGGATTCCTACTGCTGCTGTTAACTATGACCGTGAACGAATCCGATGCTCGGCGCGGCGTTCTCAGTTTGTAGGGACTATTCGACAACAGAAACACTTGTATGCAGACTCGGATTCGTTTCCCGATTTGAAAGTCGTCGATTCGAACGAAACATCACATGAGATTCGACGTTGATAAATACGCCTTTTCCATCTGTATGGTTTTTATCGGATCGAGACGAATCCAATGTGAAAACCGGTCCATACATATTCTGTTTTGTGTTTCATTATCGAACTAACCTTGAGACTGTTCGGACTCGTTCCCAGTGGGTGATATTTTCAAATGTTTCACCCTCGGCACGAAAAAAGTCGTTGAGCACTACTTCTGGAGCTGTGGACTTCGAACGTGAACGAATCCGATGGTCGGCGCGGCCTTGTATGTTTGTAGGCATTATTCGACAACAGAAACACTTGCATGCAGACCCGGATTCGGTTCCCGATCTAAAAGTCGTCTATTCGAACGAAAATTCACATGAGATTCGACGTTGATAAATACGCCTATTTCAACCGGTTTTTTTATCGGACCGAGACGAATCCAATGTGAAAGCCGGTCCATTCATATTCGGTTTTGTGTTTCATTATCGAAATAACCTTGAGACTGTTCGGACTCGTTCCCAGTGGGTGATTTTTAAAAATGTTTCACCCTCGGCACGAAAAAAGGCATTGAGGACTACTACTGCTGCTGTGCACTGTGAACGTGAACGAATCCGATGCTCGGCGCCGCGTTCTCAGTTTGTAGGGATTATTCAACAACGGAAGCACTTGCATGCATACTCGGATTCGTTTCCCGATTTAAAAGTCGTCGTTGCGAACGAAAATTCACATGAGATTCGACGTTGATAAATACGCCTGTTCCAAATGTATGTTTTTTTTATCAGATCGAGACGAATCCAATGTGCTAACTGGTCCATTCATATTCTGTTTTGTGTTCCATTATCGAAATAACCTTGAGACTGTTGGGATTCGTTCCCAGAAGGTGATTTTCAGAAATGTTGCACTCTCGGCACGAAAAAAGCCGTTGAGGACTAATACTGCTGCTGTGGACTGTGAACGTGAACGAATCCATGCTCGGCGCGCCGTTCTCTGTTTGTATCGATTATTCAACAACAGAAACACTTGCATGCAGACCTGGATTCGTTTCCCGATTTAAAAGTCGCCGAGTCGAACGAAAATTCACATGAGATTCGACGTTGATAAATACGCCTGTTTCAACCGTTTGTTTTTTATATCGAATCGAGACGAATCCAATATGTAAAACGGTCCATTCAAATTCCGTTTTGTGTTTCATCATCGAAATAACCTTGAGACTATTCGGACTCGTTCCCAGTGGTTGATTTTTTAACATGTTTCCCTCTCCGCACGAAAATAGCCGTTGAGGACTGCTACTGCTGCTGTGGACTATGAACGTGAACGAATCCGATGCTCGGCCCGGCGTTCTCAGTTTGTAGCGATTATTCCACAACAGAAACACTTGCATGCAGACTCGGATTCGTTTCCCGATCTAGAAGTCGTCGATTCGATCGAAAATTCACATGAGATTCGACGTTGTTAAATACGCCTATTTCAACCGTTTTTTTTTATCGGACCGAGACGAATCCAATGTGGAAACCGGTCCATTCATATTCGGTTTTATGTTTCATTATCGAAATAACCTTGAGACTTTTCGGACTCGTTCCCAGTGGGTGATTTTTCAACATGTATCACCCTCGGCCTGAAAAAAGCCATTGAGGACTGCTACTGCTGCTGTGCACTGTGAACGTGAACGAATCCGATGCTCGGCGCCGCCTTCTCAGATTGGAGGGATTATTCAACAACAGAAACACATGCATGCAGACTCGGATTCGTTTCCCGATTTAAAAGTCGGCAATGCGAACAAAAATTCACATGAGATCCGACGTTGATAGATACACCTGTTCCAACTTTATGTTTTTTTATCAGATCGAGACGAATCCAATGTGCTAACCGATCCATTCATATTCTGTTTTGTGTTTCGTTATCGAAATAACCTTGAGACTGTTGGGATTCGTTCCCAGAAGGTGATTTTTCAAAATGTTTCACCGTCGGCACGAAAAAACCCGTTGAGGACTACTCCTGCTGCTGTGGTCTGTGAACGTGAACGAATCCGATGCTCGGCCCGGCGTTCTCAGTTTGTAGGGATTATTCGAAAACTGTGTTGTACTATTCTGTGTTTCATTATCGAAATAACCTTGAGACAGTTAGGATTCGTTTCAAGGAGGTGATTTTTGAAAACGTTTCTTCATCGGCACGAAAAAAGTCGTTGAGCACTACTAGTGGAGCTGTGGACTCTGAACGTGAACGAATCCGATGCTCGGCGCAGCGTTCTCAGTTTGTAGGGGATATTCGACAACAGAAACACTTGCATGCAGACTCGGATTCGTTTCTCGATCTGAAAGTCGTCGATTTGAACGAAAATTCACATGAGATTCGACGTTGATAAATACGCCTATTTCAACCGTTTTTTTTTATCGGTCCGAGTCGAATCCAATGTGACAACCGGTCCATTCATATTCGGTTTTGTGTTTTATTCTCGAAATAACCTTGAGACTTTTCGGACTCGTTCCCAGTGGGTGATTTTTGAAAATGTTTCTCCCTCGGCACGAAAAAAGCCATTGAGGACTACTACTGCTGCTGTGCACTGTGAACGTGAACGAATCGAATGCTCGGCGCGGCGTTCTCAGCTTGTAGGGGTTATTCGACAACAGAAACACTTGCATGCAGACTCGGATTCGTTTCCAGATCTAAATGTCGTCGATTCGAACGAAAATTCACATGAGATTCGACGTCGATAAATACGCCTATTTCAAACGTTTTTTTTATCGGTCCGAGTCGAACCCAGTGTGACAGCCGGTCCATTCATATCCGGTTTTGTGTTTCATTGTCGAAATAACCTTGAGACTGTTCGGACTGGTGGCCAGTGGGTGATTGTAGAAAATGTTTCACCCTCGGCACGAAAAAAGCCATTGAGGACTACTACTGCTGCTGTGCACTGTGAACGTGAACGAATCGAATGCTCGGCGCGGCGTTCTCAGTTTGTCGGGATTATTCGACAACAGAAACACTTGCATGCAGACTCGGATTCGTTTCCCGATCTAAAAGTCGTTGATTCGAACGAAAATTCACATGACATTCGACGTCGATAAATACGCTTATTTCATCCGTTTTTTTTATCGGGCCGAGACGAATCCAATGTGAAAACCGGTCCATTCATATTCGGTTTTGAGTTTCATGATCGAAATAACCGTGAGACTGTTCGGACTCGTTCCCAGTGGGTGATTTTTAAAAATGTTTCACCCTCGGCACGAAACAGCTGTTGAGGACTACTACTGCTGCTGTGGACTGTGAACGGCGTTCTCAGTTTGTAGGGATTATTCGGAAACAGGAACACTTGCATGCAGACTCGGATTCGTTTCCCGATTTAGAAGCCGTCGATTCGAACGAAAATTCACATGAGATTCGACTGTGATGAATACGCCTGTTTCAACCGTTTTTTTTTATCGGTCTGAGACGAATCCAATATGAAGAACTGTCAACTCAAATTCTGTTTTGTGTTTCATTATCGTACTAAGCTTGAGACTGTCCGGATTGGTTCCCAGTGGATGATTTTAAAAAATGTATCACTCTCGGCCCGAAAATATCCATTGAGGGCTCTTACTGCTGCTGTGGACCATGAACGTGAACGAATCCGATGCTCGGCGCGGATTTCTCAGTTTGTAGGGACTATTCGACAATAGAAACACTTGTATGCAGACTCGGATTCATTTCCCGATTTAAAAGTCGTCGATTCGAACGACAAATCACATGACATTCGAGGTTGATAAATACGCCTTTTCCGTCTGTATGGTTTTTATCGGATCGAGACGAATCCAATGTGAATACCGGTCCATACATATTCTGTTGTGTGTTTCATTATCGAACTAACCTTGAGAATGTTCGGACTCGTTCCCAGTGGGTGATATTTTAAAATGTTTCACCCTCGACACGAAAGACCGTGAAAGTGAACGAATCCGATGCTCGGCGCGGCGTTCTTAGTTTGTAGGGATCATTCGACAACTGTGTTGTTCTGTTCTGTGTTTCATTATCGAAATAACCTTGAGACTGTTAGGATTCGTTCCCAGAAGGTGATTTTTGAAAACGTTTCACCCTCGGCACGAATAAAGTCATTGAGCACTACTAGTGGAGCTGTGGACTCTGAACGGGAACGAATGCGATGCTCGGCGCGGCGTTCTCAGTTTGTAGGGATTATTCGACAACAGAAACACTTGCATGCAGACTCGGATTCGTTTCCCGATCTAAATGTCGTCGATTCGAACGAAAATTCACATGAGATTCGACGTTGATAAATACGCCTATTTCAACCGTTTTTTTTATCGGTCCGAGTCGAATCCAATGTGACAACCGGTCCATTCATATTCGGTTTTGTGTTTCATTATCTAAATAACCTTGAGACTGTTCGGACTCGTTCCAAGTCGGTGATTTTTAAAAATGTTTCACCCTCGGCACGAAAAAAGCCATTGAGGTCCACTACTGCTGCTGTGCACTGTGAACGTGAACGAATCGAATGCTCGGCGCGGCATTCTCAGTTTGTAGGGATTATTCGACAACAGAAACACTCGCATGCAGACTCGGATTCGTTTCCCGATCTAAAAGTCGTCGATTCGAACGAAAATTCACATGAGATTCGACGTTGATAAATACGCCTTTTCCATCTGTATGGTTTTTATCGGATCGAGACGAATCCAATGTGAAAACCGGTCCATACATATTCTGTTTTGTGTTTCATTATCGAACTAACCTTGAGACTGTTCGGACTCGTTCCCAGTGGGTGATATTTTCAAATGTTTCACCCTCGGCACGAAAAAAGTCGTTGAGCACTACTTCTGGAGCTGTGGACTTCGAACGTGAACGAATCCGATGGTCGGCGCGGCCTTGTATGTTTGTAGGCATTATTCGACAACAGAAACACTTGCATGCAGACCCGGATTCGGTTCCCGATCTAAAAGTCGTCTATTCGAACGAAAATTCACATGAGATTCGACGTTGATAAATACGCCTATTTCAACCGGTTTTTTTATCGGACCGAGACGAATCCAATGTGAAAGCCGGTCCATTCATATTCGGTTTTGTGTTTCATTATCGAAATAACCTTGAGACTGTTCGGACTCGTTCCCAGTGGGTGATTTTTAAAAATGTTTCACCCTCGGCACGAAAAAAGGCATTGAGGACTACTACTGCTGCTGTGCACTGTGAACGTGAACGAATCCGATGCTCGGCGCCGCGTTCTCAGTTTGTAGGGATTATTCAACAACGGAAGCACTTGCATGCATACTCGGATTCGTTTCCCGATTTAAAAGTCGTCGTTGCGAACGAAAATTCACATGAGATTCGACGTTGATAAATACGCCTGTTCCAAATGTATGTTTTTTTTATCAGATCGAGACGAATCCAATGTGCTAACTGGTCCATTCATATTCTGTTTTGTGTTCTATTATCGAAATAACCTTGAGACTGTTGGGATTCGTTCCCAGAAGGTGATTTTCAGAAATGTTGCACTCTCGGCACGAAAAAAGCCGTTGAGGACTAATACTGCTGCTGTGGACTGTGAACGTGAACGAATCCATGCTCGGCGCGCCGTTCTCTGTTTGTATCGATTATTCAACAACAGAAACACTTGCATGCAGACCTGGATTCGTTTCCCGATTTAAAAGTCGCCGAGTCGAACGAAAATTCACATGAGATTCGACGTTGATAAATACGCCTGTTTTAACCGTTTGTTTTTTATATCGAATCGAGACGAATCCAATATGTAAAACGGTCCATTCAAATTCCGTTTTGTGTTTCATCATCGAAATAACCTTGAGACTATTCGGACTCGTTCCCAGTGGTTGATTTTTTAACATGTTTCCCTCTCCGCACGAAAATAGCCGTTGAGGACTGCTACTGCTGCTGTGGACTATGAACGTGAACGAATCCGATGCTCGGCCCGGCGTTCTCAGTTTGTAGCGATTATTCCACAACAGAAACACTTGCA
Source organism: Ophion ellenae (assembly GCA_963210295.1). Taxonomy (NCBI): domain Eukaryota; kingdom Metazoa; phylum Arthropoda; class Insecta; order Hymenoptera; family Ichneumonidae; genus Ophion; species Ophion ellenae. The sequence goes on from OY723394.1 coordinate 7,295,907, forward strand.
TGCAAACTCGGATTCATTTCCTGATTTAAAAGTCGTCGATTTGAAGAGAACTTCGACTCCGAATTCGTATTCAGCGACCTGGAAAACCCCCGAGTACAGACTTTCACCCGAATTGAATACGTTTTTTACTTTTGGTCGGCCTTTTGGGATTTGGGACCACTGTGTGACACCTTCAATGATGTCCCGGACTCGAGGCAAAGTTAGGTCGTTATTTTGCATCTGAAAAGAGTAGATCGATTCTATTCCATATTTTCACGAACCCATAAAACCCGTTCCACGATAAATCGCGAATGCCGTAATTCCGTTTTTCTTAACTCTGCCTCTTAAATGCGGTTTCCCAAATCATCGTAATGAAGTTGCAAATTCGAGCACTTCAAGGTAGTGAAGGCCGTGCTCTTGAGGAGATGGCCGAGCGAAAGTGCGGTGATCATGGTTTTGCTGCTCGCGTATTGGAAGATCGTTATATAGGACTAAAGTTGCGTACTAAGGTTGTTGGAAAACCGCGATTTCCTAAACTAGACCTATTAGATGCACTACTCACACAAATTAAGAGACATTAAAAAAAATCCAAATTTTTGGCTGATTTTCACCAAGGGATAACTCGGAGAAAAATGGCCGATCAGAAAATAAACTAAACGGAAATTGTAGCTTCAAGTGTCTAGTTTTTAGATCTGGACAGGAATTTTTTTTAGCATGGACAGTTTCCAAGTAATCATCCGAAAACCAATGTACATTTTTTTTACAATTTTCTCCGCTTCTTTAAATCGGGCTGTGGACTCAAAAAAAAAATTTCACACGCGACCATGAAACTCTTTTAGACAATATAATCATCTTCAATTTGACCTTTTAACAAGCTCCGTAAGATAATTTGGCGCGGAGTGATCGTCGATCAAAGCAAAAAAGTCTATTTCAAGTTTGACAATCAATTACTGGGGAACTAATGATCGTACAGAAAATGAAAGTAGGGTTCTGGGAACTGCAAAACATTCTCTATGATACGCAATTAGTGACTGTGGATAAAACATTTTTTTCGAAGTGATGATGTTGACTGAAAAAAAGTTGAAAATTTGCGAATTTAAGGATATTTGGAAAGTTTTGTATAAGTTTGGATATAATGCATGAACGAAGGATATCGTGGGTAATTTTTTAACCTCGAAGTGTCCCCAAAAAACCCTCCAAGTTGCAAAGCGCTGCGATGTTTTTTTCTGAATGCCCTGAAGATTAAATTGATCGTTTCTGTCAAAAATCACCGCAACAAGCGATTTTTCAATTTTTATTCATTTTTTCAACTTCAAAACGGTTTTTTTAGCAATAATGCGTAATTTTTCTATTCGAAGACATCCATTACCCAGAAAAAATTAAAAAAAAAAAAAAATTTCGCAATTTTTTTTTATTCATTTTTTGTCTTCAAATAAAACAAAATAAACAGATTTAAAAAAAATTCGCGTGCTAACTATAATCTCCTCTTGTCAAACAAAATGGGGTCGATTTTTTTTTACCAGTCAATCACCTTTGTTTTCAATGTCAATTTAAAAAATATTTCGACTGATTCTCTTCACACGAATCTCGAACTTTTAATTTTTTTGCAGCTCCAATCGTTGAAATACACTTTCTTAACAAACACAAGAAAACGGTTCTTTTAAAAAAAACTACCCTAAAAATTCGGAATTTTTTTTTGTTCGAATTTTTATTTCGAAAATTGTTTTTAAAAAGATTTCGTGGTAATTGATGTCGTTGAGTAAATAAATTACGCATTATTGCTAAAAAAAACCATATTGTAGTTGAAAAAATAAATAAAAATCGAAAAATTGCTTGTTACGGTGATTTTTTGTGAGCACATTTTGGCTTCTCGAAACGTCAGCTGCGGCTTGACGTTTCTCGCTGACGTCTGCGGCCCCATGACAGCCCTGACGCGAACACCGCAGCGGAAGCTCCAGCGCCTACTCATACCGCTGAATCCGTTCGCGGGTTCCGCCTTTCCCGAGATACTACGGAAGTCAAACTCAACGTTTGAACTATCGTTCGATTTCGAAATTTTGATATTGTTTTTCTCAGTGATAACATTTTTCAAACGACTTCTATTCGGATCTTCCGTGTTCAAAATCGAATCGACCTCGCTTCGGTCGGCGCGGAATGCAATTTTTATTTTTTTTTCAAATCTTTTTTCTTGTTTTCCGTGATATTTATTTTTTTTCACATGAGGCCTATATTTTTTTTCGAAAAGTTCCCGAAAAACTATTCTAAAAGGGCACGTCAACCGATCTAAAATGGCCGCCCAAATGGATTTAAAAATAGGTGGCCATCCCCAAATTGTCACTCGTAATACAAAACTGCATAAAGTCCGGGCTCCGCCTCAAAGACCAATCACAAAACTGGGGTGATCGTGTTTCTCCCTCGCACATCCGAACGATAATACACCCAAGTGGGGATTCCTTCTATTATAATATATAATAATATTGTGTATATATATATATGTATATATATAATAAATAAAATGTAAAGAATATTAATGAAACGACTTGTGTTCGTTTATTCACATGGGCTTATTATATAATAAGTACAACACGAGTTATTTTAATATGGAAACTTATGATTTGCCTGTTATGTTTAAAAATATAGTTAATTATAATGAAACGCGAATAAAGCGATAAACCAACCGTAATGTATCTCGTAATGTATTTATCATTCGGATGCGCGTTACTCTGTTTTCCTGTACAATAATAATAATAATAATAATAATAATAATAATATTGGCGTAGGGAAGCTGGCGTGCCCATCGCCCGGGGGAGCACAACTCCCCCCAATAGCCACCGACGTGCCAGGCGAACCACCTGGCACGCCGAAAACTAGGTTCGAACACCGCCTAGTCAAGCCCCCCACAACCGGTCCCTCTCGGATGGGGACCAAGGATCAGTTGGGAGGGGCACCCGGATAGGATCCACGGCAACGACCACGGCTCGAAATCGGCGCCTCGAGTGGACGGAGGAACTCAAGGAGGAGCTCATCCGCTGCTGGAGGGATAGCGTGCCGTCGCGGCGGGGCTACATGGCGAGGTTGCAGGCCCTGTGGAGCCAAGTGCACCCAGAGCTTGCACACCTCTCGCAACAACATCTGCGAGACCAAGCTGCCCGCTTGCGACGGCAAGGCTACGATCTCTTGTTATTAGCACCAGAGCTGTCCGGCAGGCGCTCTTCCGCGCGTTCCGTGCGGAGCTCTACCGGACGGCCTCAAGATCGAACCCCCCGGCAGTCGGAACCCCCCCGTTGGCGCGCCGATTTGACAGAGGACTGGGGAACAAGGAGGGAGAGAATCACTGGGAAATTTTCTCTTCAGCCTGGTTGTCTAGAAGCGGCAAATGAGTCCCTCGCGGCAGCAATCCCTGAGACCGTTGATCTCCTCAGCTTGAACTGGGCTGTGTATCACGCGGCTGTTGAGTCGAAGCCTCAGACACGCAATGATAAGGCGGCGTTCATGGCTAAGACTCGGCGGCGCGTTGCACAGCTCCAGAATAAGAGCAATGATGCGCGGCGGCAGGCATCCCGTGTTCAGTGTGTGTTAGACTTCATTACGGCGGGGAGGGCGTTTCCCCCTAAAATCCGAAAAATCAGCTCGGAACTGAAATGCCGTCACCACACATTGAACAAAGCTACCCTTCTTATTGTGAAGGAACGCTACGTGGAGAAGGTGCGGAACCTGGGGGTTGCGAAGCAATCCCTAGAGAGGCGGCTGGGTCGGGCGTTAGACAACGCCCTCTTCCGTTCTGACCCAGGCCTGGGCTGGTTCCCTCTTCCCTCGCCCTCTTCCGTTCTGACCCAGGCCCAGGCTGGTTCCAACCACCTACGCCTGCCCCCGACACAGCGCCAACAGCTGTTCAGGTGGAGCGGTTTTGGGGAGAGTTGTATAGCGAGGCGGGTCATTTTGATGAAGGCACTCCAGCTCTGGGACGGTTCGACACGTTTTGTCGGCAACAGCCGAGTCAGCGTGGCGACTGTTTTCCAGTCACGCGGGGTGAGGTGGAGAAGGCGGTGAGTAGCATGAGGAACCACGCCGCTCCCGGGCCGGACGGGATTAACATCTTCTGGTGGAAGAAATTCAAGTGCACCCATACCCATCTGGCCCGCATCTTCTCGTCGTTCATCGATGGGACGGTGCCCATCCCTGCGTGGCTGACAGAGGGAAGGACGGTGCTACTCCCCAAAAAAGGGGATTTGTCTCGTCCGGAGAACTACCGCCCGATAACGTGTCTGAATGCGCTCTGTAAGATCTTCACAAAGATTCTTTATGAGCGTGTTCTGCGCGAGATCGAGCCTGCATGGCGGGAGATACACGAACAAAGGGGATCCAAGAGGGGGCTGGGAGGTTGTAAGGAGAACCTGCTGGTGGACCGCTGCATCACGCAGGGCGCGGTCCAACACAAGCGTTACCTCTCAGTCGCTTGGATAGACTACCGTAAGGCGTTCGACACTGTCAGTCACAAACTGATTATACACCTACTCGAACACCTTTCGGTGAGTCCTTACATAGTGAGATGCATTAGGCAGCTCATGCCGCTCTGGAAGACATGCTTCACAGTTAAGACTAGTGAAGGCAACGTGTCGACCGGAGTGGTGGGGTATAGGAGGGGGATTATCCAGGGAGATTCTCTTAGCCCCCTCCTGTTTTGCATCTCACTATTACCCTTATCAATCGCCTTGCGGGCTGCACGCGGGTACGAAGCAGTGGCCCCCGGGGAGCGTGGGCGAGGGATCACCCATTTATTTTATATGGATGACCTCAAGCTATACGCTCCCGGGGCGGGGGGGGCTTAAGCTCCTCTTGAACATCGTAGCGACGTACACGCGGGCGGCGGGAATGGAATTCGGATTGGACAAGTGCGCTGTTCTTCATCTCAGGAGAGGGAGAGCAGAGGGTGTCGCGGCTGATGTTGGGCTGGTGGACGGGAGCGTCTTCAAACACCTGGACGCCGGAGGGTCTTATCGTTACCTTGGCATCGATCAGCGCTCTGTACAGGACGCTGAGGGTGTCAAGGAGGCCCTCCGCAGCGAGTATAGGCGGCGTCTCAGACGGATCTGGAAATCAGATCTGTCTGGGAAAAACAAGATCACTGCCACCAATATGCTCGCTGTCCCGGTCCTGCTCTATTCCTTTGGCGTCGTCAAATGACGTAGAGACGAGCTTCAACAGTTGGACATCGGCACACGCAAGATAATGAACATCCAGCGGAGTCTGCACCCTCGTTCTTCCACCCCGCGCCTTTATATGCTGCGTCAGAGCGGCGGGCGCGGGCTCTCGGGATTGGAGTGTCTTCATGACCGCATGGTCCTCGGAATAGCAAGCGATGTAATAACGAGCTCGGACCCGCTCCTCGAGATTGGGCACCAGCATGAGCTTCATGGGGCGGGTTCTTTTCTCTATAAGGCGGCAGATCGTGCAGCAGAGACCCTCGGCTTGGACGCCTTGCCTAGTGGCGCCTTGCCAATAGACTCCGTCGCTCGGTTGCCCAAGTCCCGACGTCGGCGGGCAATCAGGGCTGCCGAGCAGACTGTCCTGACTCGGCAGCATGTGGACAGACCTATGCACGGTGTGTTTTTTCACCACATCGAGGAACAGGGGCTGTCCACCCAGCTGACCTTTTCCTTCTTGCGGTCAGCTGGACTGATGTCCGAGACCGAAGGGTTTATCTGTGCCTGCCAAGACGGAGTCATCAACACCCTGGTCTATCGCAGTCGCGTTTTGGGTCAGCTTCTGCCGACCACTTTGTGTCGTGCATGCAAACAATCGCCGGAGACACTAATGCATCTACTGTCGGCCTGCCCAGTACATGCAGTCTCCGGTTATATCTATCGCCATAACGCGGCCCTAAGAGTTTTGTACTACCATCTACGGCACTCTTATGGGATAGACCGGGAGCCCGTGCCGCCTTATTTACCAGGAGATATTGAGTCCGTTGTCGTGGGCGAGAGGTGCAAGATTTATTGGAACTTCTCATTCGCGACCATCGGGCCGCTTCAAGCGACTAAGCCTGATGTTGTCCTCTTCGATTTCGACGACAAGACGATATACGTCATTGAGTTCTCGGCTCCGGCCGAAGTGAACGTGTCGCGAAAGGAAGAGAAGAAACGGCTCAAGTATCAGCCTCTCCTGGCCGAGCTACGTCGTTTGCACCGAGGATTCAGGGTAACTCTCGTTGTCCTCATCATCGGCGCGCTAGGGCGGATGAAAGAGTCTTTTGTATCGGCCATCGCTGGCATACCGGTTTGCAAACCCGGTGTCTGGTTGCTAGCGAGTCGGATGCAGAAGGCGGTCATACTTGGGTCCCTCCGTTTACTCAGGCAACACGATTGTGGACTGCGGTAGCCGCTAACCCTCTGGCTTGAGGGAGCGGCTATCGCAGAGCGATATATTGAACTGTTCGCGCGACTTTTTTGACTGGGCGGCAGCCGAGGTGATGTCGGAACCCTCGAATGCCGCCCAGCGTTATTGTTCCGGTCTAGGTTAAGACCGAGCCTAACCCCCGGGGGTAGGTGAATGTTTCCCAGTGCAAACTGAGGAAGTGCGTTGCCCGGAGCAATAAAGTCAATTATTAAGAAAAAAAAATAATAACATGTACATGCAAGAAACCGGGTGAATGCGGGAATGTTGGCTCTACATGCTGGGGTTGTCTCTTCAACACGTGCTTATTATATGTATATCCATGAAAACTCGTTATTTGCGAGTTACGTTTAAAATGAAGCTAAATATGACTAAAATTAAGCGATGAACCAACCGAACAAGCTGTCAAGCCTAATTGAACCCCAACCGCGGCAATCACTTAAATATGAGAAGATTATATTTATTGGCAAATGATTGTGTGGCGAAGTTGGTAGAACGCTAGATTACTGTATTGAAGGTCCTGAGTTCAAGCCTCGGTAGTTTCAATTTTTTTCTTTTGCATTCGTACAGTGATCTGGTTGTACGAGCGAATTGAAGCAGTTTCGACCAATCAAAGAACTCGTCCAATCCCAAAAGAACTCGAACAAAAATAACATGGACGAATGTATTTTTTAATTTACTGCCAAGGAGACTAGAGAGAAGGAGTCGACACTCCCGCCTCAAACAGTTCGTTCAATCGGTCGCAGAGGTGTAATGCTCAGTTCCGCCACAGGCGTCGCTAGTGTTCCCCAGAGCCGATAATATATAGTAATACAAAACTGCATAAGGTGAAACTGACCGTGTTATGGTGGCAAAATTGTTTGCACCTGTCAAACACAAATATATCTGTCGTGTACACCTGCACAGCAGCTATCGAACTATGTGTATAATAATGGAGATGACTCCTCGCGAGTCAATGAGATAAAGGGAAAAAGTAAACACTCTAGGTAGGAATTATAAAACAAATGTCGACTATTGATGGCAGTAAATTAAAAAATATATATTCTTCCATGTTATTTTTGTTCGAGTTCTTTTGGGATTGGACGAGTTCTTTGATTGGTTGAAACTGCTTCAATTCGCTCGTACAACCAGATCTCTGTACGAATGCAAAAGAAAAAAAATAAAACTACCGCGGCTTGAACTCAGGACTTTCAATACAGTAATCTAGCGTTCTACCAACTTCGCCACACAATCATTTGCCAATAAATATAATCTTCTCATATTTAAGTGATTGCCGCGCGTTGCATGACGGCAAGGGGAAGTAGTGGTGCGACAAAGAGAGAAATAGCTCGTCTGTCCTTTTCCCTCCTGAACGCAACGCATGCGCCGTTTGCCCTAACTTAATTTACCGTACTGTCGTGTAAACTGCATAATATACAAAACCAATTAAAAAAATGTGTTGATAAAAAAAAAGATGACTACTTTCATCTAAAAAAAACTGAAAACTCATTGAATACATTAATTCATACCAGCACATATTACGACCATTTACATCCTTTTTTCTCCAATGTCTCACGAAATGTTTTTCGCACACGTACTGAGACTCTTTCAGTCCCGGAATAGCATCAAGCCATTTTTTCTATCGTTCGACGTTTCTGGGCACGCGAAACACGGAGCATTTCTGCTTACAATTTTTGTACCCCGTTTTACAATTGCGGACCGCGCAACCCTTAGCCATTTCGCATCTTTTTCGCAAACACTACAAAAAAAAATCACACTTATGCGTAAAAACACGATAAAAATGCATCACGGTAAATCGCGTAGAACCGTCTGGTATATGGTCGCAAATAAAGGTTATTTCGACAATCGCGCCACAAAAACATACGTAAACACCTTGGGCCCATTCGCCGATAAGAGGTAAGGGGGAAACTACTTCCCCTCGCTAGTACTGACGCGGAGCGGCGCCTAGTGAATCGAAAAGAGAAGCCGATAAGCGTGCCTAACCCCACCACAGAAATTTAGCTTTGTTGCAAGACCTGTATGTAACACCGTGATATAGGCTAACTCAAAATAAATTGAATCGGCTTCTTACATTTTTAGTACCGCAACGCATCAAAAGCAAGCGCGGTAGTAGCTGAATGCAGACTACACGAAAGCTCAATAAACTTGGATTTTGAACTTTTCTTCGTAACCAATCGATTGTTAGGCGTTTGTTAGTCGATGAATATTGTTTGTTAGAGCGTAATTTTTATTTTATCGTTAAAAAACGTTTCATCCCCAAAGCATGTAACTCCTCAATTTCAGCAAAATTCTGATTCTTTTCATCCTACTCGATTGTTAGTGTTTGTTAGACAAAATCCAACTTTTGTAAGACTTTATTTATTGAATAATACGAAAACGAAGTTCATGTTCACGTTAACCGCGGAAAAATGGTTTTGTATTGATTTCGATCTTTTCTTCGTAACCAATCGATCGTTAGTCTTTGTTAGTGATTGTTAGTCGATTTTTATCGTTTGTTAGAGCTTAATTTTGATTTAATCGTTGAAAAACTTTTCAGCCCTATAGCACACGCAAGCCACGTGAAGTTGGCAGCATTGTCACGACGGCCGATGAAACTCCTCAATTTCAACAAAATGATGATTCTTCACATCCTACCCATTTGTTGGTCCATTGCTATTTATTGTTAGTCAACTTTTATCGTTTGTTAGAGCTTAATTTTTATTTGATCTAACACTAACAGACAACTAACAATCGTTTGGGTACGAAGAAGACATTGCAATCATTGCAAAACAATTTTCCCGCGGCTAACTTGGACATGAAATTTGTTTTCCGTAATATTAAATAAATAAAGTCTAACAAACGCTGGATTTGGTCTAACAAACACTAACAAACAACTAACAATCGAGTAGGATGAAAAGAATGAGCATTTTGCTGAAATTGAGAAGTTACATGGGCAAAGCCGTACTCAGCTATCGTGGCAATGCTGCCAACTTTACGTGGCATGCAGCGTGGTATAGGGATGGAAAGGGTTCAACGATAAAAAAAAATTAAGATCTAACAAACGATAAAAATCGACGAACAATCACGTACAAACGACTAACAATCGATTGGTTACGAAGAAAAGTCCGAAATCATTATAAAACCATTTTCCCGCGGCTAACTTTGACATGAAATTTGTTTTTCGTATTATTAAATAAATAAAGTCAAACAAACCCTGGATTTTGTCAAACAAACACTAACAAACGACTAACGATCAAGTGGCATGAAAAAAAATCCATATTTTCATAGTCGCCGGCTACGTTTATTGAGCTCCCCGACCGCGCCGCAGAGGGTATTCTGATCGCAACGAACCTAGTGGCGACTAGTGAACTACCAACTCTCTTCAATAAGCTACCTACCCCTTCCACAGGAGTTTCCCGACCTGTATGTAAGCCGATGCGCGCCGCTTGTCCAGGTTCTGAAAGGTTGGTAAGATAGGAGGAGGGCGGAAAAGAATTTTGCGTTTCGTCTCGGGTGCAGTGACAGAATCATCAGTAGGCCTATTCTGTAACTCGTAACGACAACTTTCGTTATTGTTAGCTAGCGACAGCCACTGAGGGGCTCCCTTTCTTCTGTTATCGTGCATGCGATTGGACGCGCTAGCTAACGATAGTGAAAACTGTCGTTACCGAGTTATAGAATAGGCCTACTGTAGGCCTATTCTATATAGTTATAGAATAGGCCTACTGTAGGCCTATTCTATAACTCGGTAACGACAGTTTTCACTATCGTTAGCTAGCTCCCTTTCTTCTGTTATCGTGCATGCGATTGGACGCGCTAGCTAACGATAGTGAAAACTGTCGTTACCGAATTATAGAATAGGCCTACTGTAGGCCTATTCTATATAGTTATAGAATAGGCCTACTGTAGGCCTATTCTATAACTCGGTAACGACAGTTTTCACTATCGTTAGCTAGCGCGTCCAATCGCATGCACGATAACAGAAGAAAGGGAGCCCCTCAGTGGCTGTCGCTAGCTAACAATAACGAAAGTTGTCGTTACGAGTTACAGAATAGGCCTACTGATGATTCTGTCACTGCACCCGAGACGAAACGCAAAATTCTTTTCCGCCCTCCTCTTATCTTACCAACCTTTCAGAACCTGGACAAGCGGCGCGCATCGGCTTACATACAGGTCGGGAAACTCCTGTGGAAGGGGTAGGTAGCTTATTGAAGAGAGTTGGTAGTTCACTAGTCACCACTAGGTTCGTTGCGATCAGAATACCCTCTGCGGCGCGGTCGGGGAGCTTAATAAACGTAGCCGGCGACTATGAAAATATGGATTTTTTTTCATGCCACTTGATCGTTAGTCGTTTGTTAGTGTTTGTTTGACAAAATCCAGGGTTTGTTTGACTTTATTTATTTAATAATACGAAAAACAAATTTCATGTCAAAGTTAGCCGCGGGAAAATGGTTTTATAATGATTTCGGACTTTTCTTCGTAACCAATCGATTGTTAGTCGTTTGTACGTGATTGTTCGTCGATTTTTATCGTTTGTTAGATCTTAATTTTTTTTTATCGTTGAACCCTTTCCATCCCTATACCACGCTGCATGCCACGTAAAGTTGGCAGCATTGCCACGATAGCTGAGCACGGCTTTGCCCATGTAACTTCTCAATTTCAGCAAAATGCTCATTCTTTTCATCCTACTCGATTGTTAGTTGTTTGTTAGTGTTTGTTAGACCAAATCCAGCGTTTGTTAGACTTTATTTATTTAATATTACGGAAAACAAATTTCATGTCCAAGTTAGCCGCGGGAAAATTGTTTTGCAATGATTGCAATCTCTTCTTCGTACCCAAACGATTGTTAGTTGTCTGTTAGTGTTAGATCAAATAAAAATTAAGCTCTAACAAACGATAAAAGTTGACTAACAATAAATAGCAATGGACCAACAAATGGGTAGGATGTGAAGAATCATCATTTTGTTGAAATTGAGGAGTTTCATCGGCCGTCGTGACAATGCTGCCAACTTCACGTGGCTTGCGTGTGCTATAGGGCTGAAAAGTTTTTTAACGATTAAATCAAAATTAAGCTCTAACAAACGATAAAAATCGACTAACAATCACTAACAAGGACTAACGATCGATTGGTTACGAAGAAAAGATCGAAATCAATACAAAACCATTTTTCCGCGGTTAACGTGAACATGAACTTCGTTTTCGTATTATTCAATAAATAAAGTCTTACAAAAGTTGGATTTTCTCTAACAAACACTAACAATCGAGTAGGATGAAAAGAATCAGAATTTTGCTGAAATTGAGGAGTTACATGCTTTGGGGATGAAACGTTTTTTAACGATAAAATAAAAATTACGCTCTAACAAACAATATTCATCGACTAACAAACGCCTAACAATCGATTGGTTACGAAGAAAAGTTCAAAATCCAAGTTTATTGAGCTTTCGTGTAGTCTGCATTCAGCTACTACCGCGCTTGCTTTTGATGCGTTGCGGTACTAAAAATGTGAGAAGCCGATTCAATTTATTTTGAGTTAGCCTATATCACGGTGTTACATACAGGTCTTGCAACAAAGCTAAATTTCCGTGGTGGGGTTAGGCACGCTTATCGGCTTCTCTTTTCGATTCACTAGGCGCCGCTCCGCGTCAGTACTAGCGAGGGGAAGTAGTTTCCCCCTTACCTCTTATCGGCGAATGGGCCCAAGGTGTTTACGTATGTTTTTGTGGCGCGATTGTCGAAATAACCTTTATTTGCGACCATATACCAGACGGTTCTACGCGATTTACCGTGATGCATTTTTATCGTGCTTTTACGCATAAGTGTGATTTTTTTTTGTAGTGTTTGCGAAAAAGATGCGAAATGGCTAAGGGTTGCGCGGTCCGCAATTGTAAAACGGGGTACAAAAATTGTAAGCAGAAATGCTCCGTGTTTCGCGTGCCCAGAAACGTCGAACGATAGAAAAAATGGCTTGATGCTATTCCGGGACTGAAAGAGTCTCAGTACGTGTGCGAAAAACATTTCGTGAGACATTGGAGAAAAAAGGATGTAAATGGTCGTAATATGTGCTGGTATGAATTAATGTATTCAATGAGTTTTCAGTTTTTTTTAGATGAAAGTAGTCATCTTTTTTTTTATCAACACATTTTTTTAATTGGTTTTGTATATTATGCATTTTACACGACAGTACGGTAAATTAAGTTAGGGCAAACGGCGCATGCGTTGCGTTCAGGAGGGAAAAGGACAGACGAGCTATTTCTCTCTTTGTCGCACCACTACTTCCCCTTGCCGTCACGCAACGCGCGGCAATCACTTAAATATGAGAAGATTATATTTATTGGCAAATGATTGTGTGGCGAAGTTGGTAGAACGCTAGATTACTGTATTGAAAGTCCTGAGTTCAAGCCTCGGTAGTTTTATTTTTTTTCTTTTGCATTCGTACAGGGATCTGGTTGTACGAGCGAATTGAAGCAGTTTCAACCAATCAAAGAACTCGTCCAATCCCAAAAGAACTCGAACAAAAATAACATGGAAGAATATATATTTTTTAATTTACTGTCATCAATAGTTGACATTTGTTTTATAATTCCTACCTAGAGTGTTTACTTTTTCCCTTTATCTCATTGACTCGCGAGGAGTCATCTCCATTATTATACACATAGTTCGATAGCTGCTGTGCAGGTGTACACGACAGATATATTTGTGTTTGACAGGTGCAAACAATTTTGCCACCATAACACGGTCAGTTTCACCTTATGCAGTTTTGTATTACTATATATTATCGGCTCTGGGGAACACTAGCGACGCCTGTGGCGGAACTGAGCATTACACCTCTGCGACCGATTGAACGAACTGTTTGAGGCGGGAGTGTCGACTCCTTCTCTCTAGTCTCCTTGGCAGTAAATTAAAAAATACATTCGTCCATGTTATTTTTGTTCGAGTTCTTTTGGGATTGGACGAGTTCTTTGATTGGTCGAAACTGCTTCAATTCGCTCGTACAACCAGATCACTGTACGAATGCAAAAGAAAAAAATTGAAACTACCGAGGCTTGAACTCAGGACCTTCAATACAGTAGTCTAGCGTTCTACCAACTTCGCCACACAATCATTTGCCAATAAATATAATCTTCTCATATTTAAGTGATTGCCGCGGTTGGGGTTCAATTAGGCTTGACAGCTTGTTCGGTTGGTTCATCGCTTAATTTTAGTCATATTTAGCTTCATTTTAAACGTAACTCGCAAATAACGAGTTTTCATGGATATACATATAATAAGCACGTGTTGAAGAGACAACCCCAGCATGTAGAGCCAACATTCCCGCATTCACCCGGTTTCTTGCATGTACATGTTATTATTTTTTTTTTCTTAACAATTGACATTATTGCTCCGGGCAACGCACTTCCTCAGTTTGCACTGGGAAACATTCACCTACCCCCGGGGGTTGGGCTCGGTCTTAACCTAGACCGGAACAATAACGCTGGGCGGCATTCGAGGGTTCCGACATCACCTCGGCTGCCGCCCAGTCAAAAAAGTCGCGCGAACAGTTCAATATATCGCTCTGCGATAGCCGCTCCCTCAAGCCAGAGGGTTAGCGGCTACCGCAGTCCACAATCGTGTTGCCTTAGTAAACGGAGGGACCCAAGTATGACCGCCTTCTGCATCCGACTCGCTAGCAACCAGACACCGGGTTTGCAAACCGGTATGCCAGCGATGGCCGATACAAAAGACTCTTTCATCCGCCCTAGCGCGCCGATGATGAGGACAACGAGAGTTACCCTGAATCCTCGGTGCAAACGACGTAGCTCGGCCAGGAGAGGCTGATACTTGAGCCGTTTCTTCTCTTCCTTTCGCGACACGTTCACTTCGGCCGGAGCCGAGAACTCAATGACGTATATCGTCTTGTCGTCGAAATCGAAGAGGACAACATCAGGCTTAGTCGCTTGAAGCGGCCCGATGGTCGCGAATGAGAAGTTCCAATAAATCTTGCACCTCTCGCCCACGACAACGGACTCAATATCTCCTGGTAAATAAGGCGGCACGGGCTCCCGGTCTATCCCATAAGAGTGCTGTAGATGGTAGTACAAAACTCTTAGGGCCGCGTTATGGCGATAGATATAGCCGGAGACTGCATGTACTGGGCAGGCCGACAGTAGATGCATTAGTGTCTCCGGCGATTGTTTGCATGCACGACACAAAGTGGTCGGCAGAAGCTGACCCAAAACGCGACTGCGATAGACCAGGGTGTTGATGACTCCGTCTTGGCAGGCACAGATAAACCCTTCGGTCTCGGACATCAGTCCAGCTGACCGCAAGAAGGAAAAGGTCAGCTGGGTGGACAGCCCCTGTTCCTCGATGTGGTGAAAAAACACACCGTGCATAGGTCTGTCCACATGCTGCCGAGTCAGGACAGTCTGCTCGGCAGCCCTGATTGCCCGCCGACGTCGGGACTTGGGCAACCGAGCGACGGAGTCTATTGGCAAGGCGCCACGCCGGCGCCGGCGGAACTCCAAGCCGAGGGTCTCTGCTGCACGATCTGCCGCCTTATAGAGAAAAGAACCCGCCCCATGAAGCTCATGCTGGTGCCCAATCTCCAGGAGCGGGTCCGAGCTCGTTATTACATCGCTTGCTATTCCGAGGACCATGCGGTCATGAACACACTCCAATCCCGAGAGCCCGCGCCCGCCGCTCTGACGCAGCATATAAAGGCGCGGGGTGGAAGAACGAGGGTGCAGACTCCGCTGGATGTTCATTATCTTGCGTGTGCCGATGTCCAACTGTTGAAGCTCGTCTCTACGTCATTTGACGACGCCAAAGGAATAGAGCAGGACCGGGACAGCGAGCATATTGGTGGCAGTGATCTTGTTTTCCCCAGACAGATCTGATTTCCAGATCCGTCTGATACGCCGCCTATACTCGCTGCGGAGGGCCTCCTTGACACCCTCAGCGTCCTGTACAGAGCGCTGATCGATGCCAAGGTAACGATAAGACCCTCCGGCGTCCAGGTGTTTGAAGACGCTCCCGTCCACCAGCCCAACATCAGCCGCGACACCCTCTGCTCTCCCTCTCCTGAGATGAAGAACAGCGCACTTGTCCAATCCGAATTCCATTCCCGCCGCCCGCGTGTACGTCGCTACGATGTTCAAGAGGAGCTTAAGCCCCCCCCCCCCCCCCCCGCCCCGGGAGCGTATAGCTTGAGGTCATCCATATAAAATAAATGGGTGATCCCTCGCCCACGCTCCCCGGGGGCCACTGCTTCGTACCCGCGTGCAGCCCGCAAGGCGATTGATAAGGGTAATAGTGAGATGCAAAACAGGAGGGGGCTAAGACAATCTCCCTGGATAATCCCCCTCCTATACCCCACCACTCCGGTCGACACGTTGCCTTCACTAGTCTTAACTGTGAAGCATGTCTTCCAGAGCGGCATGAGCTGCCTAATGCATCTCACTATGTAAGGACTCACCGAAAGGCGTTCGAGTAGGTGTATAATCAGTTTGTGACTGACAGTGTCGAACGCCTGACTGACAGTATCGAACGCCTTATTATTATTATTATTATTTTTATTATTATTTTTTTTTTTTTTATAATAGACTTTATTGCTCCGGGCAACGCACTTCCTCAGTTTGCACTGGGAAACATTCACCTACCCCCGGGGGTTAGGCTCGGTCTTAACCTAGACCGGAACAATAACGCTGGGCGGCATTCGTGGGTTCCGACATCACCTCGGCTGCCGCCCAGTCAAAAAAGTCGCGCGAACAGTTCAATATATCGCTCTGCGATAGCCGCTCCCTCAAGCCAGAGGGTTAGCGGCTACCGCAGTCCACAATTGTGTTGCCTGAGTAAACGGAGGGACCCAAGTATGACCGCCTTCTGCATCCGACCCGCTAGCAACCGGACACCGGGTTTGCAAACCGGTATGCCAGCGAGGCCCGATACAAAAGACTCTTTCATCCCCCCTAGCGCGCCGATGATGAGGACAACGAGAGTTATCCTGAATCCTCGGTGCAAACGACGTAGCTCGGCCAGGAGAGGCTGATACTTGAGCCGTTTCTCCTCTTCTCTCCTCTTTCGTCTCGGGTGCAGTGACAGAATCATCAGTAGGCCTATTCTGTAACTCGTAACGACAACTTTCGTTATTGTTAGCTAGCGACAGCCACTGAGGGGCTCCCTTTCTTCTGTTATCGTGCATGCGATTGGACGCGCTAGCTAACGATAGTGAAAACTGTCGTTACCGAGTTATAGAATAAGCCTACAGTAGGCATATTCTGTAACTCGGTAACACCCTGCGCTAGACGCACTGGCCGTTAGGATCTAGGGGAAAAACGGACATTGGAACGCATGCCCCTGCGACCGCTTGTGAGAAACGCTGGAACGCTATAGCCGCGTAGCGGTAAGATGGTGGAACCACAGTAGTCCCCCAGCGACAGCGCTGTAAATTATGCTGGAGGAGTGTGCGGATCACGGTCTTACATACAGGTCTGGAAACTCCAGTGGCAGGGGCAGGTAGCTTCAGGGAGGCTAGAGGGGGAGGAGTCCGATCTCTTAAGGAGAGACTTGAAAAAAGTGGCTACATAAATGTGGTCAAACTGGGATGGCGCTACTATTACTAAGACCTCGAGAAGTGAGCTGCGTGTGACAGAGATGGAACAAGTAAATAATGAGAAGTGAGCTGTGCATAAGGCAGCATCATACTTGAGAAATAGGCTGCGTGCGAGAGAGATGCAAAATGATATATAGCCAGATCGCGCGCAAAAGTTACCCCCTCTCTAGTCTCTTACGCGCCCATCACACAATCATAGTAGCGCGTGTCCGAGAGCGAGCGACGCTCGGACATCTTCGGAAAGAGCCGAGCGCGCCGAAGTTTCCCGACCGCGCCTTCGGCGCGTGACGTCACCCGACGGGACGCGCGACGATTTTAGATGATTTCAATGCTTATTACGCTCTTGATTCTCGGCGTTATCAATGTATACAAAAAAATGTATCGCGCACCCTGATCGCTTATTTTTTTAGTTTATACGTTGATTTAAATATAATAATAAATCCAAATTACAACTTATGAATCTTCTAAAAAATTGTTTACGCTTTACTCACACCCGTCCTTATGCCAAATAAATTATAATACATAAAAGTAAGCGGAAATATATTTATATTCGTATTATTATATTAATTCTCATACTTTCATCAAGCGATAAAGCATTATCCCCAAAAACTAGCCAATCATCCATCCGGCCGCCAATCGTCAGTACCAGAGAGTGCATGTTCTACGAGCGATGAGATGGTCCCGTTGGGGGCCATTCATAAAACACGTGACGCAAATTTTATCAATATTCGACCCACCTCTCCCCCTCTGTGACGTTTCGTGACGGGTGCCGGTGCCCCCCCCCCCCCTTCCGCTCCTGAAAATTACGTGACATGGAGCCCTTCTGCTCTCGTTTTTCTTTCAACAAAAAGAAGCAAGTAAAATACTAAAACCATTTTAATAAGCTATTTCAGAACGAACAATTCATATTGTTTACTTTAAGTAAATATATATGTAATATATAAAAACGTTTAATTTATACGTGGGGTCGTCCATTAAGGCAAGAATAGGCTTTATGGGGATTTTTTTTCAGAAAAACTACAAAATAAATTGAGATTACAAAAAGGGTGTTTATCATACATATCAGTGACTGTATACAATAATTTTTTTGAAGCGATTAATTTCAAAATGGCGGCTGTGCAGCGTTTATCTCAAAACTGCATTTTTTAAGTTGGCCAGAAACATAACTCAGACAATTTTCAACTGATTCACTTGAAATGTTGAATATATCTTGAAAAATACATTGTTTATGGAAGTACGTAGGATTTTTTTTATATTGCATAGTTCATTTGTTATTAACAATTATCTGACGAAATTTTACACTTTCCAAAAATTTGCTTAAAAAATCGTCAGATCATTTTTAATAACAAATGAATTATGAAATATAAAAAAATCCTACGTACTTCCATAAACAATGTATTTTTCAAGATATATTCAACATTTCAAGTGAATCGGTTGAATATTGTCTCAGTTATGTTTCCGGCCAACTTACAAAGTGCAGTTTCGAGATAAACGCTGCACAGCCGCCATTTTGAAATTAATCGCTTAAAAAAAATTATTGTATACAGTCACCGATATGTATGATAAACACCTTTTTTGTAATCTCGATTTATTTTGTAGTTTTTCTGAAAAAAAATCCCCAAAAAGCCTTTTTTCGGCCGCTAGAATGGCCTAAGGCCTTAATGGACGACCCCACGTACATTAATAATAAATAATTTGATAATCTTTTATCACGATGTACCTAGAATGCAATGTGTTCCCGAGGATGTTTCAGGTGAGTCTCAATCGATATCAGAGAAGTTGCGAGTTCCTCGTAGTCGGAAATTTGGGTGGGCAGTACAGAACATTTTCAGCGTCTCAGTATCGCCCTTTTCCAGATTTAATATGCTTATAGCGTCTCGTGACTTTTGCTCGACCCCTCTCCCACCCCCCTGTAACAAAGTGTGACGATTTGCCTGCCCCCCCCCCCCCCCCCCCCCCCCCACCGCCTCACTGCGTCGCGTGTTTTATGAATGGCCCCTTGGGAGCGTTCTTGGCTTCGGTCCGCAGGGGCGCGGGATCGTTGCCCGCGCTCAGTGCTTTTTTTAAAATTATGATTACCATTAATTCTTATTTGATTAGTTATTTTTATTCGTAATCATTATTATTTTAATTAGTTATCTTTTAGTGTCGAAAAATTTATCGCGCACTCCGACCGCTTATTTGATTAGTTTGTACGTTAATTTAAATGTAATAATAAATCTAAATTACAACTTATTTATCTACTAAAAAAATGTTTGCGCTTTACTCACACCCGTCCCTATGCCAAATAAATTGTAATTCATAAAAGTAAGCGGAAATATATTTATATTCGCATTATTATATTCATTCTCATATACTATCATCAAGCGATAAAGCATTATCCCCAAAAACAAGCCAATCATCCATCCGGCCGCGAATCGTAACTTACGAGAATGAACATAATAATACGACTATAAATATATTTCCGCTTACTTTTATGAATTACAATTTATTTGGCATAGGGATGCGTATGAGTAAAGCGCTAACAATTTTTTAGAAGATAAATAAATTGTAATTTACATTTATTATTCCATTTAAATTAACGTACAAACTAATCAAATAAGCGGTCGGAGTGCGCGATAAATTTTTCGACACTAAAAGATAACTAATTAAAATAATAATGATCACTAATAAAAATAACTAATCAAACAAGAATGAATAGTAATAATAATTTTTAAAAAAAGCACTGAGCGCAGGGAACGATCCTGCGCCCCTGCGGACCGAAGCCAGGAACGCTACCAACGGGGCCATCCCATCGCTTGTAGAATATGCACTTTCTGGTACTGACGATTCGCGGCCGGATGGTTGATTGGCTTGTTTTTGGGGATAATGCTTTATCGCTTGATGAAAGTATAAAAATTAATATAATAATCGAATATAAATATATTTCCGCTTACTTGTATTAATTATAATTTATTTAGCATAAGGACGGGTGTGAGTAAAGCGTAAAAAAATTTTCAGAAGATAAATAAGTTGTAATTTGGATTCATAATTATATTAAAATTAACGTATAAACTAAAAAAATTAGCGATCAGGGTGCGCGATACATTTTTTTGTATACATTGATAACGCAGAAAATCAAGAGCTAAATAAGCATTGAAATCATCTAAAAGCCTCGCGCGTTTCGTCGGGTGACGTCACGCGCGAGTCGTGCTCAGATTGCTTTTTCCCTCGAAGCCTTCGTTTCGGCTTGGCCGCACATGAACGAGCTCGGCGTCCATGTATTGGTGTAGCTGCCGAAGGCGCGGTCGGGAAACTTCGGCGCGCTCGGCTCTTTCCGAAGATGTCCGAGCGTCGCTCGCTCACGGACAAGCGCTACTGTAATTGTGTGATGGGCGCGTAAGAGACTAGAGGGGGGGTAACTTTTGCGCGCGATCGCGCTGCATTGCTTGCTGGGATGCGTATTCGATCCTCTTCCATCCCTCTTACACGACATCGATACTCAGCTTACTTCTCGAGGTCTTAGAGATAGTGGCGCCATCCCTGTTTGACCACATTTTTGTAGCCACTTTGAAATGCACAGATCGGCCTCCTCCCACTCTAGTCTCCATGGGTAGCTTATTGAAGAGAGTTGGTAGTTCACTAGTCGCCGCTAGGTTCGTTGCGATCTGAATAACCCGTTGAAGCGCGGCCGAGGGGGTCAGACAGAGACAGCACTCGTCGGCCATGCTTCTATCTCTCTATCTCTGTCCCAGCTTCATGTTTTTTACACGGATATTTATTATGAGTTCGAAACACTTTTAAAAGGGCCAGGAAAAGGCGTCAGTTTCGATTAATACAATAAAAAATATGATCCTCATTGCAATCAAACAAACAAACTTTCTAAATCCAAGCGAGCGTAATAAGCATATACATACGATTTTGAAGCTGTCACATTGCATGTTAACTTTGACGGAGTGATTCCGTACTCGCGTCGTACTCGCGTTGTTGTAGGTTCAAAGCCACTTGTCTCAATTTTTTTTCTTCCGTCCCTCATTCGCGCGTCTTTTATGCAATTTAATCAAAATACGAACGCAACAAGTTCTTTGATTTTTTTTTATTTGTCTACGAGCATTTTCTTCATATCGAGGTAAGCAGAATGAATCCTTTCAATTTTTTTTTATGTTGCCCGTTTATGCGCCGTACGTCGCACCACTTCACCATTTTGAAAGAATATGCTATCAATTTATCGATAACGTACTGCGTTTAAAACAGAAGCAGAAAAAAACAACAGTTATCAGCGGCTCAGCGACTCCAAAGAACAGTAGTGGCAATAGACTGGTTCTAACTCTGGGATCTCAGGGGGGAGCGGGGCGGGGGTCCAGCGCGGGGAAGCCTAGCATGCCTGGCGGAGAGGCGGTCGAGCGCGTGACGTTACGAGGGGGGATGTCAGGGGTCTCTATGGAGGGGGTAGCCATGTGGTCCGAAGAGCGGGTGGCGGGAAGCCGCTGTCGCCGAGTGTTTTGTGGGGGCGGGGGAACATGGTGAGTGAGCGTTGAAAATCCATAAGTCTTCTAATTTATTATAGACATACTTTATTATAGACATACAAAAATTATCATCGATGCAAGCGGAGTGTTTTTATTTTTACACTTATTTGTGTGTGTGTGTGTGTGTGTGTGTGTGTGTATGTGGGCACGATATGTGCGTGTGACAACCACGGTCTTACATACAGGTCTTGAAACTCTGGTGGTGGGGGTATGTCCTCGGATTGAAGCATCGGCCGTTTCGCCTAGTGACCACGAGTGTCGCTGCGATAGAGTGATGCAGGCTGTGCGAGAGAGATGGAAATCGATTGTTGACTCATAGGAACCTGACCTAGCTGTACAATTGGCTGCTGTAGGCAATTATGATATTCAATGTCAAAAATGCATGATGGACCTAAATACAATTAAAAGTAACTTTATCGTAAACCTGAAAAAAAAAACAAAAGACTATAGTTATCTACGTGGGTACAATGAATATGAATGTTTTTTATATAGGTGTCAATGAGAGCTCGTGTTGGTCGAGGGGTTCGGTGCAAGCTTCGTAATGCTGCTTTCAGGGGTTCGATCCTTGTGCGCTCGGTTTTTTAAAAACATGTTTTAGCTTTTATTAAAAAAATAGGCTTTACGCGTTGTTTTAATTGACCGGAAAATAAGTGGCAACTATTCCAGACCGAAGTGGAATCCAGACCGAAACACTTGCAGGATGTATTTCTTCAAAATGAAACAAATACTTAAGAAACAGTGCTTCTTTTGCGATTCTTTAATTCGTCTTCGAAAAATTTTAATGCATATCCCAAGAAACATATTCAATAATCTCTACTTTGCAGTTTCCGAAACGGTTTGCCTTGGTAAATAAAAAAAAACACCTCTTTTCCGACCTTTAAGCGAAGGACTCTCGAGTAGGATAAATGAAAATAATTCACTAACTTTGTTTAATGTTTTCCAGCCTGGAAAGTAGTTATTGTTATAATCCCAATCATTTTACATTTTTTTTCAGGTTCCCGGCTCCAACGCCAGTTTCGCCCATTCTCGATGAATATATTTCGGTTCGAAATGATTTTCGCACACAACGTGTCTCGGCTCTAATTTCCCAACTCCCGGTATCGCGGCCTCCCATTTTTTTAATTGCGCCAAGTCTCTCGGCACCCGAAACACTGAGCGTTTCGATTTTTCACTCCGAGAGCCTGTTTTACACGTTGGCACAATACAGCACTTAGTCATTTTTAAATATCACCGTTTTTACAAGTTTACAAGTAGAGCACGTCGCGTGTGGTCGCATGAATCAGCGGTTATGTTTGGGTTTTGTTTACTTTTGAAATCTCTTTCCGTCTCTCTCACACAGCCTGCATCACTCTATAGCAGCGATCCTCGTGGTCACGAGTTGAAACAGTCGGTGCTTCAAAAGAGGCCATCGCCCACCACTGAAATTTTGAGCGAGTTTCAAGACCTGTATGTAAGACCGTGGTGACAACCGTATATGGGTTGGGGAAGATTTCAATAATTTGAAGATCACATGACAGGGGGCACTTCAAAGCCCCTTTTATTTATTACATGCAGCTGCGGTGCCTTGGTTCCGTTTTTCCGAAATCCTTAAAAGGTTTGTATGCGTATCAACTCAAGTCTCGCCGACACTTGAGACAGGTCCTGACAAGTCGGGATTTCTTGGGAAAACTATAAACTTTAGAGATCTATCGTCAAAGGGTTTTTGACCCCAGATGGGCCACTGGAGCACAGCTGCACTCGGGAAAAAAAATGTTTCGATGTATCGAGGACTCGTTTTCATTTCGAAATATAATGTCGAGATGTTCAGATGTGCGAGTATGTATGCAGTGCATCCGGCCAAGCCCTCCTTGGACTTGACCAAAAACGAGCTCGAACAGACTCCAAAGGTCTTGCTCTTAAATTATTGGGGAAACTACATTGGTTTATTGTGGGATCGTTTGCCAGAACATCATCGGAAAGACAGTGAAGTGATATCATATCTTCCATGCATGGAGCATTATAATACACCGCAAATGAGAGATTACATTGACGGCCCCCCACCTCAACGTCGGGAGTGTCGAAAATGTCATGAGGGGGGAAATTCTCCGCGTACGAGGATTTTCAGACGTGTTTTAACTTGTTTTTCATGATTGGAGAAGTGTAGAGGCGTGATGGAGGAAATTCTCCACGTATGGGGATTCTTCTGACGTGTTTAAACTTGTTTTTTTCACGATTGGAAAAGTGGGGAGATGTTTGAAAATTTGAGTGGGAGTGTTACGAGGAAGCTTATAATCTCGTGGACCAAGCTCAGACTGCACTATTCCACCGCAACATCAACATCTCTCCAAAAAAAAGGAACTTTGAATTTGTGGGAAGATGGATCTCTCGAGCATAAACAAAGTCAGCGTGATGGCGGAATTCCTTCCAACGAAGAAGCTGTCAGAACTCCGCGTTCACTCAGATCATCGAATCTTCGACATGAGGGCCGTGCAAACCAAGTTTGGGAAACGCTACCTCGCGGATATCGCGGATGAGTTCACTGTCTTCTTACCAGCGCGACTTGTGAAGGCCTTCGATGAAGATTTGGAAACGTTCGAGCGAATGCGGCAAGCGGCACGCGATCATCGTCTCTGGATGACATATAAAGGTGGAAAATACAACAGCATAGACTTTTTCCAAGTCTGAGAACACATGGTGGACAAAGCCGAAATTCGTTGGAACACCATCGTCGAATGGCTGTCTGCATCATCGAGAGTATGCTGCAACTGGCGCGTAATAGTCAAATTCTACATGCAGTTGTGAGAAATACATCAGCGTCAAGTTCCATCGTCTTGAAGTATGGTGGAAAAAAGCAAATTCGTTGGGGGCAGCATCGTTGAGTGGAACAGCTGTCCAGATCATAGTCGTCTCACTATCGTTTTCGACGTTTTAAGTGTTTGACTATGTAAAAATGTATCAAGGAAAAACTGTTTTATCGAAATGTATGAGGAGGAGAAATACAAAAAAATGTTCATCATAGAATAAATGAATAATACAAATAGTATATATTTTCATCGAAATGTTTTTTTTATTCATTTTAAAAAATCCCTCGCTCACACAACGCTTCGTATACAGTCAACCAGCTTTTCAGCGATTTTACATTATCATGGGCGCAGGTGTATTTCGTGTTGCAGGAATGAGGGGGGCATTTGGAGTTTGTGATTTTCGGCAACTTCTGCAGCGATGGACAGTCCAGTCTCCAAGTCGATGACGTTTGTCGCAGGATCCGTGAATTTTGATAGCCATGCACATTTCTCGAATCCCTTCGCATAGATGGTGGGAGCTCCTTGCAAGATTTCTCGAATTGTCTTTCTAGCTGCCTCGTATGGTATGCCGCTGTGATCCCATCGTATTCCATGGAAATTTCGTTCCAATCACTTGATTGTCATTTTGTGCTTGGCCGGTAAAGAGTCCCATGCAAATGGTGCGTCGAAGGCGAGCGTCAGCGGTTCAGCACCCGTGTCGTGGAGTTTTATGATGGACAAATTTGTTGATGGGGCTCTTGAAGCCCTGTACACCGACGATACGCTCCATGTTGACTGACGCGGATGCGAATTATTGGCATGATTTTATACCAATTTTTTAACTCCCCCCCCCCCCCCCCCACTGATTGGATTGTACTCGACAATACGATCATGGAGGATCTGAAGATGCAGTGTGCTGAAGTGTGTGGCGGAATATTATTTTTCAATTCGAACTCAAGGCGCACGTCTACAGGGCCGGACTTGAGAGAATCGTTTTGCTTTGAGCAGTCAATGGCAACGAGGGGGGCTTTTTCTAAAAATTCAATCCTGCTCAGCCATGGTTCGGCCTCTTTGTTGTAATAGGTCGGTTGAAAGTTTGCGTACATCTCGTAGAGTAAAGCATATTGATTTTCAAATCAATGTTCAAATCCAAATTTCCATATGGATAGCATTGTGAGTTGAGGTAAAGTTTGACATCGCTCAGGTTACAATGATCAAAGTCGCTTGCATTGTGTTGTTTCATACTTTCCGTGCGGTCTGCAGCGCGAGTATGACATATCGTGGCTTCTCCAGCTGATTTGAGGTTTTCACAGACCACACGTGCTTGGAGGTGGCAGGTAGCAATGGATATTCATACAGTTCCCATGTTCGGAAACTTATAGAGATTGGTGCGTCTTTGGCGAGAAACTTTAACAGTTTAATTTTTCGCTGATCCGAGACTGTCACATACGGCACGAGCCATTCTATTTTATGCAATACGAGTTCGTAGTCTTCGGGCGCTGTTTGTACAATCCCTAGCGGATTGGGAGACCGAAAAAAACCTCGTTCATCGGTCACGGTTCAGCTGCTGCGGCGGCGGCGGCCGCAGCAGCAGCAGCAGCAGCATATGTGGCATACATATATACTGTAACGTGCTACACAAAATAGCAATAATTGCAAGAAAAGAATGTATATTTCTTGTAATTCTTGTCAACATATAATAATTATTTCCTTTCTCATTTACAGATGGAACATCAGATGAACTACCTCAACTGTCAAGTGACTAACCTCACTTTTATTACAGTGACCGAAAACCGAAAAAAAACGGTCAAGTGACTAACCTCACTTTTATTTCAGTGACCGAAAACCGAAAAAAAACGGTCAAGTGACTAACCTCACTTTTATTTCAGTGACCAAAAACCGAAAAATAATGGTTAAGTGATTAATCTAAAAAAAATAGTCTTCGGTGACGGTTCAGTCACTTTTTTCGGTTAAAAAAGGGCAGAAAATGACCGTGACCGAAATAGGGTCATTTTTACCAATTTTTGGTCTTTTTTTAGGTCTCCCAATCCACTCGGGATGGCATCGTCATCGGTCTTTGATCTCGTGAGAATCAATTCGTGCTTGGCATTTACGACAATTTTCCGGTAATCTTCAGCAAATCCGGGGAGCATGCTGAGCGGTATACAGACATCAAAGTTCCCCGATACATTTACAATCTACTTAGTCTCTTCGACATCGAGCCATCCAGTGTTCTAGAGCATAGAACTTTTGGCTGGTGAGAGATGAATATCCCTTAATTACACTCGTAATGCCGACATTCTTATTACGATCACTTTCTATGGCATTCAATTCATATCGCACTTCCTCAAACAAATGACAAATGGCATTGTTGACGAGACTTGTAGCAGTGGTTGGCGCCCCATCAAGCTTGGATAATTTTCCACATATGTGTAGGGAACTCTTGCTTTGCAGGACGGAGAGGTCTTGATGTTGGATGTTAATACGGACTTCATCGCTGTTATTGAAGGTTGAAGATGCATATGGCTGATGAGCGTGAATCTCACAATGGACGATGGATTCATCAAAGACGACGGGCGCCTGAGTGTTTACAATTTCTTCTTCCATTTCACGCAACAGATGCACAGAGCACAGGCTAAATAATTTTTGACACGCTTTCGCCACGCACTTTGAGACCCAAACTCTTCAAGAGTAGCACGTTTTAAGGTGTTAGCACTTTGGACGCTGGTCGACGACTGATTTTTTTTATCCATGGCCGTTTATTGTTATTGGAAGATCTATTGAAAACTATACCCATCACGACTTTATATGCAGGCGTATGGTGATCACTTGACCGCGGAAATTTACCAAATCACCGTCCTGATCCACTATGCGAAGCTGTATCGCGTCAATCGTTCGGCTCGTGATTGGCAGATAAATCACGTGGGAGGGAACTTCAATGATCTTATAGCCCAGTGGGACAGATGGAAAAAAATCGTGAATTGAGTGTACTTTTTGTCCGTTAATATGGGCGCCAGCGGTAATGTTGCACTCAACGCGTAAGGCGTTCACTTTGAGAATGGCTACAGGAAGGTCCGATTCGTGCCTTTTATTGGCTTCCAATTTGCATGCCGTGAAGCATAGTAGATGCCCAATAGAATCTTTCGGCTCAAAATTTACATCACAATCACACTCGATCTCACTGCGTAGCGTATTATTATTGGGTTTAATGCTGATTTTGATGTTATTACGCGTGAGCTCTGCTTGTACAAACGCCTCAATATCCTCTATTTCATAGCTACCCGTAGGTATCGTCAACACCTCATCTCCCACGTAAAGTATATCGTGGTCAACGTCGATATTGGGAATAGAGTTGACGGTTAACAATTCCAGGAGACCGAGAGTATAATTTTTGTGTGGCGAGAGTACGATGGGGGGAAAGTATTGCGCCTCGAGTATGGACGATGAGCCAGATATGGTCAATGTTAAACTTTCGTCCATGATGCTGGTAAATTAACAACTGAATTCCCCACATCATTTCCCCCCTATATATAGTGTATATTTGTCTTTGTGCTGCAACTGCCGACAAAGAAACATGAGACACAAATGTCAACATTCAATCGTATCATATTCCTGATATCTAGTATAATCATAATGAACGCTACCGACACGGAAATATCTCATGAGCTCGGATGGTGGTGGAAGATTGCCGAAACTATCAAAGTACATGACTTTCGATCCGGTCGTTTTGTAAGCGACCCACTGTGTTCCCGGACCGACATTTTCATCCAAATTTACAATTGCTGCTTCACATTTGAGAGGTTTGCTCGCTGGCAATGTATCGCGCATGTAAACTCCACGAAAATGTGGAATCTTTAGGATTTTTGCATATTTGAGTAGGTCGCGGTCGGTGAGGGGTTGGTGTGGTAGCGTTACTTCTAGTTTTTTGGCTTAATATGAAGGCTCAATCCCTGCTTATATGGTTTCAGATGTAGACCCCGACCTAATGCAATTGCTTCAATTGTTCGATTCTGACGCTTACTTTCATCCAATTCACGCTTAGCTGCTTGAGCAGCACTTACAGCTTTAACTATATTAGCCGCACCACCCGCCAAAGCACCCGCAGCGATAAGACCCGCAAAAATGGGCACGACGAAGGGTAATAAACCACCAATTTTATGGGATACAGGTAGAACGCGAGGTGGGCGCACTTTACCACCTTGCAACTTTACCGCTGCACGAGCACCCTTTAGAGCTGATTTGATAATCTCATGCGGATCACTACTTCGAATCATTGTCTTCTTTGCAGCGCCAATTATCTTTTTCAAACAAACGCCACCCTTGCGGGCCTTCATTCCGACGCCAAATTTTCTCTTTGTCTTCATAATATTTGCCACACACCAAGCACTGGCTTTTTTACCGATACTAGCGTCTCTCGCGGTAACACGTTGCCTAGCCTGTTCAGCCAACACTTTATCCGCCAAATGTCTCGCCTCAAGATTATCCGGATTGTTCGAATACGCAATATCGTGTTGTTTGTAAGCCGTATCCAATGGACTAATGCCCGGATCACCACGAGCAAGGCGCTTGGCCAACTTTGTGCCTGGTTCACAATACTGATATCCAGGCAAATGTAGTTCAACGGGGAGTTTGTTGATTAAGCGGTTGACCAAACCTTTACCACTCTTCCCATGCACAATCATGTCTAAAGACAATACGCGACTGATGGATAATCCCTATAAGAAGCGTATTTATATGATTTCGCCGTTAGTCGTGTGAGATGACGTCCAGGAAGCAGACTATCGGCGGCGGACTTCCCGTGATAAATTTCGACGAGTTTGTCGAAGACCGTGGAGGGAAAAAGAAACACAAACGTCATGGGAATTTATTGCCGGACAGCATACGTGCACTGTTTTGCGGTCCATCGAGTTGTGGGAAAACCAACGCTTTGCTCACTCTCATTATCCATCCGAATGGTTTGAGATTTTAGAACATTTACTTGTATTCCAAATCGCTCAAGCAGCCAAAGTATAAGTTGCTTGAACACCTACTCGAACCTGTGAGTGGAGTTGAATATCATCCATTCGAGGCGCATGAACAAGTGATAGCACCAAGTGATGCACGATCCAACTATATTCATCTTTGATGACATAGCATGCGAAAAGGAGGATAATGTTCGAGCCCCTGTTTTTCCATGGGACGATACGAGATTGTTGACAGTTTTTATGTTTGTCAGACGTACACTCGTATTCCCAAACATCTCGTGAGGGATAATGCAAATTTCGTGGTGCTTTTCAAGCAGGATGATATGAATCTCAAACACGTGTACAATGACCATGTCAATACGGATATGACTTATACGTGCTTTAAAAACATGTGCGTGAAATGCTGGAATTCTGATAAGTATGCATTTATCAAGATTGACAAGGATAGCGATATTAATGATGGTCGATATAGACACGGTTTTGATTATTTTCTCACTATTGATAAATGACTCATCGCTGATAGTTGAAGAGACAGTATTGCGCATGCCGTGGTAGTGACAACATGAAGAGCGAGCAATTGTTGCGTGAAAAGGATGTATTGCGTGAAATTGCCAATGCGAACGATGCAATCAGACGAAAGCATCGAATGATGAAAACTTGGAAAGATAACGATCAGCAGAGAATGCAGGATGTCTTTAAGCCTATAGTGGGGCCATTGGAGAAATTGGTGTCGTATAAAAACGGTGAGGTGGCGGCGGTGAAGGAGGAAATTAAGGATGAAAAAGTGGGTGATATTGTTGAAGAAGAAAAAGAAGATGCGTTAAATAGTGTGAAAAATCAAAATGCGGCACATGATTCCTTGAAGAGTGAAACACAAGATTCCTTTAAATTGATATACGATGATGATGATGACTCGCAAAATGTCGATGAGCTGATCAGCGAATATCTCCTGTTATTACAATCAACTAAAAAGGCAAGCTTGGATGTATTATACGGTGTTCGAAATCTCGCCAACAACAAATTCATGATTGGCAATTCTCCGATAATTTTCGACTCTCAACACATTCGTGTGGGAGATGCGAGTTATGCGAAAACTGTTGGATTAACGGAGCTGTTGTTTAAAAAAGTGCCTAATGTCGAAACTTTCACACTGGATGATTTGAAAATTTACGAAAAGATGGTAATCTTGACGAATGCGTATAAGCTAGCTAGAAAAAATACCCAATTGGACTATATTTATTGGGATAATCCAAACGAGCTAGTGGATCGTCTTCGCTTACTTCTGGCATCCGAAGCAGCCGGAAATTCATCACATGCGAATTAAATTATATCGATTATTGAGGAATTGCGCGAAGCTGAAATCATTTATTAACTCGACATCGGAGAATTGACGCATTCTCATCATGAGTGTCGATGTGTTTGGACGTCATTCAAGTAGGAGTGTACTCCACAGTAAGCAAGGTCCTCCAGGTCGACCCGGGATTGACTTTAGAATTACCGCAGATGGTCATTATGACTTGGGGCAGAAACGATTGTGTAACATTGCAAATCCGGAAGGAGAAGATGTCGCCATCACTCTAAGTGCGTTACAAAAGAAATCTCGAAATATCATTAAGAACATACGCATAGAAATCAATGAGAGTAGTCAGTTGTTGGTTCATGGACTTGAAGCCATGATGCGGGACATTGCAAAGACTCTCGAGGCCGATGTCAAAACTATACAAGATTTGGTGATTCGTAATTCGAACGTCATTTCTGAATTGGATGCACGACTGAGTAGACTGGAAAATTAACGAAAAAAGGGGCGCTCTCGTGCTGGAGCTACATAAGCCTGCTCGACGAAACTATCCGCGTCGACATGTGGACATTCGTGGCTTGGACGAAACCTGGCAAGCAGACCTCGTCGATATGTCATCATACGCTCGTCAAAACTCTAACCACAAATGTCTCCTCACCGTCATCGATACCTTCTCGAAATTCGCCTGGGCCGTGCCAATGCTGAGTAAGAATGGCAAAGATGCAGCAGCAGCAATGACGTCGATCCTCGTTGAGGGACGCATACCGCAGAACTTACACGTTGATCGGGGAAAAGAATTCTACAATTGTGACTTCAAGGCCATTATGAAAAAGTACAATATTCACATGTATTCAACATATAGCAACTTGAAGGCATCCATTTGCGAGCGTTTCAATCGTACATTGAAGAACAAGATGTGGATGCAATTTAGTCTTCGTGGTAATTATAAGTGGATCGATATTCTTGATAATCTAATTGCCGAGTACAACGATTCTGTACACAGCACCATTAAGATGACGCCGAGAAATGTCAATGCGGAAAATGAGAAGCAATTGCAGCAGATTTTCAATATGCCTCTAATGAAAAGATCGCCGAAATTCGCCGTTGGTGATAAAGTGAGAATCAACGAATTTAAGACTGTTTTCGAAAAGGGTTACACCCCAAACTGGAGAACGGAAATATTTACAATCTATCATGTGAAAAAACTCATCCCGTGACGTACCACTTGAAGGACCATAAAGATGAACCGATCGCCGGTGGTTTCGACGAACAAGAGCTTCTCAGGGTCAAGCACCCCGATATCTATCTCATTGAAGCGGTAATGAAGAAGCGCGGTAATCGAATGTTTGTAAAGTGGTTAGGTTTCGACAATAGCCACAATAGTTGGATAAGTAAATCCGATTTGTAGTCGATAATAAAGAAAATGGAAAAATATGTATGTTTTATGACTCTTGACCTGCTGGTCGTCCCCGCATCCCTCCAAGGCCACCGACCGACTCCGCAGCAGGC
Source organism: Ophion ellenae (assembly GCA_963210295.1). Lineage (NCBI taxonomy): Eukaryota > Metazoa > Arthropoda > Insecta > Hymenoptera > Ichneumonidae > Ophion > Ophion ellenae. The sequence goes on from OY723394.1 coordinate 7,327,889, forward strand.
ATCCTGAGCTTGCTTTCTTTTCCTTCTCGTCTTCAGTAATCCCTTTTTTTCGTGGAGCGTGGCTACGAGGAGATGGACAATAAGAGTGATAAAAAGACACACACACACACATACACACACGCACGCACGCACGCACGCACGCACGCACGCACGCACGCATACACACACACACACACACACACACACACACACACACACGCACGCACACGCAGACGCACACGCACACGCACACACACACGCACACACACACACACACACACACACACACACACACACACACACACACACACACACACACACACACACACACACACACACACAGTACCACGGAGGTGGGCCACTTGGCCTCCATGGCGCACAATGTTTCAAGTGAAGAAAAGGAAGAGACAGGTGGAAACCGAAAGGAGATGTTGAAGTTGGTGGAGAGGCACGGAAAGACGCTGGAGAGCCTAGCCTCTTGTATCCAGTAGAAGAAAAACCTCCACAAGGAGATCCATCGGTGGGTTCCTAGGCTTACCAGTACATGGAAAGGTATAGAGGATCTCGTAGCGTGGAGTGCAAAGCCACAGGCGGCAACGTTGACTGGAGGAACGCAAACCACGCCGACCATAAGCCAAGCGAAATTGACTTTCCCTAACAAGGCGAGGAACGATGAAGGCATGGACGTGGGCGGTACCTCGACGCAAGTAAGCAAGGCGAAGAGGAAAAAGCGGGTTACACCGACGTCGACCGACGGAAAGGAGCCGAAGGAGAAGCAGCTGGTGGAGCCATTGGCTGGTCAATCCGAGGATAAGGGCGACAGATCGGAGCAGAAGTGGCAGACTGCGTGAAAGAAGAAAAGATCGCACAAGATATCCGAGAAGCAGCCTCAGAAGAAGGCGCAGGAATCTCGCGAACGGCCGACTCTGCCCAACGCTCTCGTCATCCACAAAAAGGGTGACTTGAGCTATGCGGAGATCTTGAGTCGTATAAAGAAGGATCTGGCGCTCAAGGATGCAGGTGAATGCGTCCAAAAGGTACGCAGAACGAACCCGGGAGATCTGCTGATCGTTCTGAATAAGGAGAGCTCAGCCAAAGCACCGGAATTGCGAAACCAAATCGAAGGTGTTCTTGGTGAATCAGCAACGGTCCTGAGTAAAGTCCAGAAAGTTGATCTGGAGATCAAGGACCTGGAAGAGGACGCGACGAAGGAGGAGATATCGGCGACCCTGCAGAGAGTCTTGGGACCGGACTATTCAGTCACGGAATACTCTCTTAAGTCTCTGCGTAAAGCATATGGCAGAACTCAGACCGCGGTAATACGACTCATGGTGCCTGGTGCCCGGAAACTTCTGGATACAGGAATCATCCGAGTCGGCTGGTGTAATTGCAGAATCCGAGAGGTGGTGAGACCACTAAAGTGTTTCAAGTGCTGGAAATTTGGACACTTATCACGGAACTGCAAGAGCAACGTTGACCGGGCTAAAAACTGCATCAAGTGCGGTAACACTGGCCACAAAGTTGCCGAATGCACAGCAAGTGCAAAGTGTGTCATATGTGCAGAAGCGGGAGATGGGGCACCCACAGCCCACATCGCAGGTAGCAGCCGGTGTCCAGCGTATACGCGGGCTCTCCAGGCTCTCCAGGCACTCCAAAAACGATGCAAATGAGAGTACTCCAGCTGAACCTTAACCATTGTGAAGCAGCACTGGACCTGCTCATGCAGACTGTGCGCGAGCTGAAGCCTGACTGGGCGATACTCTCGGAACCATATAGACATCCAGACACGCAACCTTGGGAATCTGACGCAAGTGGGAAGGCCGCAATTTGGTCCTGCGGAAAACTTCCATTTCAGGATCTTGCGAGTCGGACGGAAACTGGTTTTGTGAGAATGAAAGTCAAAGGAGTTCATTTCTACAGTTGTTACGCACCGCCTAGTCTGACGACTTATGAGTTTGAGAATTTTCTCGACAACTTAGTCGCAGACGCTAAACAACGCTTCCCGGTAGCCATAGCCGGCGATTACAACGCGTGGGCTGTGGAATGGGGTAGTAAAGTGACGAACAGGAAGGGCCAAGCTCTGCTTGAGGCTATGTCCTTATTGGATGTAGTACTACTTAATGCAGGTACAAAGCCCACTTTTGTTAAAGGTGAAGCCTCCTCTATAGTGGACCTCACTTATGTGAGTAGTAGGCTGGCAAGAGGAAACCAGAGCCACTGGGTAGTCAGTGATATCTACACTCACAGTGATCATCAAGCGATTCTCTGGGAGATTCGCGGTGACTTCAGCAGAACAGCGAAGGCACCGAAGACAAACGGGAAGGGCTGGAAAGCGAAAATGTTTGACGCGGACTTGTTTCGTGAAACTTTTGACACCAGCCCTCTCGCAGCGGAAAGTGCAACCGAGAAGGTCGAGGTGGTCATGCAGAGGGTCATCGAAGCATGCGATGCCACAATGCCACGGAAACGGAATGTCGACTTCCGACCGGCGGTGCACTGGTGGAGCGAACAAATTGCCGGCCTCCGAAGGGAGTGTCATCGATCTCGCCGCCTAGCGCAACGAGCTCGAGGCAAACGCTCGTTCCCCGATTTGGAAGAACAGCACAGGAAGGCGCGCTTGAAGCTTAAAAAGGCTATCAAGCAGAGTAAAGCTGAAAGCTGGGGCGAACTGCTCAGCGAGGTGGAAGATGCTCCCTGGGGCAGGCCGTACAAAGTAGTAACGACTCGGCTGAAAAGCCAGCCAATGCCATCGCCTGTGGACGCAGCTCTGCTGGAAAAGATTGTTTCACATCTGTTCCCTGAGCAACCCGAGGAGGACTATCAGCTCGAAGAGGACGTCGATGAAGACATCCCAGCCATTACTGAAGAAGAGCTTCTAACGGCGATTGCCAGGGTGGGCAACAATAAAGCCCCCGGCATGGATGGGATACCCAACATCGCACTCAAGGCAGCGATCAAGTTGGCACCGGCATTATTCCTGGGCATGTACAATGCGTGTCTCAAGGAAGGAATCTTCCCGGACAAGTGGAAGTGGCAGAAGCTAGTGCTCCTCCCGAAAGGGAAAAAGCCATGGGACGAACCTTCATCCTATCGTCCGCTCTGTATGCTGGATACCGCGGGAAAGATCTTCGAGCGCATCATCCATAACAGAATTGAGAAAGCGTGGAGCCTCTACTGGCGGAGGGCCAGTTTAGCTTCAGAAAGGAGCGCTCTACTCTGGATGCCATTAACACAGTGGTGAAGCAGGCGCAGGAGTCGACTGCGGGGAAACGATGGGCAAGAGGGTCCAAGAAGTACTGCGCAGTTGTCGCTCTCGACGTCAAAAACGCTTTCAACTCGGCGATATGGAAGTGTATCATAGATGCCCTAAAAACATTAGGTGTACCATGGTACCTACGGATAATAGTGGCGAGTTACCTATGTAATAGGTGGCTCATGTACGACACATAGGATGGACCAAAGACGTATAGGGTGACTGGAGGAGTTCCTCAGGGCTCTGTACTTGGACCGCTTCTGTGGATCACCATGTAGAATGATCTGCTGCTATTAAAATTGCCGAAAGGAGTGTCCATCGTAGCGTTCGCAGATGACGCTGCGCTGATTGTCATCGCCAAATTCCTGGAGCAAATCACCGCACTCTTCGGCGAAGCTTTCGCCAAGATAAAGGAATGGATGTCTTCTGTTGGACTGCATCTTGCAGCCCACAAAACAGAAGTACTCCTCGTATCCAGCAGGAAGATAATGGAAACGGTGACGCTCAGGGTTGGAAACTCCGAAATCACATCCCAACCGTTCATTCGGTACCTGGGTGTGATTCTCGACGCGAGGCTGAATTTTAAAGAGCAAACCGAGCAGATCAGCAGAAAGGTCGCTGGGGTGGCTACCACACTGGCGCGACTCATGCCTAATGTTGGTGGCCCCAGACAGAAGAGGAGGAAACTGCTGTCATCAGTGACGACCTCAGTGCTCACCTACGGCATACCCATATGGGCTGATGCACTGAAAATCCAGGAGTACCGCAGGGAGGCTGCAGCAACGTATCGCGTCAGTGCGTTGAGGGTAGCCTGTGCGTTCCGCACTGTCTCCGAGGACGCTATCAACGTTATCGCGGGAATGCTGCCCATTGAGGTGCTTGCCGAGGAGCGTAGATCGATGTTCCAGCAGAAGGGAGCTAGAAACCCCAGTTATGCAAGGACAGAAGCGAGAGCAACCAGTCTCAACCAGTGGCAGACGATGTGGGATGCTTCTCCCAAGGGAAGGTGGACACATCGACTAATCCCGAAGGTGGAGATATGGGTGAACCGTCTACACGGGGAGCTCAACTATTATCTCACTCAAGTGATCTCAGGACATGGCTGTTTTCGGGCTTATCTCTATAAGTTTAATTATGAAGATTCCGAGGACTGCCCAGCATGTGTAGCAGTCGAGGAGAACGCTGAACATGCATTGTTCCAATGCCCACGTTTTAGTGCCTCCCGCGCGATAGTCGAGGATCAGCTGGAGACACGCATCACCCCGGACAACCTGGTTGAGGGATTAAATCAGCGACACGAACCCCTAAACCACTCATAACATCTAGAGTGGAACGGGGGACGTAAGGTCGTCTGACAACACTGCAGAAAGAGCTATGGCTAAGGCCTCTCCCGCCATGTAATACCTAGCGGTCGTCCCGCGGGAGAATTTGTAAGCCCACAGAGGAATGGGGGTTTTTAGTCGGTGCAAGCCCGACATACGGCAGTTATTTGCTACGGTGCGGAGGCATTTTCCCGCTAAACTTCTTAAAAAAAAACACACACACACACACTCACACACACGCACGCACGCACGCACACGCACGCACACACACACACACACACATACGCGCGTACACACACGCACCCACACGAATAGTGTAGACAAAAATGCTCCGCTTACATCTATAATGTTGATAATAAATTATCAGATTTTATGGGTTTTTAAGGACTCGCGACTCTATAATGTCCCCTCCTCCACAGAGTCGATAGTGGCTTCCCCCTCTCGCCCACGGGTCCAGCTATCGCCTGAAAGACATCGTCACCAAAAACTAGCCTCCTCACTCTCTAGCACCCCTCCCCTTTCCCTCCGCCGCAACGCCGCACTCGCCTGCCGCATGCATGATCCCCCCCCCTCCGCCATGCATACCCCGGCTTCCCCGCGCTCGACTCCCCCGCCCGCTCCCCCCTAAGATACCTAAGTTAGAACTAGTCTATTACCTCTACTAAGAGCATATATTGCATGGAACAACAAATCTTATGGGGCGATTTGGCAAGATTTCTACGGAATCTATGTGAATTTTCTAATATTTTCTGCATTTTTGAATGTCCTAGTATACTTTAAACTTCCAAATACTTTTTGGGCCACTGCCCTTCTAAAAAAATCCAGGGATTGTCATTCACAATTTGATCGAAAGTACGGAAAAAATGGCAATTTTTCCCGACAACCTCATTTTCTGAATTTTTATTAGTTGTTCGGAATTCTCCCAAGGCATTTAAGAAAGCTAGGAAATAATGGGAAATTCTCGTAAATAAAATGAGAAAATCGGAATAATGCCGAAAAGGAGAAATATTGGGAAAATCGGCATATTTTAAGATTAATATTTCTCTTTTTTTCCCGATTCTCTCCGAATTGGGGGAAAACGGATAAAATATGAGAAAAACGGGAAAAAAATCCTACCATGGTTATACGGCGCTTTATGGAGATTACACGCTGGCCACATTTCTATCTAATAATTTATTCACTAAAAAACTCTAGATGCCTGATATAAACTCTTACGCCTGTAAAAAAATCTCAAGACTCCGTAACGACAATAAAAACCGGGGGAGACCGAATGCTTAAAGAAAATGTTAAAGATAAAATTGCGTAGTCGCAACCTTTCTGGAAAAAAGCAATAATGTCTCAATCTACAAAATTTGCGCAAATTTTTCTTATGCTAGTTCAATGTTGGGTATAATAATTGATTGTAACTTATTTTTACTAAGTGCCACTATCATTTAGCAGTGATTCAGAACAGCCCCTCTGTGTCCCACAAAATACGACCGCCTGTGAAAGGAATATCTCTACGTGAGTTAAAATGATGCGCTACCTCCTACCAAACCGCCCAATGCTTGGTCGGTCAGTTGGCCATTAATACAAGCGGGACAGCACTATAGCCCGATAGGCATACGCGAGAGCATGGAGGCTACATAAAGGAGTCCGAAGTGTGTCTTAAAGTAGCAATAAAGTCATTTGATATAGTGAGGCGCAGCGATCGCGCTGTTATCATGAAGTTAGTTGCGTGTGAGAGAGATGAAAGATTTATCCATGGAGGCTATATGGAGGAGCTCGAACTCCTATGGGAGACATACGAAAAATATGACCACAAATCGTTTGATATAGTGAGGCGCAGCGATCGCGCTATTACCATGAAGTCAGTTGCGCCGAGAGAGACAGAATAAGGAAATCCTGAGAAGTGAGTTGCATGTGACAGAGATGAAAGACATCAAAGCATATAAGAAAATTTATATTATTCATATTATTATTTATATTGTTAGTTATATTATTGTTAAAACTAAGTAGAGAGCATGCATACAGCAATAATAGTGTGAATATCCTTGAAGCTCTGATGCTAATCCTAAGCACAGCCGCAATTAAAATACAACAATGCTGACATTAAATTGTGATAGGCAAGATAGCCTCGGAGATAATGCTCCGGCTACAAACACGTTGTCGTGAGGTCAAATCGTCCTCGACGAAATTTTTTTTTGACAAATGATTAACCGTACGAACGGGTTGACAATGTTCAATTCTTATTGCAAGTCATAGTGTAATAATAAGCACGATTAAATTTTTAATAAAAAATTCTTATCGCAAAGTGCCGTGAACCCTCGGATGTGTCCAAATGAAACAATGTAGTAATATTTCGAACACTTTGCAATTGTACATACAAAAAATCTGAGAAAAAACTATCGACTGAAAGATGCCGAGAATGTTAATTGTAGATAATGATAGCACGATTAAATTTTCATTATGTAGATAAACGGAACCCAAACATCCCAAACTGAAAGCATCGGAAACAGTAATAATACGTGGTCGGTTACCATGGATCGATATTGATTATTCCCTGTTTCGCGACTCGCGATCTACGGGCCGTGCGCGCGCGCTCTCTCTCGTCACGCGCCGCGATCTATTTCCCTACTATAGCTCGGCCCTTCGCGCCGCGGTGATCGATGCTCTCTCCCGATCAATTATCGCGCGTCGATAATTGATCGCCCGGTCCTTGATCTAGGCGTTTGATGTCGCCACCGACCGGTCTACGCTAGTCTACTCGAGAGAGGTGCCGCGAGCACTCGATTTACCTTTTTTGCATATGTTTCGGCACTCTTGTAATTTCGGGATACCTCTTTCTCCTTTCTTCGATCCTGATCCATATAGCTCGATAATCACGGTGTGTGTGTGTGTGTGTGTGTGTGTGTGTGTGTGTGTGTGTGAGTGTGTGTGTGTGTTTCGTATGACTGTAGCGTACTCTTCCTTATCCCCTAATGTAATATTTCTTTTATTTTTCAAATTTAATATTTTCCCTTACATCTATTCGCAACGCTCGCTCGCTATGCTACCTTCTCTGATCCTATTTTCTCCTGCTCTAATTTTTCTCTCTATTTTCGATAATTGTTCGCTCCCCTTAAATAATTAACTTTCCTTATTGTTCTTTTTATTTTTCTTTGATTTTCCAGTATTTTCCCGTAAAATAAATTTATTTTAATTCCTTCTAAAAGCCTTTTAGGCGCGACTCCGTTTTTTCCTTGTTTTTCAACGTTCCATGTATCAGACGTTTCCGATGCGCGAGGGATGTACTTTGTCCAATCGTACTTGTCGAGCCACAAGGAATGAAAGAAGCGATCTTTCTAATACTTTTTAGGCGCGACTCCGTGTTTTCCTTGTTTTTCAACGTTCCATGTATCAGACGTTTCCGATCCGCGAGGGATGTACTTTGTCCAATCGTACTTGTCGATCCACGAGGGACTCAAAGAGTGTTTTTCCTCCAAAAATCTCGTCCTTTTATACCTTGATTTTTAACGTTTTTCCTTCCCCTTCTTTCTCGTCTCCCCTAATTAGATTACTTGGTTTGTTCTGTGTCGGCCGGTTTTTCTTTCCCTTAATTCGATTAGTTGGTTTTATCCGGTTCTCGCCGGTTTTTCGTTCCCCTTAATTTAATTAGTGTAACGTTTCGGTATGTTTTGTTGTGGAGCGGTGTGACCGTTACCTTCGCGGTGTTGCTATCCGCCATTAATTTAATTAGTGTGTTTTGTTTTTTCCCTTCCCCCCCTTGCTTTCACCGAAATCGGTTGACTCCTAAATATCCTTGGGGCGATGGTTTCTCGGTTTGTTTATGAGACGGTCTCTTCCGTCTCATTGTCCCCCTTGACTCTTTGTGTTTTGGGTTGCTTTCTCAGCGATCCAACTCACGAAGAGTCAAAAAAAAAAATTTTTAAACCAAGGTCTATACTTCTCTTTTGTATCTGTTTGCTTTGTCCTACCGGTCTGTTTCCTTGAAGGTCGGCCTTTGTTCTCCTTCTTCATTTTCCCCTCCCCCTTAAACTAACCGCTCGCTTGTTTGCCAGGGCCGCTGCCCATCGCTCGCAAAAAAAATCTTTAACGCAGGTTTTCGAGTTTTTCAAACAAAGGTTTTATTAAATTGACGCGATACTGTTGTTGTCGTCGTCGCTTGACTCCTCTCCCTCCACCTCCTGGTGGAGGCCAATTTCGCGTAGGAAGCGGTCCTCATCGCTATCGTACCCGTTGTCTAGGTGGTAATTGATTATTGTCTCGTTGTCGTCGTCATCGTCGTCGTCGTCGTTATCGTCGTCGTCGTCGACTTGGTCTCTTCCGCCGCCGTTGTTGTTTAGAGTGGGCGGCTGGACTCTGGAATGGGCTGATTCGCTGCTGTTGCTCGTCCAGTGTCGTTCGACCTCCTGGTGATATCTGAGTTCCCCGTATCGGCAACCCTTATTTGTCATGGTTGGTGACCTTGGATCGGGGGTTTTGTGAGCGAGGTGGCTCTCTACGAGGATGTCGGCCAGACTTTTTCCCTGATTTGGGCCTTCGTTTTCCAGATATAGGTCCGCGTAAACGATGCCTATATCTGTCATCAGCCCCCACACCGTCATGGTCCATCGACAGTCATTGACCAAGGCCCGTGCGTAGAAAATTTGTTCCTCTGTCCAGACATCCTCCGTCGGTATTAGGTCGCCGTGGGTGACCGGGATTGCTTGGTAGGAGTGACTAAATGCCATAGGTGGAGCGGTGTAGCAGTCATCCTGTTTCCCGATCACACTTGATGCCCAATCCCCGAGCCACAGTATCCATTGCCCATCCTCAGGATCCTTTTTTTGGATGGTTGCACGATAAAATTCGTCCTCGTGCCGCCACAGGATCGCCGCCCCGAGATACGCCTCTTCTTCCAGTAATCGATGAATTCCTGGCTCTGCTGGGTCCAGTTTTCGCCACATCTCGATCAGAGCTCCTCCGCGCCCATACCGTTCATTAAGGTGAACGCCGAATTCGTTCGGGTTTGTCATGCCCGCCACGGTAACACCGTGGTATTCCCGTCTCAAAGTACTGATGTTGTAATTTCGGTACATGGTGTTGTCTATTGTGTGTTCGGTGGTTGACTGACGAGCGATAGCGTCGATCCTTGATTAATTTCTCATCCCCTCCTATTTACCATCCCGATGATTTTCCGGGGTACCATCCTTGAATATTTTCGTCTGAAGCCTCGAATAATTCGAATTCATCGACGTCCAGCGCGCTGTATCGATTCTGTTTTATCGTTCGATTTTCGTAGATCTGGATTCTTTTGTCTCCGGTTGCTGATTGGTCTCTTGTGCTTTCTCTTGGAATTTCTGCCTGTTTTCTCCTTTTGTTCGTTTTCTGTGACGTCGGCCACCGTTTTCTCTTCTCCGGTGTCTTGCTTGAGGACTGTTTGGTATTATTTTTATCTCCCTCCATTTTCTTTTTAACTGATTAATTTTTGGCGCGACATCTCTTTATATACTCCTCGTCCCGTGATTAATTTCTCATAAGACTCTTCGCTCCCTTCGAAATTATTTCTATCTCATTTCTCTTTTCTTCCGCTAGATATCGCTTTAGGAGACTTGCGTGGAATTTTCCTCGTTCTTTTTTGTTTTGTGTGTCTTCTAAGAGGTATGTCGCTATTCCCACACATTTTTTTATTGTATATGGTCCTTCGTATAGGGGCATAAATTTGGCGGTTTTTTGTTTCGCTGGATCCGATACATTTAGTGCTCGGACCAATACCCGCTCGCCAATTTTGAACGTGACTGTGTTGTGAGTGTTATTAAACCTTTCGGCCCTTTTTGCTCCTTTTTTCTTTATCCTTTCTCGGGCTAATTCGATTTTTTGGTCGTAGGTGAGAATTGGTTCTTGTTCCTTTTTTAATGCGAGGACCCATTCTTTCCAAATACGATAAGGCTTCTTTTTTAATTGTAATTCGGTCGGCGTGAACTCGGTAGTTTCGTGCTGCGTGTCGTTAATGCAGTCTTGTATTATGGGTACCCATCGATACCATCCTGAGTGTTTTTCAGTGAGGAACGTTCTAAAAAATCGTCCGAGCTCTCTGTTTACGCGTTCGACCATATTTCCTTGGGGATGTCGTATCGATGAGAATACCCCTTGAATTCCTTCTTTTGTTAGTTGTTCCAACCAAATTTTTGAAGTAAATTGTGTTCCATGATCGAATTGGATCCTTTTTGGCTTACCATATTTTGGGATGTAGTCCTTGAATATTCGGTTAATGGTCGCCGCCGTATTTGCTTTTTTTAATGGGTATAATTTAACGAACTTGGTGAATGTGTCAATGGTTACTAGGATGTGTTGTACTCCCCCGACCGATTTTGGTAGGGGTCCATAAAAATCTATGGAGACGAGGTCGTTCGGTCCTTCCGGGATAATATTTTGCATGTTGGCATAATTTGTTTGGACTGCCACTTTTACCCTTTGACACACGTCACATATGGCTATTGTCTGCCGTACTTTTTTAGCCAGATGACTACACGTAAAATCTTCATTTATCAGGTGGAAGATTTTTCGTGCCCCTTGATGACCATAAATCTCATGGCATTCTTTTATGAAATTGTGAACCAATTCTTCCGGCAAGATGACTTTCCATTTGCCGGTTCTGTCATACTTTTGCAAGCACCCTTCGTTGATCCGGTATCTCTTGTTTTCTTGCTGGTTTTGGCAGTTTTTCCACGTCTCCTGGAGATTTTCTTGGCTCTGTTGTATTTGTCCAATTTTCTTAAACTTTTGTTTAATTTCCCCCGACGGTTGTCTAGCAAGGATTGCCGTGAGTACGATCTTTCCGGGTGTATTTTTGTGCTCGTCCCCCTGGAAATCGTACGGCCTGCTTAAGGCATCGGCGACCTCATTGTTTTTTCCAGGGCAGTGCTCGATCTCCAGATCATAGTCTTGAATTAATAATGCCCATCTTAGCATGCGATCCCCGATGAATCGTCCCGTTTTCAGAAACGTCAACGCCTTGTGATCAGTTATTATTTTGATCCGGGCACCCAACAAATGGTTTCTGAATTTTTGAAGCGCCCACACGATTGCCAGTAGTTCTTTCTCGGTTGTTGTGTATCCTATTTCCGCCCCTTTAAATGTGCGGCTGGCGAAGGATATTACCCCTGTGTCACCTGTCGCATCTTCCTGGCTTAGGACGGCTCCAATGGCGTAATCACTTGCATCGGTTGTCAGGGTGTATTTTTGTTTCGGATCGGCATGTTTGAGCATTACGGTTTCCACAAAAAGTTGCTTAACTCGTGTAAATGCCCTTTCTTCTTCCGTCCCCCATCTCCATTTTTGTCCTTTTTTGAGTAGTTCTAAAAGAGGCACCGTTTCCCTAGCGTGTTTATCAGTAAACTTGCTGTAGAAGTTGACAAGTCCGAGGAATCCACGCAATTGTTTTATGTTCCTTGGTGGGAGGTAGTCCCGGATTGCTTGGATTTTTTCTGGTTGTGGTCGTATTCCCGTGGTTGTTAGAATATGTCCCAGGAACGATATTTCATGCTGGAAGAATCTTGATTTCTTGAAGTTCAAGGTCATATTGTTGTTGCTAATTCTTTCGAACAATTGGTGTAGATGTGTCAGATGGTGCGTCTCGTCTTTTGACATACACAGGAGGTCATCTACGAAATTTATTACCGAGTTTCCAAGATCCTGAAGTACGATATCCAAACCTCTGATAAGGCTTGCCGTGCTCGTCTTTAATCCGAAAGGTGTTACCGTGAATTGGTAACATTTCCCGTCGTGCTGGAAAGCGGTATAAGGTCTCGATTCCTCCTCCAGTGGTATTTGCCAGAAACTACTTGTCATGTCCAAACTCGACATGATTTTTACACCTCCACATCTTTGAAATATTTCTTCGGTTGGTGGGGCATTATCGTGGCCTTCTACGAGAAACGTATTGAGTTGTCTGGCATCCAGGCATAGTCGTACCGACCCATCCTTTTTTATAACCGTTACCAGTGGATTAATAAAGCGACTCCTTGCCCGTTCGATAACGCCATGGTCCAACATTCGCTGGATTTCCTCTTGTACTTTTTCTCGATATTGTATTGGTACGGGATATGAGCGATGGATGTATGGCTCTGGATCCTTTAGTACCAATTTGTGAATGTATGCGTGCATCCGTCCTGGTTTTTTACTGAAAATGTGCCTATATTGCCCGATTAATGCCTTGAATTCTTTTTTCGTATTCTCAGGTATATTCGGACAATTTTTTAATTTTTGATCGACTTCGTCTTCGGTCGGTTCATAATCTGTGATGCTTCCAATTTCCGAAATTTTTACCGATTCTTTATTGTCCTTTTTCCATACCCATCTTCCTTCCTCAAATTCCGCGACGATTTCATTTTTTACTTTGAGGGTTCCCTGGTGTGCGTCGATTCCAACTTGTAACTCTAGCATCCCGTCGACGCCTAATATGGCCGGTCTGCTCATTTTTGGGATTACTAACAGTTGTAGTATTCCTGTTGCGTCGTAGAGTTTTGCTTCGGCTATTATTTGTTTTTTTATACGGCCGGATTTTCCCCCGAATGCTCCGATGGCTTCTGTGCTTCTTACAGGTACTTCTGGGCAGTTTTTTAACTCTTCCTGGTGTTGGTTGTAGAATTCCTCTGAAATACAGGATATTTCGCTCCCGCTGTCGATCAATATTTCGGCGGTAATTCCTTCGAGGTCGATCGGTAAGGTAGGGCATCGTGGGTGAATTTCTCGTATTATTCCCCGTTGTCCGGGTTCTTCCATGAGGAATTCTTTTGGGTGCTCGTATGTGTCGTTCATTGTTATTTTCCGTGCTTTATTATTTTTTGATGTTTGTTGTTTTTCTTGGTTTCCATTCTTCCAGTCTCCTTTTTCAATGTGGTTGTTATGAACTATTCTGATCATCCCCATTGTTATCGGTTGCTCAGAATTTTTATTATCTTCGGGTTCCAGTTTCTTCTTCCTTCTTTCCTTCTTCTTTTTGTTTCGACGCATCCTTTCCAAAGCTTCTTCCATGGCGATCTGTGCATCCTCGTCTTCTTCCGTTGCGCCTCGTGATATTTCATCCCGTGGTATCTGTACGGGCGCAACGTTTACTCGTTTCCCTGGTTCTGTGGGCTGGTTCTCGGTGTTTCGTTCTGTGCTGGGATATTGCTGGTACTTGGACCGCCCTGTGGATGCGGAGTCCATGGTGCAGCGGCGGGGTTAAGCGGAGGTCTGTTATTCCCGTGTCCCGTCTGCCACGGTTGTTGTCTGGGATATGGCGCTGGCATCGCGTTGTTATTCCCGTATCCCGTCTGCCACGGTTGTTGTCTGGGAAATGGCGCTGGCATCGAGTTGTTATTCCCGAATCCTCGATTACCCTGTTGTTGATATTGGAATGGTGGTGGTGGTCCCTGAGAACCTGGATTCCCTGGCCGCCATGGCTGGTTGAATCCCATTGGCCATGGTCCCCCGAACGTTCCAAACTTTTGGTTTTTCCATGGGTTATTTTGTTGCCATGATGCACCGATGGGTTCTTGCCGATGGGGCAAAGATCTTTTTGCATTGAGTGGTCCTGCCCCATCCATGCTTTCTAACAATTCGAGGAATGAATCGATCGTCTTGATTCCGCTGACGCGTACTGCCATTCTGATCGATTCGTCGAAATGATTAGCGAGTTTCCTGATTATTTGTTCTTCAGCCGGGCCTTCACTCAAATCCTTGGCATTTCCGAATATCTGGGTTGCATATTCGGTCCGAGTCATCCGATGTCCGTCCCATTCGTAAGCCCCGAATTCGAGATTTCGGCGTACCTTATCCTGAATTTCTTGGCTCCAGTAACGTCCGCGAAATTTTTCCTCGAATTCGTTAATCGTTTGAACCCTCTCCTCGACAATTCTCCACCAATCTTTGGCGGTGTCTTTGAGAGATTGGCTGATCAAATAATGTAGGTCAGAGTTTCCGGTGATTCTCCAAAATTCCTTGAAATCTTGCAAAAAACTCATAGGTCGTTCTCTGCCGTCGCCATTATACGTCGGTGGTTTTTGTTTCGCCGCGTATGCTTGGCTCACGTTTAATCCCGCTCCCCAAGTGGTGTTGCACAATGTATTTGAGTTTTGTGCCCGGATATTTTTTTCACACTCCGTGATACGTTTAGAGTGCTCCGTGACCACTTGTCCCACATCCTTTGAAGAATGGAGGAGCTGAGATATAGTTCGCCGAATGGCTTCCATTCGAGTGTCGAAATCCTCGATTTTATCGTCGTTTTCTTTTCGCAGTTGATTATGGCTTTGCTCTATTAATTTTTGAGCAACCACAATCTTGCGTTCCGTGCGCTCCTCGATTTTATGCACTTCGTTTGTAATTTTTGTGTTGACTTCCTCGTGCAATTGTCGTGACCTTACGATGCAGTTATCGTTTTGCTGCTTGATTTCTGCTTTGGTCGTTATGCGCTCCCGTCGTTGCTCATTGCGGATACTATTCATTGCCTTGATGAGTGCTTTAATTGTGTCACTCTCTTCCGCACCTCTCTCATCAGTCTCGCCTGACTCTCCGCTGATGTTAAATGTCTCTTCGTTCGGTGTTTCTATCGGTCTGGGTCCGATCGCTGACAGTCGCCCAATATTTCGACGATCCCTTTGACGCGCCTCCTCTAATAATCCATCCGCAGTAGTTGATTCCCAATGAAGGGAGTTATCATTGTTTTGTTGCGCCATATTTTATTCTATTTTGCTCTTTCGTATTCGATTTTGGTTTATTTTATTTTATTTGATTTTGTTTTATTTTGTTCTAAATTATTTTATCTATTTATTTTTATTTATTTACTTATGTATTTATTTTACACCTTTTTACGAGTTTTTCTTTCTTGTGTTCGAGCCCCACGTTGGGCGCCAAAATGTAACGGGTGTTAATTCGTTACAGATAAATTTATAGGTTCGGGGACTCGAACAGGGAAGAAATTAATTGAAACTCAGGTGTTTTGGGTATTTTAACAAAAGGTGCAATTTATTCAAGTTTTTATGGCTCTATATAATGTAAAAAGAATAATGATAATAATAATAACGCTATGTATAAGTGTGGTGTGTTGTTTGTGTTGTCTTTGTATTTTCCGCAATGTTTTTCTCGGTCGATCAAATACTCTTTATTCGCATGGTACATTTGGTTCGGCGTGGTCGGTTACCATGGATCGATATTGATTATTCCCTGTTTCGCGACTCGCGATCTACGGGCCGTGCGCGCGCGCTCTCTCTCGTCACGCGCCGCGATCTATTTCCCTACTATAGCTCGGCCCTTCGCGCCGCGGTGATCGATGCTCTCTCCCGATCAATTATCGCGCGTCGATAATTGATCGCCCGGTCCTTGATCTAGGCGTTTGATGTCGCCACCGACCGGTCTACGCTAGTCTACTCGAGAGAGGTGCCGCGAGCACTCGATTTACCTTTTTTGCATATGTTTCGGCACTCTTGTAATTTCGGGATACCTCTTTCTCCTTTCTTCGATCCTGATCCATATAGCTCGATAATCACGGTGTGTGTGTGTGTGTGTGTGTGTGTGTGTGTGTGTGTGTGTGTGTGTGTGTGTGTGTGAGTGTGTGTGTGTGTTTCGTATGACTGTAGCGTACTCTTCCTTATCCCCTAATGTAATATTTCTTTTATTTTTCAAATTTAATATTTTCCCTTACATCTATTCGCAACGCTCGCTCGCTATGCTACCTTCTCTGATCCTATTTTCTCCTGCTCTAATTTTTCTCTCTATTTTCGATAATTGTTCGCTCCCCTTAAATAATTAACTTTCCTTATTGTTCTTTTTATTTTTCTTTGATTTTCCAGTATTTTCCCGTAAAATAAATTTATTTTAATTCCTTCTAAAAGCCTTTTAGGCGCGACTCCGTTTTTTCCTTGTTTTTCAACGTTCCATGTATCAGACGTTTCCGATCCGCGAGGGATGTACTTTGTCCAATCGTACTTGTCGAGCCACGAGGAATGAAAGAAGCGATCTTTCTAATACTTTTTAGGCGCGACTCCGTGTTTTCCTTGTTTTTCAACGTTCCATGTATCAGACGTTTCCGATCCGCGAGGGATGTACTTTGTCCAATCGTACTTGTCGATCCACGAGGGACTCAAAGAGTGTTTTTCCTCCAAAAATCTCGTCCTTTTATACCTTGATTTTTAACGTTTTTCCTTCCCCTTCTTTCTCGTCTCCCCTAATTAGATTACTTGGTTTGTTCTGTGTCGGCCGGTTTTTCTTTCCCTTAATTCGATTAGTTGGTTTTATCCGGTTCTCGCCGGTTTTTCGTTCCCCTTAATTTAATTAGTGTAACGTTTCGGTATGTTTTGTTGTGGAGCGGTGTGACCGTTACCTTCGCGGTGTTGCTATCCGCCATTAATTTAATTAGTGTGTTTTGTTTTTTCCCTTCCCCCCCTTGCTTTCACCGAAATCGGTTGACTCCTAAATATCCTTGGGGCGATGGTTTCTCGGTTTGTTTATGAGACGGTCTCTTCCGTCTCAATATATATATATATATATAGTGTTGTATGCATGAAAGATTATTAGAAATTTACTTTCAATCGAGTTGTTCAGTTTCTACACTGTGCAATTGGGCTTTATATGTTTCAGGGTGCTAGTACGTGTATGTTTCTATTTAAAAAAAAAACAGAACAAAAAAGTTCAAAAATCAATGATAATTATCTAACAGTATACAAAGCACTAGATTTTCAGATAAGACACACGTAACATTCTAATTAATTTATAATTCATTTTTTCAAATCGCAAGCCTTTTGTTTGTAGTACGGCGTGTACGAAGTGCCCCGGTTAATCGTCATTTCCCAGTACCCGACGAGACAAAATTCTCATTTTTGACTAAGGTGTTATCGTCGCTTTTATCTCTGGTTTTGCGAACTCCTCATCCCCGTTTTTCTTGTTATCATTCTGAAAATCAGTTATTAATCTTAGAAAATTCGTTCTCCCATGAAACGATTCTTCAATAACTCGATTGTGACATCGATACCTCCGTTATTTATTGCAGCCTAAGTGCCTAAAAAAATTAACATTGAACGATATTAGTATGTAAAATAGAGAAGAAGTACGTGTAAAAAATGATTTAAAAAATAGTTGTTAACAGACTCACGACACTAATCTTTCATAGGCAAACAAAATTGCACCAAGCTTTGCGTATAAGTGGAAGATCCAGCTCAATATTGGCAAACGCTTCGCTGATATTAGCACACAACTATTGTGCAAGATTTTCATTTTCATCCTCCACGCGTCAAAAAGAAACCAGCGTTTTATGAGAAATCGTCGTGAATTTCGGGTTTGATGAGACTCTATGTGCCATACATCTGTTCTACAAAAAAAATTCTTTCGTAATCGTTCAACTTTGATAGTGCGTGTTTCCATAAGTTGACGTATAACGCCCCATTTTCTTAGATCAGCATCTGTAACATAAGCAAAAAATCGTGTCGAAATTTAAAAGTCGCAAACATTCATAACAACACTGATGGATGCTGTTTTATATGGAAAGCAGCAGCAGTCGCAGTAGTAATGGATATTAAGTAGTATAAATAGAAGTACGTAGGGCTGTGTGACATAAGATCCGACGACAAAATATCCGCGACAAAATATCCTCATGACGAAACCATCGCGAGACAAAATCCTAAATCTCGTCCACCACATCAACGGGGTCGCGCGCAAAACACCTTTGTGGGGTGGGGTGGGGTTTGCCCCCACCCTACTATCTCACACACCCGAATTTCTTCATTGAACCCAAACAAACAAACGAAAACAAACGAAAACCCAAACAAACAAACATATCCGTCACATATTAATAATTTTCCTCCTTTTTATGATGGAATAAATTTCAACGGCATGACTGTACACTTGACATGGAATAAATTTCAACGGCATGGCATGTCATTTTGTCCTGCGGATATTGTGTCGTCGGATTTTTGTCGAGGATATTTTGTCGTCGGGTCAAAACGCGTGTTACCGTCGTAGCGAAAATAGAATTAGTATTAGTAACAGTAGTAGTAGTAGCTATAACAGTATCAAACTAGAAGTAGCAGTAATAAAATTTCATACAGTCTTGCTTGTTTGCGGTGCATTCGGCGTCTCTCTTGGCTGTTGTTATTGTTCGTATTGTACGACTTGCTGAGGAAATTGCCGCGCATGATCAGATAAAAATCGATCACTTTCCGCGTCGTCTCCCTTGAATGGTCCGGGCATCCAAGTAATGGCAACGACTGCAGATGAGAAACTTCTTTAAAAATCGTGGAAAGTATATGAATTTTCATTTCCATCGTGCTGACGATTTTACCGAACTGGAATTTACTGTTATACAAATTTGAATGTTACATAAAGCTAGTTATAACTTTGAACGTTAGATGAAACGACGTAGTCGACTTACTTAACGAGTTAATCGGAACTACTTTTCACAGAAAATTGTTAGTCTACAGTCGTTTTATCTAGCAAATTTCACTCAAGAAAAGGTTTTTGCTTTTGGGTTATACGGGCTTTTTTAATTTCCGGTTTCGTTTTTCTTGTTTGGGTTTCTTTATTTGGTTTTGTTTGATTGGGCTGATTGATTGGGTTTCGAGTTGTTGGGATTTTGTTTGTTCGGCGTTTATCATAAATATAAATATGCAATTGTACTGAGTATTATTTAGGATTACTAACCTTTTCAAGTAAGCGACGGTACTGTCGTTGCTGCTGGTATACTTCGTTCTTGCGTCGGCTGTACCGAACTTTGATGTGAGCATCCCATCGTCGCACAGTAGGAGAAAAGCCCAAAAACCTGGCCAAAACCCCAAAAAATAAATTTTCGAAATAGGGTCAGTTGAGTAGTCATTCAGGTAGAGGACTAGTAACTGCATTCTATTGTGGAAGGGAAAGCCCTTTAAGTGTATACCTGCGCCGCAGCGTCAGTTGGCAGTGAGTGTTCGTGAAGAGTGTA
Organism: Ophion ellenae; assembly: GCA_963210295.1. Taxonomy (NCBI): domain Eukaryota; kingdom Metazoa; phylum Arthropoda; class Insecta; order Hymenoptera; family Ichneumonidae; genus Ophion; species Ophion ellenae. Next base: position 7,347,354 of record OY723394.1, read on the forward strand.
CGTGTCACGCGCTGAACAGACGAAAATAACGCTGACTTCAAAAACCCATAACTTTAAAGTGACGGGTTTAATTTCAATTCTGCAACATGGATACGACTTCTGGAGGTATGTAGAACATGTTTTTACATCGGTTGAATCGAAAGTTTATGTATAAATGATTGAAATGTAGTATAGCCTTCGGCATAAAGAAAATTGAATAATTTTGAAAACTTATATTTTCAACGGTCCGAAAAGTTATATATTTTGTCACATTTTGCAAAGCTCCTAGTCTCGGCCTTTAGTTTAATGTATAAGCTTTCGAAATTTACAAGAGTTACCTGCGGAAAACGTGCGTCTTGTCCGTTATGATTTTTTTCGCATCGTGCGGTAGCCGAGCGTGCACGCGGCACTATTGAGCAGCCGCTGCGCCTCAACCTGAGAATGGGTGAAGTTGCATCATAACGGACAAGACGGCTGTTATACGCTTGAAATAAATTATTTTAATATATATGTATGTGTATATATATATATATATAAATTTTCTGTGATTTAATTATGATATATACGTATGCATATATATATATACATATTAAAATCAACCACATAAAAATTTCTTAAATATGAATGAAATGTTATAACATTCGAATAAAATATTTGAATATATATATATTATATAGTAAGCAAAGCTTTCTTTTAACCAAATCCATGTCAATATTTTCTGTCTAATTTTCTTAAAATTATTTCAATTATTGCGGTTATTTATTTGGTAAAATAATGTACATTGTTCAAGTTTTTGTATTAATTGAAAATTTTATCTTTTCCTTTAACACCAATTTTCTACAATTTTATGTCTTTATTACAGGATCCGGTTACAAAGAATTGGTGCTGACAAGGAAAGAAGTATTTCTGATAATCAGCGAGCATTTATCCGATAAATTTGCTTCCTTGATCGAATTTATGGTAGAAAAAATTTCCAAGGACACCGGACGTACAGTTGTAGTGCCTGAGGACTCGAAACAGACTTTTTCGATACTCTTCAATCAAATGAGAACGAGGTGGCAACAAGCTCACAGAAAATCCTGTGTATTTTTCAAGAATAACGGTGAATGGCTTAGCAAGCAGGTATGTTTTGCTGCACCTACAGACACTGTAGTAACAAGCCCGGGTAATACGGGCGGCCGCCCGTCCCTTGAGTTTACAATGTCCAGTGAAAGATCTAAACGAAGGAAGACCCAAGATATTCGTACATCGTTCAACTCGGTCGAGTTAGCATACGCTACTCAGATGAGCCTTCGCTCTTCAGGACAATCCGACGCCGCAAAAGTTATTAAGGACGTAACAATGACGAGTCCTTTAAGAGCTTCCAAGTATCGTAAAGCTTACTCAGCAACGGATGAAATTACTTTATCCGAAGAGGCTGCACTTTCCGCTATGATTGAATATAAATTCTCCAAGAGTACTTACCAGGGAATGAGAAGATTAGGGAGGGAAAATAACTGTAAGCTATATCCGTCTTACGAAAAAGTGATGAAAGCAAAAAAGCGTTGTTATCCACCACGTGATGCAATCAGGATTACAGAGAGTAGTGCAGAAGTCCAACTACAGGCACTATTAGATCATACAGTTGAACGTATTTTACTCGTCCAAAATGTACTCATTCAAAGATTGACTCCAGATAATGTTCGTAAAATGGACTTGATTTGCAAGTGGGGTTGCGATGGAAGTTCTGGGCAAAGTGAATATAAGCAGACGTTCAGTGATGACAGCAAATCTGATGCGCATGTATTCTTTATTTCAGTCGTGCCATTACAACTCGTGTGCTATGATCAACAATCGAAGGAAGAAATAGTTGTTTGGAAGAACCCCAGACCCTCGTCTCCACGATTTTGTAGACCGCTTAGACTACTGTTTCTACGCGAAGACACAGAGTCAACACTTAATGAAGTCCAAATTGTTGAAGAACAAATAAAGTCACTTCGTCCATTCGAAAGTGTAATAGATGGAAAAGAAATCTCCGTAATGTACAAGTTGTTGTTCACCATGATAGATGGTAAAGTTTGCAACGCTGTATCATTGACGAAATCTGCTCAACGGTGCTATTTGTGTGGAGCAACCAGCAAAGATTTTAATGCCATCGAGACTGTATTGCAAAGGGAAATCAATGAAACAAATTTGAAGTTCGGATTGTCGACGCTGCATGCGTGGATACGGTGCTTCGAGTATTGCTTACACGTGTCTTACAAACTCGGCATTAAAAAATGGCAAGCTCGAAGTGCCGAAGAAAAAAAAATTACCCAGGAACGCAAGAGGGCCATTCAAGAAGGATTCAAGAAGCAATTGGGTCTAAATGTCGATCGCCCAAAGCCTGGATACGGCAGCAGCAATGATGGCAACACAGCTCGGCGATTCTTTGAAAATTCGACGGTTTCCGCCGCGATAACGGGGGTCAACGAAGAAGTTATTAAACGCTTGTACGTAATCCTACAAGTTATATCGTGTGGCCACGAGATAAACTGTGAAAGATTTGAACAGTATGCTATTGAAACGGCAAGAAATACCGTTGCATTATACCCTTGGTACTCCATGCCTACTTCGGTGCACAAACTATTAATTCATGGTCCAGTGATAATAACTCATGCTCTATTACCAATCGGCCAATTATCCGAAGATGCTCAGGAAGCTCAGAATGCTCAGACGAAACAAAGACATCAAACGATATCGAGAAGATTTTGCGCGAAAAAGTTCCAGGGTTAAAACTATGGAAGATGTTTTTCATCGGCTCTTAGTTACTTCTGATCCGTACATTTCAAGTGTCAGAAGACTACCACAGAAGAAGCTGAAGAGTTTGTCGCCGGAAGCTGTAGCGATGTTGATCGCTCCTAAAGTGACTGCTGCAGCAGACGAATTTTGCGCCGAGATTGAAGCCGTGCCGGGAGTTGTAATAGATACAAACTCAGATAATGATTCTGACTCCGACTCCGACTCCGATTACGATTTTGATGAAGAATAAAATTTTCTATTTTTGAAACGTTCCGTATGTATTTTGGAAATAAAAATAATAATTGCGTAGAATACACTGTTCACGTTTATTTTATTATGATGATTTTTTTAAATATATTAATTTATCTATTTAGCAGGATACTCGGCCATTTTGTTTATAACAATTTGCTGTAAGCTCTTTGTTGCAAGTTATAAACAATAGATATCGGATTGGTAATCAGCGACCTTGAAAACCCGTATATACCAATTTTTGTCAACATCTGGTAACTTTTTAACGTTCATGTCGGCCATATTGGATCGGCCATTTTGTTTACGATAATTTGGCTTTCAGATTCGTAATCAGCGACCTTGAAAACCCCTGTAAGCCAATTTTCATTCCCGTCAAAGGTCATTTGAGGTTTTGGCCAGGTTTTTGGGCTTTTCTCCTACTGTGCGTCGTCTGCTCAGTTGTCAATCCTTCGAACGAGTGCTGACATTGCATATTTTGTTGTTCCGTGAAAACGGCACATTTCATGGAAAGAAACCGGCTGGAGAAATAAGAACGTGGAAAATGTTATTTCTTTGAAAGACATACTTTTTTTTCGAGTAATGGCCTACGAGCACTTCCAAAGATTCACTTTCTGCAATGGGGGCTTCCCTTTTTTTTTAAGTAGCGTGGAGTGGTAAGGAACCTATTGGTGGAATAAGAAAGTGCAGAGTATAGCTCCCTCTGGTGATAAACGTTATTTTAAAAAATGTCACTCTCTGCCCCCTTAAGAATATTTTTTAAGTTGCAGTAATTTTAATTTATTTCTTTCGAACGTTATATTACAAGACTAAACCACCCTCCCCTATGTTATTTCACAAAGAAATGTACATTTCCTTACGAAGTGACGATTTGAAAATTTCAAACTGAAAACTCATTACATTTCTGCACTAGTGTCAGTGGCATTGCAGTTCTTCGACGTGTCGATGAATTCGAACACAGCCTTTATGTCGCCTTCCCATCCACCTGAATTTTCCTGCGATGGTCGGACGTACGAACCTGTGGAAAATAAAAGTAATAAAGTTGGAAGAATAGAAGCATAGGGACAACTGAAGGGCAAATAAACATGACAATAAATATATTGATAAATCATCACAAAAACTTATTATCATCGATAAATCCTATTGATGTCTATTAGAAGTGTTGTTCTTTCCGTTATCGAATCAATTTTGGCAAAAATAATTTTGGCCTCGAAAACTGGAGAATCCAACCAGCTCCAAGATTTCGGCAATGGTGTCTCCGACAAAACTATTTTTATCTGCTCGATGGTTATACTTGCTTCCTGTTTCAAAGTACACGAATCATATTGGATTAGTCTATGTGAACCAATATTATACGCCGATGTTGCCAACACAGACAAGTATTCTGTTCCAGAAATTTTAGTGTTCGGGTTCTCGATAGCAAAATGTAGAAGAATATCCAAATATTAGTGAATGAAGCAAAAAATAATTTAAAAAGTGGATGTTATTCGTAGATCGCCCTTTCGAAATTAGTGTCATGAAATATCGAGGAGACACGAAAATTGTGGGCTTTCTACGATGCCATATTTTCGTGCCGACACTAACGTGTGAGGGAATTATGCAGATTGTGCAGAAAAAAAGTTGAAAATTCACCGCGCACATCGGTGCCGCCGGCACATGAACCTCGGTAACATTAACGGGTGAAACACGTCCTCCGCTTGACGTATCACCGAGTGTCTCGAATGAAACTTTCGGATTGAAATTCATTTGAATGCTCATTGACGTCGATGGAACTTCCGGTCGCATCAACCACGAATGGACCTGAGAAAAAGAAATATCCTTCGCCAGCAATTTTTCAATTAGAAAAGCCAATCGATGACAAAATTAGAGCCGATTATTAAATTTATGATTAAATTTTTATTTTCGAATAAAAATGAAAGAGTCTGATCTAAAAAAATTGTTGATCTTTGTGAGCGAATTTCTATTTTCAGGAGTCGAAAATATAACTTCCAATGACTAAGTAATGAATGGACACATTAAAGTTGATTGTATCAATTTCTAATTAAATTATTTTCTGTTGATTTTTAAATAATGAAAGAATATGTGACATATTGCCTAAACACGGAAAATTTTATAAAATAAGCTGCAACCAGCACAATAAAGGAAAAGTACATAAAATTACTTCGTCACATGAATCGGATACTAAACATGCTAGTTGAGATGAGGTGAAAGTTCAATTGCGTGCATGCTCTCTCCAAATTTTTTATTCAACTTTATTTGAAAGCACATTGAATTTTTACGATGGAAATATCGGTCATCCTTCGCTCATCAGTTTCATAGAGCAAGCGACTTTTCATTATAAGAAGTCGATGCATTTTTTATTAAAGTTTTTGAAAATGTTGGTAGAATATTTGCAACGAAATATTCTACGATGTAAACACACGTATATTTGATAATTACCTCATCGACTGAAATGGAATCTGCAATCGGTTCAACGTCGAGAGTGGCTGAAACTGAGCTTTCCCTATCATCGGTCGAAAACGATCCAGCAGGCAGTGAGCCATGTCACAAGGTACACAGATGGCGAGGAATTGTCACCAGTGTATCGTCAATCTAGAAGGGATCAACTCGTGGGATATCTTTTTCCCAGAAATATTGTTCGCAAACAAAGTTCTGCTCCCTGAGATCCGTTTGAAATCATTCCACCCATCGTCTACGCGTCTACACCCATCGACCTACGCGGAACAGATTCAAAGTAACAAACAGTATCGTGCAGGGACTTTACATCATGCCAAAATTGTATACATTATAGTTTCCTGCAAAATGCCATTATAATTCAGCGATATATTGGAGTCACAAAGATAATACATTTTTTTTTTAAATAGTTCAATTAGCTTTAACAGGATACGCCGCAATGGAGGATACAAGAGAAATTTAATGCCGAACAATAAACAAAAAGAAAAGTATAAAGAAAAAATAAAAAAGAGTGACATACGATGAAGGGATAACTGGACTATAAGAGGAAATATGAGATTCAAGTGAAAAGTATGAACAATAATCAGAAAATGGCAAGGAGTGTGTAAGGAAGATGAATGTAAAATATTTAGAACCTATGAAAAATGAGAGAAACTATGGAAGAACAGAGAGGAAACAGAATATAAACATGCAGTACCTTCGGCACCTTAAAGAACGTCAATTGTCGTACTGAACGCATATCTCTGTCAGCTTTGTCAGCATAGCTGCTGCCGTTACAGCCTGCTACACAGCACATGAAAAAATAATGATTGCGTACTTCCGATACATCGGATGTATCGGAAGTACGCAATCATTATTTTTTCATGTGGTATGTTCCTAAACGATAAGGCGAACGGTGAAGACAAATGCGCAGCATTAGTGAAAATGTATAAACCACAATTTTAATCGTGAAGTGAACAGAATTTAGTATTCTTTTTATATCAGAATAAACGTTTTTTTCCGCATCGATATCAAGGTCAGTATCGTAAACTAAGCATAATTACTTTAATCTTCAATTATATTGTTTACAATTTTCATAACCTTAAACATGGGTCCCTCGTGACTAATGGTTGTTTGTCTGTTTATATTGTAATAAGGTACTTTACTGTACGTTTTGCAAGTTCAATAAGGTTATTATGTCATTAATCAGTTCAATTCTGAAACAGGATGGGGAAAGGTTGTGCTGTAGCAGGCTGTAACGGCGGCAGCTATGCTGACACAGCTGACAGAGATATGCGTTCAGTACGACAATTGACGTTGTTTAAGTTGCCGAAGGTACTGCATGTTTATATTCTGTTTCCTCTCTGTTCTTCCATAGATTTTCTCATTTTTCATAGGTTCCAAATATTTTACAATTATCTTCCTTAAACACTCCTTGCCATTTTCTGATTATTGTTCATACTTTTCACTTGAATCTCATATTTCCTCCTATAGTCCAGTTATCCCTTCATCGTATGTCACTCTTTTTTATTTTTTCTTTTTTGTTCTTTATACTTTTCTTTTTGTTTATTGTTCGTCATTAAATTTCTCTTGTATTCTTCCATTATCCTCCATTGCGGCGTATCCTGTTGAAGCTAATTGAACTATTTAAAAAAAATATTTTATTATCTTTGTGACTCCAATATATCGCTGAATTATAATAGCATTTTGCAGGAAACTATATTGTATACAATTTTGGCACGATGTAAAGTCCCCGCACGATACTGTTTGTTACTTTGAATCTGTTCCGCGTAGGTCGATGGGTGTAGACGCGTAGACGATGGGTAGAATGATTGCAAACGGATCTCAGGGAGAAAAACTGTTTGCGAACAATATTTCTAGGAAAAAGATATCCCACGAGTTGATACCTTCAAGATTGACAATACACTGGTGATAATTCCTCGCCATCTGTGTACCTTGAGACATGGCTCACTGCCTGTTGGATCGCTTTCGACCGATGATAGGGAGAGCTCAGTTTCAGCCACTCTCGACGTTGAACCGATTGCAGATTCCATTTCAGTCGATGAGGTAATTATCAAATATACGTGTGTTTACATCGTACAATATTTCGTTGAAAATATTGAAAGCGATTCTTTAGAAGTGCTCGTAGGCCATTACTTGAAAAAAAGTATGTCTTTCAAAGAAATAACATTGTCCACGTTCTTATTTCTCCAGCCGGTTTCTTTTTATGAAATGTGCCGTTTTCATGGAATAACAAAATATGCAATGTCAGCACTCGTTCGAAGGATTGACAACTGAGCAGACGACGCAGGGATGCTCACATCAAAGTTCGGTACAGCCGACGCAAGAATGAAGTATACCAGCAGCAACGACAGTACCGTCGCTTACTTGAAAAGGTTAGTGATCCTAAATAATAATACTCAGTAGAATTGAATATTTCTATCTATGATAAACGCCCAACAAACAAAATCCCAACAACTCGAAACCCAATCAATCAGCCCAAACAAACAAAACCAAATGAAGAAACTCAAACAAGAAAAACAAAACCGGAAATAAAAAAAGCGCGTACAACCCAAAAACAAAAACCTTTTCTTGAGTGAAATTTGCTAGATAAAACTACTGTAGACTAACAATTTTCTGTGAAACGTAGTTCCGATTAACACGTTAACTAAGTCGACTAAGTCGTTTCCTCTAACGTTCAAAGTTATAACTAGCTTTATGTAACATTCAAATTTGTATAACAGTAAATTCCAGTTCGGTAAAGTCGTCAGCACGATGGAAATGAAAATTGATATACTTTCCACGATTTTGGAAGAAGTTTCTCATCTGCAGTCGTTGCCATTACTTGGATGCCCGGACCATTCAAGGGAGACGACGCGGAAAGTGATCGATTTTTATCTGATCATGCGCGGCATTTTCCCCAGCAAGTTGTACAATACCAACAATAACAACCGCCAAGAGAGACGCCGAATGCACCGCAAACAAGCAAGACTGTATGAAATTTTATTACTGCTACTTCTAGCTTGATACTGTTATAGCTACTACTACTACTGTTACTAATACTAATTCTATTTACGCTACGTACGGTAACACGCATTTTGACCCGACAACAAAATATCCTCGACAAAATATCCGCGACAAAATATCCGACGACACAATATCCGTAGGACAAAATATCCGCAAGACAAAATATCCGCAAGACAAAATATCTGCCGATATTATATGCATTTGAAAGTGTACTGCCATGCCGTTGAAATTTATTCCATGTCAAGTGTACAGTCATGCCGTTGAAATTTATTCCATCATAAAAAGGAGGAAAATGATTAATATGTGACGGATAATAAGCATGATTTTTTGTCCAAATATTTTCCTTAACACACTGATGTATCTTTTCAACCTGTTTATGAAAAAAATTGTTGAGTATATAATGTTTGTTTTGTTCACAGAATATGCTGCAACGATGGAGCGAAGCGATCGGACAGTGTCTCTCGTAGACTGACTCAGTGTGTAAGCTTCATTTTTCTGACGATGCAATCATCAAAGAAGACCGCATTCAGATGGCTGACGGTACGCTCGAGATAATCCCTCGTATCTGACATTCTCTCGTTGCAGGTGCTGTGTCCGTTACAGCTCATAACCAGGCAACAGTAATAATAATTATATAATGATTCATTTTTATGTAATGTCTCAATTTAAAGTCAGCGCGGAAAGAAAATGTGGAATTATGATTTGTTGTATAAATTAATCCGACTTCTTTTATAAATATTATTCAAACGATGTAAGTATGCTTCGCTGCCTCTTCGAAGCCAGCTCTATATTCACAGTCTTATCCATATTCTCAATGAAAAAACTGAATAGTTGTTTTTCGACTTTTGTAATTGAATACAAAATAAAAAAACGATTTATTCCAACAGGAAAACGTGGATAACTCGAAAGAGAACGTTCCGAACAACGCAATACCTGGACCGTCCGGCAAACGTGCACTCGTCTGCGACGACGGAGTGACACAAACGCCTACAACCTCCCGAGATGTGACTCCGAAAGAGGTAAGCTTCTAAGTTATTTAAAAAGTTACGAATACTGATTTTTCTCAGATTCCATGTTGAATCTTTGAGGTTTTAATGAAAATGAGGCGTGATCCGAAATCCGCAGAAAATTCCCGATTTTTTGAGGTCTTATAAAGGGCTAACATCGAAAAAAAACATTCAATCTATTTTGGGCCACTTTTCAGAAATTTTAAAATCATAAAAATTCAAAATGCCATAACTTTCGTTAAAATGGTCTGATTGGGGTTCAAAAACGGGTTTTTCAAAGGTTTTCTAAGACTTTTCAAATAATTCAAGAGCCATTTAGATATCTCAATTATTGTACATTTGGCAGCCTGTCAAAAATCGACGAAAAAAACTCGAAGGGCAAACCCTTGACATTTTCACTACAATCTATGGTCCAACTTAAAAAATTCGCCAAAAATCGGAAAATCATCCGATCCTTCTGATCCAAGTCGCATTTTGAAGGGGAATTAATAACAGAAAGGATGAGCACTGAGCCGAGTGTCTCTCACAACGGGAAAAAGCTAGATCGATTTTCATCAAACTACTTATTTTTGGAAAATATGTAAAACAAATTAATTTAAAAAGAAATGTTTGACATAGATCGATGTATTCTTCCCCGCTGATTACGAACATGCTAAAACGTAACTCGAAAACTCAACATTTCCATTAACCCATTGACGCCCAGAGGACGCAATTTGGACATCTGAGTTTGAGCTGTCGCCATGTGATGAATTCGAACAGAAAAAAATCAGGAACTACTGTTCCCTATGTTTTTAAGTGTGCTCTTTCGAATGGTGATGGTTAAAATTGCGTCAGAAAAAATGTAACCATATAAAAGTCGAAAATACGCGAAAAAGACTTGATTTTTCGTTGACGTTTTTTTTAAATCGAGTTTTCGTTCCCCTTCGATTTTTTTCCATGCCTAAAAACAATCAATATCGTGACCTCGATGTCTGAACTAAAAATACGTGAGGGTATTTTTTTTTTACTATTTGGTAAGCCACAATGGCGACCAGAATGAAATTTTTCCCGAAACTTGACGAATTTCTTTCTCGAAAACTATAAACTTAAGCGAAAATTGTCTTGGAACAAAAATGTCTTACAATTAGTCAAAGAACACTCTCAATTTTTTTTCAGAACGATCAGTTGCCATTTTTTATTTTTAAATAAATTACGATATCGAAATTTCGACCAACATCGTGAAAAAGTCCGAAAAAATTCGATAGCATTCTTTGACTCATCCTTATAATATTCTTATATAGAACATTTTTGGTTAAAAAACTATGGCGGCCAAAATGAAAAAATGTTCTCTGAAAGTTGACGATTTTTTTTTCAAAAACGATAGACTTAGGCAAAATTTGTTTTAGAATACAAATATCTTAAAATTAGTCAAAGAACACGATGCAATTTTTTCAGACTTTTTGACGACGTTTGTTGAAATTTCAATTTCGGAATTTTCTTAAAAAATAAAAATTACATCGGATCGGATTGGAAAATTTGGAGACTGCTCTTTGACTATTTTTAAGACATTTTTGTTCTTAGACAATTTTTGCTCTAATCTGGAGTGTTCGAGAAAAAAATTCGTCAATTTTCGGGGACCATTTTTCATTGTCCTTTGTACCAAAATACAACCAGACGAACCCAAATCAAAATAACGCAACTGGACGAATCAAAAACCAAAATAACGCATCCGGACGAATCCAAATCCAAAATAACGCAACTGGGCGAATCCAAAACCAAAAAAACCCAACTGGACGATTCCACAACAACGCAAACCAATGCCAAAAGAAACGAACCCACCGCAAGCAATGGAACAGAACCCACAAACACCCACAAAGTGAATGAGAAAATATAGAATTCTCATCGGTCTCCGGGACGTTTCCCCTTAAGAGTTGCGAAATAGTAGTATACGGCCTTTTTGAATGTGATCTCGTTCACTTTACAATGTAAAGTTTCTCGATCGTTTTCGTCACGCTTGTGCCATCTTGTCAATAGCAACTTTATTTTTCGATACAAAATGTACGGATTTGATTTTGATATGTTCTCGCAATTTTCAGAAACAGGTGACCACTCATGATAGTGAGGTGCTTGATCTCGAAGATTGACCAACCGGTTTCGCTGATCATCTGCTCGAAATGAAGCTCCGAAACATCGTCCACTTATAGTGAGGTGAGCTATTATGTTTTGAGGTGAGCCATTATGTTTGTTCACTTCATCTTAACATGATATTTTCTTTAAGACATAGTGACGAGATATAGTCCAGCTCTATCTCAATAGGCCTTGACATAAAAGAAGGGGAGAGAGAGATATTGATTTTATTTGATTTTTTATTCGACCTTGGGGGTCTATGAGGCAACATTGTGTAACAATATGATAGATGTAGCTTTAAAACTAAGGATAGAAATAGAGAAGTAGTATATTGTTATTATATTATTATATAATAACAATAAATACATGTAGCAATAATATTATACGATAAATAGACATAATAATGAATATATACTAGGTGCGTAACTAAGTTCCCGGGTTTCACACATGGATGGCGTTAGCGACACATGATAGTATCGATGATTCCATGTAAGTTGACAAATTTCATGATTTATTCATTCCCAAATTTTCAAACGCGTTTTTTTCAAAACCACGTTTTTAAAATCGGCACCCAACATTTCTCGAAAACCAAAGAACCATTTGCCTCGAGGTTTTTTGTGGTTATTCTATACACCATTATCTAGTACTTGTCATAGGATTTTTTTCCGTTACTTAGTTTTTGTTTTATAGACAAAATAATAACTAATTTTTGGCCCAAAAATCACTATTTATGTTCAAACGTCCGTAATTTTGTCATAAATCGATATTTTCAAAATCGGCTATGGCAAGTACTATATTATAGTGTCTAATTTAATAATATTTGTGGTTTTTTTTCAGATGATTTTTGTATATTTTTGATATTTTGAAATAAAGAAAATTAAACATATTGTTGAATGTATATACTTTTAGATAATTAAAACCCCAATCCGAAATTTTAAATAGTTTTTCTTGAAAAAATTCACTAAAATGACCTTTTTTCCGGCTCCTAGGTGTATATCTCCCCTTAAGAATACCCAGTCATAATATAAACAAATATCGCAACACAACGACCTTTTTTCTAACTTCGAAAATGTCAAAGTTTGTGCCAAATAAACAGCATTTGCGGGAAGCATTGCTTTTCTGCTTCAACCTAAAAAAAACAGCTGGTGAAGCACGTCGGTTACATGAGGAGGCCTACGGCGAACATATACCATCAAAAACAACGTGTGAAGTTTGGTTCAAGCGGTTCAGAAGTGGCGATTTTAAGACTGGGGACAAGGAGCGCTCGGGAAGACCGCAAACATTTGCGGACGCCGATCTGTAAGCGTTATTGGATGAAGATGATACTCAAACAGAAGATCAACTTGGTGAGGCATTAAATGTGACTCGGCGATGTATTTCAAAACGTTTGCACGCCATGGGAAAAATTCATAAGGACGGAAAGTGGGTGCCGCATGAGTTGACTGAGAGACAAATGGAAAATCGAAAAGCCACTTCCGAAATTTTGCTTTTGAGGCACAACAAAATGAGTTTCCTGCATCGAATTGTTACTGGTGATGAAACATGGATATATTTCGAGAATCCCAAACGCAGAATATCGTGGCTTTAACTTGGTAAAGCGTCAACATGGACGGCACGGCCAAATCGCTTCGGAAAAAAGACAATGCTCTGCGTTTGGTGGGACCAGAAAGGAATCGTGTTCTATGAACTGCTGAAACCGGGCGAAACTGTCAATGGGCATCGCTACCGACAACAACTAATCAATTTGAACCACGCATTGCCCGAAAAACGGCCAGAATGGGACACGAGACGCGAACGTGTGATATTGCAGCACGACAACGCCCCGTGCCATCGAAATTCCATCGTCCAAGACACCATAAAAACAATGAAATGGGATCTGCTACCGCATCCGCCGTATTCGCCAGACCTGTCCCCTTCAGACTATCACTTGTTCCGATCGATGGCGCATGGCTTGGGTGGGCTACAGTTGGCCAATTACGATGCAGTACAAAATTGGTTGGATGAATGGTTTCAGTCTAAAGACGCGTCTTTTTATCGTCGCGGTATTTATTGTTACGTCTTCGCGTCGACACGTACGCGTAATCTCAACCCCCACCCTTAGTGTAGGGCCCAGTACCAGCACCAAGAAATAAAAAAGGTAAGAACCAAGTCCGGAGGGGATATGTGCGCCTCTAGCATAAGAAGTTCCTTCCCGTTTGTAGTTATAAGATGAAAATGTACAGGGTGGGAGACGGAAAACTCCACCAATCACGGAGGACCTTCCTTTAACCACCCCCAAATTTTCGGGTATAAAAGGCCCGATTTTGGAACAATTCTTCAGTACGGAGGAAAACTTTCAACACGTAGAATACAAATCTTCAAGTTCAAAACCAAAAAGAGTAAGATCTTCACTCCCAACCTTTACACAGAGTAGCGCGGACCACCTCGTACTCTGACTCCTTGCTTCCACCTCTAACACAGTAGCTCGGACCACCTCGTACTCTGACTCCTTCCTTCCACCTCTAACAGAGTAGCGCGGACAACCTCGTACTCTGGGATCCTTCCTCCGTATTCAACAGAGTAGCGCGGACCACCTCGTACTCTGGATATTTCCTCTCACCTCTCATAGAGCAGCGCGGACCACCTCGTGCTCTAGATATTCCATTCCCTGGTCAAATAGCGCGGCCCACCGCGAATTTGACCAATTTCTTAACATCGTCGCTCTAAGTGACCGCCCCGATTTTCTTAAATTATAAAAACCAGTAAATTTACCAAACTACTGTGCCCGGATCCCTGACTAATTAGCCGTAGCTAAGGTCAAAAACAGGGCAAATTTTATTTATGTTACCCGGACGTAACATTATGTATTATCAGAGAGATGTCAAAAATGTGTAAATAGCGAGGGACAATACTTCGAATGAACCATTTTTTTTGTATTTGTCTTGCAATTTTTGATTTTTATTGGTAAAAAAACCTGGAAACTTAGTTGCGCACCTAGTATAGTACAAAATGTAATAAAACATCTCAAAGAGAAAGCGAGACAGACACAAAGCAAGTCACTTCTAAACAATCAAATACTCATTATGTCTTCGTATTGATTTAATAAGCATTATATTATAAAATGTACATTCCTTTTTCTGTTAATGTTAAACAGTCGGTTGATGGTGTAAGGCACATACCTTTTGGGTTTGCCTCTGACATGGATGTAAGCTTCGCCGACAGTGTTGCTTCGGACGATCGTGAGGTACAATTCCTAATACTTCCATCTTATTGCAGGCACATCATAACTTATATCATTGAACATTTATTTGTGTTTTTGACATAACTTACTTTAATTAGAATCAGGTGGCATTTAATAAGTAATTGCTTTATGCATTGTGGTCTTGTAGGGTGAGGACAGCCTTGCGCAATTCATGATCGACGATGTGTTCGCGCATGTATCGTGGGCCTTATTTGCCAGAATCATGGAGCTGGATTACCAACCTTCGGGAAGAGTCCAGTGCAATGTACGTGCAAATCGATCGGCGGACACTGCAAATACGACTGCACATCATTTTACACAACGATCTTTCGGTCATGGTAAGTCTTCATATAACTGACATATCTGTGTTACGTCCCAGCCTTCACTTTTTCTCTCTCTTTTTTTAGACTAGGATGGTAAGTACGCACGGTAGCAGCACCCTCACTCGTCGACCAAAAACCTATATTTCTTTAACTATAAGCGAGCGATAGTCGAAACGTACCACAAGAGCAAAAGCGAAACCGTCGCACGTAGGTCCCCACGCATAAACAGAGCCAACGACAGCCGAATTTATCAGAAGAGCGTACTCACAGCCTCGGAAGAGAAACCGTACGCCTAGAGCACTCGAACAAATACAGGGACCGAACTGTGCCACAATCCTACCTTGTCCTAAAACCCAAACAATCCGACGAGGAAAACTCGCCCGCGTCAGAACACGTCACCCGGTCATATCGCAAGATTCACGAAACCGCGGTCGCTGAACCCGGTTCTTGGACATAGAATAATGGCCGCCTTTACCATAGTGGTGACCTAATAAGTAGACGACCAAAACTATTCCCACGCATGACGCCGACCTATCACGTAAGTCAGCGTACATTCTCATGATTGATTAACCAATCACTAAGAAGCTCCGATCCGGAAATGCATTCCCTCGAAAAAGCTCCTTCCCCTACAACCAGACTTTCCTAATTTTTATATCACGAAGAAGCAGACACTCTGTATTCAAACTCCGAACTGAACAGTCGACTGACACGGAAACCCTTTCGCTCTGCGTTTCCGTGTAATCATTGTACGCGTAACTATCTTTGTACCGAAATTATAAGTTTGTAAGAGTCGAACATAATAAACGTGAACTACGTCAATTACGACAAAATCTACGCGTCTGAACATTTATTTGATCAACGATTAATCCATCGGGCGGATCCAACTCTCTTACCAGAATCACGCACCTCAAATTCGTCTCAATACAAATTGTTATTAAACTGTGTTCGGAACTCACGCGGAAGCCAAATAAAGACTCACTACGCAATCTAATTCAATTCGAACTTTCGCGCTTTAAATCGGCAACCTCGCGAGTCCCACCTAAATCTCCCTCCGGGACGTAACAGTTTAGTATACAATAAAAATGGTGGCAGCGGAAAAAAGCAAAAAAAAACTTTTAATACATAACCCATCGGTTAATAAAACTGGTGGCAGTGGTAAAACAAAGAGACAATTCATCGGTTATAATACTGGTGACAATCAATCTGGTGTCGGTGAAAAACGGATCTCGAACGCGGAATAAACTATCGTGCAAAAATAACAAAAAAAAGACTCTCTCCCGTGTGAAACGAACAAGTGTTCCACACCAACGTCGCACCGAGATCAACACAAGGAACGCAGAGCCATAAAATAGTCACACTCTTAAAGACTAAATGCAAAGGAATCGCTTGCGATAGTCTCGAAAGCTTTACAATAACAACAATCGATGAGTTCACAGACATCCTAAAACAAAAATTCATCCCTTCCAAACCCCCTCTCACCTGGATCACGGAAGTGAGCGCATTTTCCCAAAAAGATAAAGAAACTGTACTTAGCTTCTACAGTAGACTAAACACTGACTTGAAAAAGACAAACCAAGCCATCGAGAATTCGAACTTACGTTCCATCGAAGGAGCGAAAATTTTCGCGGAAGACGACTGATCAGACGCGGATAGCGACTGCTCAATTTCGAAGAGGTCTTAACGTCGCCTATTGCCCTCATATAGCATGCAAACGGTACCCAAATATCGAAAGCATTTTCAAACAAGCAACGGATATCGAAAAAATGCTGGGACCAATTGGTCCAGAAAATACAGAATCGACTTGCCTGTCAATTCAAACTTTTAACAAATCAAATAGTCAATTCCAAAACAAACCCGGAAGCTCAACCTTTCGTGCACACCCAAGCAAATTATGCAATTATTGCAAAAAGACAAACCACACATCAAATGATTGCTACCTTCTGGCAAAACAGAACTCACCAAAAGACGCTACAAACAAAAGTAACATATCATGCAACTATTGTAAAAAACCGGGCCACTTCATAAATCAATGCTGTAAACGAGCATATAATAATGGGAGAAAGGACGAGGGTCAAGCCGGGAAACGAGTCAACGACCCCTGGACCAGGCGTCTCGACGGGCCCAAACACCCAAGGACGCCAGACACAGTAAAATCGGAAATGAAACAAAAAATCCTCCGAGGCTCTTGTAACCTGCGCACACGAACGAATGACTGCCACTCACCCACAATTAGCATTGAATTGGAAGATCTCAAGAAAACACAAACATTATTTCTCGCAGACTCAGACTCTCAATTAAATTTGATCAAGATCGAAAATATTCGTCACCCAAATCTCATAAACAATCTCATAATTTTCGAATTATACGGAATTTCGATCATCGATAGACCCAGGACACTCGGACAAATTAACATCGTAATTCATGACCAGTCCGTAACATTCAATGTTGTCCCGGACGACTTCCCTGTTGAATTCGACGCAATCCTCGGTCATGAAACAATCGGAGAAAGTGAGGGTAGAATCGACTGGGAAGGGCGATACGTACGAGTCAATAACGTGGCCATCCTATTTACAAACACAGAATCATTTCTTCTGCGGGCCGGATAGAAAACGATCATGTTCATTCGAGTCGGAAACCCACTAGAGACAGGTTACGTACCCCATATACCATTTCGAGATGGCATCTTTGCAGGCAAAGCATTGGTTAAAAATACCAATGGCAAAGCATACATGTACGCTATCAATACCTTGAACTAGGCCGTCAGAGTAGAGGTTCCCGTAATTTCACTCTATCCGTTCGATATGAGTACAGACGAGAACGATCAAGAGGATGACCACACCGCGAATACACAGACCCTAGAGCACAAAAACCCTCGGACGCGAGAAAACCGTGCCAACGGAGCAATGAGTCATTTGCCGCTTATTCACCTCAATGACGAAGAGCGTAATGCGGTATCTACACATGTAGAAGAATACGTAGACCTCTTTCATCTACCTGGTGAACCCCTCCGATCGACAAACGAATGCAAACATCGAATTCCCACTCTAGACGATCGACCGGTCAACACAAGACAATACAGACATCCGCGATTCCAAAGACCAGAAGTAGAAAAACAAATTAACGATCTGCAACAATTAAATATCATTGACCCCTCGAAGTCACCGTATAATTCACCAGTTTCGATAGTTCCGGAAAAAAGCAGACTCAAAAGGCAATAAACAATGGAGACTCGTAATCGATTTCAGAAAATTAAACGATGTCACAGTAGGAGATGCTTACCTCATGCCGTTAATAACAGACATCCTTGACCAACTCGGCGGTGCGAAGTACTTCTCCATTTTCGACCTAGCATCTGGCGTTCATCAGATAGAAATGGATCCGAAAGACAAACACAAAACAGCCGTCACGACCCCTCACGGTCATTACGAATCCAATAGAATGCCATTCGGATTAAAAAATGCACCACCCACATTCCAACGATTGATGGACCTTGTTCTAAAAGGGTTACAGGGTAACGATTTATTCGTATATCCAGATGATATAGTAATCTACGCACGAGCAATCGAGGAACACGAAAGCAAATTTAGAAAACTTGCGGAAAGATTACGTAACGCAAATCTAACTCTCCAAACGGATAAATGCGAATTCTTTAGAACCGAATTAAGATATCTGGGACATGAAATCTCTGCAGATGGATTAAAACCCGATCCAAAAAACGTCGAAGCCGTGAGAGAATTCAAAATACCGAAAACTCCAAAGAACGTAAAAGAATTCCTAGGTCTAGCTGGATACTATCGCCGCGTCATAAAAAAATTCGCAGCAATTACAAAACCCCTTCCGGATCTCACTAGCAAAAATGCTAAATTTCATTGGACATGTCAACATCAATTAGCATTCGAAACATTACGAGACAAGCTATGCTCAACATCGATTCTCCAATACCCAAATTTCTCGGAAGCTTTCATCGTAACAACCGATGCATCCAACTACGCCGTCGGCGCAATCCTTTCGCAAGGAAAAGTCGGAGAAGACCCCATGGTCGCAGCCGCTTCAAGGGTCCTTAAGGCGTTACCCCCAATTGTAGCGCAAAAAAAGGCCCTACTTCATGAATTTTTTAAAAGAAAACTACAAAACTTTTTTAATCGATCAATATACCATCTTAAACAACACATCTTCAAGAACTTTCAGTAATTTTTTTATCGAAAAATATTACATTGTTTAGTGGCAAATGGCCGTCAATGAAATAATGTTTTTATATACACGGTTTGCGGTGACCAACATTGCGGCGAAGTGGATCAACTGAAAAAAAATGCGGATGGATTTAGTCAAATATAGGTATAAACTAGTCTTTAATCGAAGGATTTTAAAAAATATCCATTTTTCACAAAATGCCGGACAGTCAAAGTTAATGGTTCGATTTTAACGAAAAAAAGGCCGTTTTTTTGCTATAAAACGGCCATTTTTTTTCGAAAAAAAAATCGACCAATTAAAGACTACATTTTTATGTATTAAATAAGCCTGGAAAATTTCAAGAAGATCGGTTCATTAGTGTTCGAGTAATCTTGGTCACCGACTTCAGAAATGCCATTTTGAGAAAAACGCGTTTAAAGTTTCTCTTTCGACGCTCTTTCAACGCGGATTCTTCTCTTTCAACGCTCATATCGCAGTCAATTTTGTTCGGATCGACTTGAAATTTTCAAGACACATTCTCAGATACTTATACTTAAAAAAAATGCAATAAAAAAAACCCCACTTGCGATTTTTTCAAAATCGCAAGTGGGGGTACCCCCTTAACAAGGCCGAAAGAAATTAGTCCACTCTGGAAAAAGAAGTGGTCGCTGTGGTGTTTGCCTTAAAAACCTTCCGACCCTATCTTTATGGCAGGCCATTCACCCTACTGACCAACCACCGGCCCCTCGTCCGGGTAAACTCTCTGAACGACCCGATGTCACGCGTACTCAGATGGAGAGAAAGATTAAAAGAGTTCGATTTCAAAATCCAGTACAAGTCAGGAAGAGTTAATAGAAACGCCGATGCACTTTTTCGAAATCCAATAACTCTTCCTATCAAATTCAAATGGCGTACTAACGGCACCCGATACGGACGAAAAACCCTACATCCAAACCCCGGCATCGCAAGAACATATTCGTCATCGGATCCAAGCGCCAATAATAAGAAACTGAAAAAATCGAAAACTACTTCGGAGGATGACATCACGAATGCTTCCCCACTAAATCATTCAATATCTATTCCTCGAGCAACCGACTTCATAGATACGGCAATTCCGAGAGAAACGTAGCACATACGGATATTTTAATTATCTACGCGGCCAAAAGTCAAAATAATAAAGTTTAAAAAAAACGTCTACATTGACTACTCGAGGCAGGGGACACTCCAACGAATAAAAGGCCGCCGCCCCGACCTTCTCCCCTTGCGCGTTGCCCAATAAATATCGTCGGAAGTTGATCATTGAACCTTGTGTACGTGTCTGTTCTCGGCGATTTTGCGAAAGCATTAATTTTGTGAGTTAAACTGAAGTTTTCTGTGTGTACCTGAAACAGAATAGCAATGGATTCGGAGACTACAGGTATGTGACAATACAAATGTACTATATTTGATCAAATTTGTTTCCGTTTAATATACATTTAGTGATCGAGAAATTATGTCTGAAATAAGGATATTTTTTCTAAGAAATTTATGTTTTCAAAGATGTTTGTATTAGTATCCGTGTAGATCTGGAAACTTTTGTAATTTATATGAAAACTGTAGATCCTTAAGTAACGAATACTAAATAAATTAGCCGTGGAATAGCGCGGATGCGCAAAAGCGCGGTACTTTGAATTTCACGGTAAAAAAAAACTAAATTTGTGAAAGAAGTATTTATGTCTAAAAATCAATATCTACTTGTTCCAGGTATAGTGGGTACCTCAGGAGTGAGGATAGTGACTCGTAATTCTTGTTCGATATTATGAAAAAAAAAAATTTACGCAATTTGGAAGAAAAACTATGTTTTTTGAGAGAGCACCTTTTTACTCGTGATGGGCTCACTGAAGACCGGTTAAATAAATTGAAAATCAATTTTGCACATTTCAAATCGGAAATGAAGAAATGATGGATTAAAGCTCACAAAAAAGAAGAGGTTTTTTTTCTAAACAACCATCTTCGGCTGGAAGATACATTAAGCTCGTAAGCTCAGATCCTTTCCTTAGTTCCTCAAGGGCAGTGCAGCCAGATCGCGCGTAAAAGTTACCCCCTCTCTAGTCTCTCACGCGCCCATCACACAATCATAATAGCGAGTGTCCGTGAGCGAGCGACGCTCGGAGATCTTCGGCAAGAGCCGAGCAGGTTAGAAGTTTCCCGACCGCGCCTTCGGCAGCTACACCAACACATGGACGCTGAGCATGTTCATGTGCGGCCAAGCCGAAACGAATGCTTCGAGGGAAAAAGCAATCTGAGCACGACTCGTGTGTGACGTCACCGGACGGCACGCTTTTCGATTTCAATGCTTGTTTAGCGCTTGATTCTGGGCGTTATTAATGTGTACAAAAAAATGTATCGCGCATTCTGATCGCTTATTTTTTAGTTTATACGTTGATTTAAAAATAATAATGAATCTAAATTCCAACTTATTTATCTTCTAAAAAATTGTTTACGCTTTACTCACACCCGTCCTTACGCCAAATAAATTATAATTCATAAAAGTAAGCGGAAATATATTTATATTCGTGTTATTATATTAATTCTCATACTTTTATCAAGCGATAAAGCATTATCCCCAAAACCAAGCCAATCATCCATCCGGCCGTGAATCGTAAGTACCAGAAAGTGCACATATTCTACAAGCGATGAGATGGTCCCGTTGGTAGCGTCCCTGGCTTCGGTCCGCAAGGGCCCCACTGCAAATTTTTCTCCAAATTGTTCATAATTTCTCATATTTTAGTCATATTTGAGATTTTCGGAGGAAAAATGATTTAAAACAGATTCAAGTACTGGTCTATTTCTCAAAGAACATATTTTTTTTACTGAAAATTCATGATTTCTCATTTTTTCCCCGGAAATTGATCGTTTTCCTATGACTTGCGGCTGCGGAGATATTCGGAGAAAAGTTAAAGATGAAAAGAAATGAGATTTTCGTAAAAAAAATATTATTATTATTATTATTATTATTATTATTATTTTTTTTTTTATAATAGACTTTATTGCTCCGGGCAACGCACTTCCTCAGTTTGCACTGGGAAACATTCACCTACCCCCGGGGGTTAGGCTCGGTCTTAACCTAGACCGGAACAATAACGCTGGGCGGCACTCGAGGGTTCCGACATCACCTCGGCTGCCGCCCAGTCAAAAAGTCGCGCGAGAATTCCATTATATCGCTCTGCGATAGCCGCTCCCTCAATCCAGAGGGTTAGCGGCTATCGCAGTCCACAATCGTGTTGCCTGAGTAAACGGAGGGACCCAAGTATGACTGCCTTCTGCATCCGACCCGCTAGCAACCGGACACCGGGTTTGCAAACCGGTATGCCAGCGAGGCCCGATAAAAAAGACTCTTTCATCCCCCCTAGCGCGCCGATGATGAGGACAACGAGAGTTACCCTGAATCCTCGGTGCAAACGACGTAGCTCGGCCAGGAGAGGCTGATACTTGAGCCGTTTCTCCTCTTCCTTTCGCGACACGTTCACTTCGGCCGGAGCCGAGAACTCAATGACGTATATCGTCTTGTCGTCGAAATCGAAGAGGACAACATCAGGCTTAGTCGCTTGAAGCGGCCCGATGGTCGCGAATGAGAAGTTCCAATAAATCTTGCACCTCTCACCCACGACAACGGACTCAATATCTCCTGGTAAATAAGGCGGCACGGGCTCCCGGTCTATCCCATAAGAGTGCCGTAGATGGTAGTATAACACTCTTAGGGCCGCGTTATGGCGATAGATATAGCCGGAGACTGCATATACTGGGCAGGCCGACAGTAGATGCATTAGTGTCTCCGGCGATTGTTTGCATGCACGACACAAAGTGGTCGGCAGAGGCTGACCCAAAACGCGACTGCGATAGACCAGGGTGTTGATGACTCCGTCTTGGCAGGCGCAGATAAACCCTTCGGTCTCGGACATCAGTCCAGCTGACCGCAAGAAGGAAAAGGTCAGCTGGGTGGACAGCCCCTGTTCCTCGATGTGGTGAAAAAACACACCGTGCATGGGTCTGTCCACGTGCTGCCGAGTCAGGACAGTCTGCTCGGCAGCCCTGATTGCCCGCCGACGTCGGGACTTGGGCAACCGAGCGACGGAGTCTACTGGCAAGGCGCCACGCCGGCGCCGGCGGAACTCCAAGCCGAGGGTCTCTGCCGCACGATCTGCCGCCTTATAGAGAAAAGCACCCGCCCCATGAAGCTCATGCTGGTGCACAATCTCCAGGAGCGGGTCCGAGCTCGTTATTACATCGCTTGCTATTCCGAGGACCATGCGGTCATGAAGACACTCCAATCCCGAGAGCCCGCGCCCGCCGCTCTGACGCAGCATATAAAGGCGCGGGGTGGAAGATCGAGGGTGCAGACTCCGCTGGATGTTCATTATCTTGCGTGCGCCGATGTCCAGCTGTTTAAGCTCGTCTCTACGCCATTTGACGACGCCAAAGGAGTAGAGCAGGACCGGGACAGCGAGCATATTGGTGGCAGTGATCTTATTTTTCCCAGACAGATCTGATTTCCAGATCCGTCTGAGACGCCGCCTATACTCGCTGCGGAGGGCCTCCTTGACACCCTCAGCGTCCTGTACAGAGCGCTGATCGATGCCAAGGTACCGATAAGACCCTCCGGCCTCCAGGTGTTTGAAGACGCTCCCGTCCACCAGCCGGACATCAGCCGCGACACCCTCTGCTCTCCCTCTCCTGAGATGAAGGACAGCGCACTTGTCCAATCCGAATTCCATTCCCGCCGCCCGCGTGTACGTCGCTACGATGTTCAAGAGGAGCTTAAGCCCCCCCTCCCCGGGAGCGTATAGCTTGAGGTCATCCATATAAAATAAATGGGTGATCCCTCGACCACGCTCCCCGGGGGCCCCCGCTTCGTACCCGCGTGCAGCCCGCAAGGCGATTGATAAGGGTAATAGTGAGATGCAAAACAGGAGGGGGCTAAGAGAATCTCCCTGGATAATCCCCCTCCTATACCCCACCACTCCGGTCGACACGTTGCCTTCACTAGTCTTAACTGTGAAGCGTGTCTTCCAGAGCGGCATGAGCTGCCTAATGCATCTCACCATGTAAGGACTCACCGAAAGGCGTTCGAGTAGGTGTATAATCAGTTTGTGACTGACAGTGTCGAACGCCTTACGGTAGTCTATCCAAGCGACTGAGAGGTTACGCTTGTGTTGGACCGCGTCCTGCGTGATGCAGCGGTCCACCAGCAGGTTCTCCTTACAACCTCCCAGCCCCCTCTTGGATCCCCTTTGTTCGTGTATCTCCCGCTATGCAGGCTCGATCTCGCGCAGAACACGCTCATAAAGAATCTTTGTGAAGATCTTACAGAGCGCATTCAGACACGTTATCTGGCGGTAGTTCTCCGGACGAGACAAATCCCCTTTTTTGGGGAGTAGCACCGTCCTTCCCTCTGTCAGCCACGCAGGGATGGGCACCGTCCCATCGATGAACGACGAGAAGATGCGGGCCAGATGGGTATGGGTGCACTTGAATTTCTTCCACCAGAAGATGTTAATCCCATCCGGTCCGGGAGCGGCGTGGTTCCTCATGCTACTCACCGCCTTCTCCACCTCACCCCGCGTGACTGGAAAACAGTCGCCACGCTGACTCGGCTGTTGCCGACAAAACGTGTCGAACCGTCCCAGAGCTGGAGTGCCTTCATCAAAATGACCCGCCTCGCTATACAGCTCTCCCCAAAACCGCTCCACCTGAACAGCTGTTGGCGCTGTGTCGGGGGCAGGCGTAGGTGGTTGGAACCAGCGGCCTGGGTCAGAACGGAAGAGGGCGTTGTCTAACGCCCGACCCAGCCGCCTCTCTAGGGATTGCTTCGCAACCCCCAGGTTCCGCACCTTCTCCACGTAGCGTTCCTTCACAATAAGAAGGATAGCTTTGTTCATTGTGTGGTGACGGCATTTCAGTTCCGAGCTGATTTTTCGGAATTTAGGGGTAAACGCCCTCCCCGCCGTAATGAAGTCTAACACACACTGAACACGGGATGCCTGCCGCCGCGCTTCATTGATCTTATTCTGGAGCTGTGCAACGCGCCGCCGAGTCTTAGCCACGAACGCCGCCTTATCATTGCGTGTCTGAGGCTTCGACTCAACAGCCGCGTGATACACAGCCCAGTTCAAGCTGAGGAGATCAGCGGTCTCAGGGATTGCTGCCGCGAGGGACTCATTTGCCGCTTCTAGGCAACCAGGCTGAAGAGAAAATTTCCCAGTGATTCTCTCCCTCCTTGTTCCCCAGTCCTCTGTCAAATCGACGCGCCAACGGGGGGGTTCCGACTGCCGGAGGGTTCGATCTTGAGGCCGTCCGGTAGAGCTCCGCACGGAACGCGCGGAAGAGCGCCCGCCGGACAGCTCTGGTGGTAATAACAAGAGATCGTAGCCTTGCCGTCGCAAGCGGGCAGCTTGGTCTCGCAGATGTTGTTGCGAGAGGTGTGCAAGCTCTGGGTGCACTTGGCTCCATAGGGCCTGCAACCTCGCCATGTAGCCCCGCCGCGACGGCACGCTATCCCTCCAGCAGCGGATGAGGTCCTCCTTGAGTTCCTCCGTCCACTCGAGGCGCCGATTTCGAGCCGTGGTCGTTGCCGTGGATCCTATCCGGGTGCCCCTCCCAACTGATCCTTGGTCCCCATCCGAGAGGGACCGGTTGTGGGGGGCTTGACTAGGTGGTGTTCGAACCTAGTTTTCGGCGTGCCAGGTGGTTGGCCTGGCACGTCGGTGGCTATTGCGGGGGAGTTGTGCTCCCCCGGGCGATGGGCACGCCAGCTTCCCCACGCCACTTAGCTTCCCCACGCCACTTTCGTAAAAAAAATATTATTATTATTATTATTATTATTATTATTATTATTATTTTCTGGAAATTTCCCTTTTTCCTATTACCTGGGTGAACCAGAGGCTGCGGAGATATTCGGAGAAAAGTTATAGATGAAAAAAGTGAGATTTTCGTAAAAAAAACTTATTACATTTTTATCCCTCATAATTCTAAGAAATAGTGAATTTCCGAAATTTTTGCAAACATTATTTTCCTTAAGGGGTAACACCACTGTAACGGCCTGCCACGACGCGTTTTAGACAAATAATACTTGGGGTAATTATTGACCATATATTGAAGTATATTGCAAAAAAAAATTATGGGAAAATATTACAAGATGGCGAAACTGCGGCAAATTCTTCCGAGGCATGTTGAACTTTAGGTGCTTTGCGGCACGCAGTATAACTTGTGCCAATTTTAATCTGGACAAAATAATTTTCTTTAAATTAAGTCTAGATGAGTGTAGCTAGTGAGCCACGTAGGGGATTTTAGAAATATTAATTTTTAAGTAATTGCCGAGTATTCGACTAAAAATGTTCATTTTTTTAAGACAGTTATTTGTTAATAAATATTGTTTAAATTAACTTATCGGAAATCCCCTACGTGGTTTAGTAGCTACACTCATGTAGACTTGATAAAACAAAATTATTTTTTTTAGATTAAAATTCGCACAGTTATACTGCGTGCCGCAGGGGTTCGACATGCTTCGGAAGAATTGCTACAGTGTCGCCATTTTGTAATATTTTCGGATAAAAATTTATATCAATATACTTAAATGTATTCTCAATAAATACCGCAAGTATTATTTGTTTATCGCATTTTCTTCCGCCAAAAAAAAATATCAAAAAATACGCTTCCTGTAAGGCCGTTACAGTGGTGTTACCCCTTAAAGTCTTCATTTAATTTCCGAGATTTTCCCGTAATCATAATTAAAATGATGCCATATTCGGAAAAATTCGATAAAATTTGAAGAAATTCGGAGAAACTCGGATGTTTGCGTTAAAATAATTGTCCGCAAAACTCCGAATCCTTCATATTTGTTCAAATTCATAGAAAAATTCGGAAAAATTTTCCGAAAAAAATCGGAGTTTTTCAGAAAAAAATGCACTAGGGGCGCGGGGTCGTTACCAGCGCTGAGTGCTTTTTTTTAAATTGTTATTACTATTAATTCTTATTTGATTAGTTATTTTCATTAGTTATCATTGTTATTTTAATTAGTTATCTTTTAGTGTCGAAAAATTTATCGCGCACTCTGACCGCTTATTTTATTAGTGTGTACGTTAATTTAAATATAATAATAAATCTAAATTACAACTTATTTATCTTCTAAAAAATTGTTTGCGCTTTACTCACACCCGTCCCTATGCCAAATAAATTGTAATTCATAAAAGTAAGCGGAAATATATTTATATTCGTATTATTATATTCATTCTCATATCCTTTCATCAAGCGACAAAAGCATTATCATAATGCTTTTTCACTTGATGAAAGTATATGAGCGGAAATATATTAGGCATCGATAAGGGATGTGGATTGGAGAAAATGGTGGGAAATGTAAAAAGAGGAAATCCCTGTACATGGAAGCTTCAATTAGCGAAGCGTTCGCCGTAGCAGATACAATAAAAAACAATAATAATGATAACTAATAAAAATAACTAATCAAATAAGAATTAATAGTCATAATAATTAAAAAAAAAGCACAGAGCGCGCTGAACGATGCCGCGCCTCTGCGGACCGAAGCCAGGAACGCTACCAATGGGACCATCTCATCGCTTGTGGAATATGTGCACTTTCTGGTACTTACGATTCGCGGCCGGATAGATTATGATAATTTTTTAGAAGATAAATAAGTTGTAGTTTAGATTTATTATTATATTTAAATTAACGTACAAGCTAATAAAATAAGCGGTCAGAGTGCGCGATGAATTTTTCGACACTAAACGATAACCAATTAAAATAATAATGATAACTAATAAAAATAACTAATCAAATAAGAATTAATAGTAATAATAATAAAAAAAGCACTCAGCGCAGGGAACGATCCCGTGCCCCTAGTGCAGTTTTTTTTTCTGAAAAACTCCGATTTTTTCTGGAAAATTTTTCTGAATTTTTCTATGAATTGGAACAAATATTTTTACGCAAACATCCCAGTTTCACCGAATTTCTCCGAATTTTTCCGAATATTTCATAATTTTAATTATGATCACGGTGAAATCTCGGAAATTAAATGAAGACTTTAAGGGGTGACACCACTGTAACAGCCTTACAGGAAGCGTATTTTTAGATACTTTTTTTGCGTAAGAAAATGTAATAAACAAATAATACTTGCGGTATTTATTGAGCATATATTTAAGTATATTGCTATAAATTTTTATTCGAAAATATTACACAATGGCGACACTGCAGCAATTCTTCCGAAGCATGTCGAACCTCTGCGGCACGCAGTATAACGTGCCAATTTTAGTCTAAAAAAAAAGAATTTCGTTTTATTAAGTCTACATGAGTGTAGCTACTGAACCACGTAGGGGATTTTCGATAAGTTAATTTAAACAATATTTATTAACAAATAACTGTCTTAAAAATAATATTAAACATTTTTAGTCACATACTCGGCAATTACTCAAAAATCAATATTTCTAAAATCCCCTACGCGGTTCACTAGCTACACTCATCTAGATTTAATTTAAAAAAAATTATTTTGTCCAGATTAAAATTGGCACAAGTTATACTGCTGCCGCAGAGCACCTTAAGTTCAACATGCCTCGGAAGAATTTGTCGCAGTGTCGCCATTTTGTAATATTTTCTCATAAAATTTGTTTGCAATATACTTCAATATATGGTTAATAATTACCCCACATATTATTTGTCTGAAACGCTTCGTGGCAGGCCGTTACAGTGGTGTTACCCCTTAAGGAAAATATTGTTTGCAAAAATTTCGGAAATTCATTATTTCTCAGAATTATGAGGGATCAAAAAGTGTAAAAAGTTTGTTTTTTACGAAAATCTAATTTTTTTTCCATTTAAAAATTTCTCCGATATCTCCGCAGCCGTTCATAGGAAAAAGGGAAATTTCCGGAAAAAAAATAATAATAATAAGTTTTTTTTACGAAAATCTCATTTCTTTTCATCTTTAACTTTTCTCCGAATATCTCCGCAGCCTCAGGTTATAGGAAAAAGAGAAATTTCCGGGGAAAAAAATAATAAATCATGAACTTTCAGTTAAAAAAATGTGTTTTTGGGAAATTTTTTTCTCCGAAAATCTCAAATATGACTAAAATATGAGAAATCATGAAAAATTTGGAGAAAAATTTGCACTAGGGGCCCCCGCGGACCGAAGTCAGGAACGCTACCAACGGGTCCATCTCATAACTTGTAGAATATGTGCACTTTCTGGTACTTACGATTCGCGGCCGGATGGATGATTGGCTTGTTTTTGGGGATAATGCTTTATCGCTAGATGAAAGTATAAGAATTACCATAATACTACGAATATAAATATATTTCCGCTTACTTTTATGAATTATAATGTATTGGGCATAAGGACGGGTGTGAGTAAAGCGTAACTGATTTTTTAGAAGATAAATAAGTTGTAATTTAGATTTACAGTAGAACCTCGATTATCCGAACCAATTCGGACCGAGACTAGTTCGGATAATCGAAACTTGGGTTTTTTGGAAGGAGATCATAAACAACACCTTTTTACATAAAAACAGTACATACATATATATTAAAATTTGACATACATATTAGCGTTGAAATATATATATATATATATATATGTGTGTGTGTGTGTGTGTGTGTGTGTGCGCGCGCGTGTGTGGGTGTGTGTGTGTGTGTGCGTGTGCGTGTGTGTGTGTGTGTGTGTGTGTGTGTGTGTGTGTGTTTTAAATACTTGAAAAAGTCGAATGCCTTTTTTATATTAAAAAAAAAAATCTACCATTTTTAATTGACGAACGGCTGTAACGCGTTTTTGAGCGGCTAAGTCTCGCAGCCGTTTGAGAAGGAGAAGTTGCGTTGGGTTGCTCACTGTTACTCACGGCAGTGAGCAACAATGTATCTTTCCCGCCAACGTTCGGATAAACTAAGTCATCGTTCGGATAATTGAGGGTTCGGATGATCGAGGTTCGGATAATCGAGGTTCTACTGTATTATTATATTTAAATTAACGTATAAACTAAAAAAATAAGCGATCAGAGTGCGCGATACATTTTTTTGTATCCATCAATAACGCAGGGAATCAAGGGCTAAATAAGCATTGATATCATCTAAAAGCCTCGCGCGTTCCGTCGGGTGACGTCACGCGCGAGTCGTGCTCAGATTGCTTTTTCCCTCGAAGCCTTCGTTTCGGCTTGGCCGCACATGAACGTGCGCAGCGTCCATGTGTTGGTGTAGCTGCCGAAGGCGCGGTCGGGAATCTTCGACCCCGCTCGGCTCTTGCCGAAGATGTCCGAACGTCGCTCACTCACGGACACGCGCTACTATGATTGTGTGACGGGCGCGTAAGAGACTAGAGAGGGGGTAACTATTACGCGCGATCTGGCTGCACTGCTCAAGGGTTATAAAGAAAAGAAAGATGTCTTCGTTTCTGCCTGAAACATTAAACATGCTTCTGTCTGCTACACTAAACCCAGCAGATGAACTTCAATCAGAAAGCGAGGATGAAATAAATTGATTGGTAAAAGTAAATAATTTTCTATTAAGATTTTTTGCGATTTTTTAAAATAAATAAATGTTTTTATCTGTGTATATTTTGTTTGTTTTATTTTCGTCATTCTGAACCTAAAAAACCGTACCAATATTTTTGGCCGGATAGATTAGTGAAATACCCCTATGTGCGTAGGTGAGTGCCGTTGCAGAGCGATCGAACGAAATTCAAAATCACACAATCTCGATTCCCCAAACAAGCAACCCTACAGATACGGAAATACCGAGAGAAACGTATGTAAGCCCGCTTGCCGAAGGATCAAATCTAACTCAAGGTGACCGGCCTGATCAACCGATCATCAAGGACCTCAACAAAAAGAGGCCACGTCATAAATCAAATTCTTCAGAGCATCGAAGATCAAATTCTTCAAAGCAACAATCATAAAATTCCTCAAAGCATCAAAACTCGAATTCCTCGGAAAACCAGGAATCGTATTCACCAGAATATCGAAGGGAAAAACTCAAAGTACTAGTTAAACGAAGAAGCCACACACGTCGGTATCTCCCCTTCGGGAACCGTTCAAAACCCGAATTTACATCCCGAGTAACTTCGCCACGCTCGGAACATCTTCATCTTCAGAGCAAGGATCAAGTGACAACAGCCTAAGCAATATTGCCATAAATTTCGAAAACCGCGCTCTTGAAATACTAGGACTCACTCCATCACCCACTGGACGTACCGAAAGGAAATTCCACCAAATGCCTAACCGTCCAGATAGTCATGGAAACACAAGTGAAGAAGCTCTTAGAGAGGATGAATTGTTCCGTCTTAACGAAAAGAAAAGTCTCACGGACATTCACATCACTGAACCTATGGAGGTAGGCTTTTCAAACGAAGATAGAAAATCAATAGATGAAAGTCATAAAAGTCAAGTCACGAGACCCCCAACTACCAACGTAGAACAGCGCACGGACGATGTAACAGCCATCGCCAAAAGAGGGGAACCAGTCCTTTTAGCCAGTCGTAAATCCTCCAGACCACGAAAACCTAAAAAATGTTTTTGCTGCCCTGATGCAAGCAGCCACGCACACACTAGTGCCCCACGTGCACAAGTAGCGAAGAGTAAAAAAGGCCACCCAGTGCTTGTGAAGGCCACCTCACAAGCAAAAATAATCAGGAATTCTCCGGGCCAAGAACAATCCCCACCCACTCTTCCAGACGTTGCAAACGCCAACAGCTCCGAAAACGAATCTTTTTATCAACAAGAAAATGCTCCCTCCCCGACACCATTCAATAATTCCCCCCCCCCCCCTACGATAAAAAACGGAAACGACAATAGCAGAATAAATACCACTGAAGAGGAGCCAACAAACAACAACGAGCAACAAACGGAATCCATTAACGTCATCGAAACAAGAGACAACATCGAAATGACAAAAAACAATTACATTTGTTTCATTTCTGCCGATGGTACAGTCTCGAACGATATCGGCAAACGATTAATCGAGATTGGCTTGCTAAAAAATATATTCTCGACTAACACCTTCGAAATCGGACAAGTCCTCATATCGGGAACACCAAAGAAACGAGTATTTGACCTAGTAACACAGGAATTCTCCACATCATCCTTAATAAAAGAAAATCTTACCAAATCCCTCCGAAATCTGAAAACAACGATGGTAGAATTGAACGACAAATCAGCAGCATTTTCTCAGAAGCGTAGTAACCTTAACGACTCAGCATGGGCAAAAATAAAAAAACTTCATTCGAGAAATTTTCGCGGATACCGAAATCCAAATAAAAATCTGCCGCGACGAAATTGCTGTCCCACCAGAGCAAGACAGGCTCGACATCATAAAAGAATGCCACGAATCTCCAATAGCAGGTCATAAGGGCGTAACTAAAACATACAACAGAATCCGACATCAATATTGTTGGGACAATCTCAAAACACAAGTAGACGATTACATTCGTCAATGCGCCAGTTGCCAGAGGAAAAAGTTGGTGAGAATTAAACCCAAACAACCCATGGTAATTACAGATACTCCGATCAGCGTATTCGACAAAATTGCAATGGATATAGTCGTACCGAGAACCCCAGAATCTGAACTTGGTCACCGCTTCATACTAACAATTCAGGACAACGTCTCAAAATTTTCATTTGCAATTCTGCTAAAAAGCGCGACCGCGCTCGAAATCGCTCACGCACTAGTCACGGAATTCATATGCTTATTCGGATGTCCGAAAGTAATATTGACAGACCAAGGTGCAGCCTTCATCGGCCGTATAATGAAACAATTAACGAGGATCCTGAAAATCAAGCAAATTAAACCACAGCACTCCATCCACAATCGAACGGATCGCTCGAACGAAATCATCAAGTGCTCACGGATTACCTGAAACATTACACCAATAAAGAAGATTGGCATAAGTGGTTACGGCTGGCAACTTTCGCCTACAACACAAGCGTACACGAAGACACGAAATACACACCATTTCAGGTAGTCCTAGGCAAAGTAGCACGACTACCCTCACAATTTTCATATCTCGACGAAATCTTAACGTACGACGAGCACGTGAGAAATCTTGCGCATTATTTACAAGAATTTCGACAATTAGCTCGTAACAACTTCGAAAATGCCAAACAAAAATCCAAAACTGACTACGATAAGAAAATCAACCCCGTAAAATTACAAATCGGAGATCAATTCTACCTGATTAAAAATCAGCGAATAGGAACATTTGACGACAACTACTTAGGTCCTTATGAGATAACACAAACTTCCCCATACCAAAACGACATCGAAATCGTGCTAGGCAACAATGAGTGAAAAATAATCCACTGCGATCGGGCTAAATTAGCACACCAGCAAACAACCATACCTACATGAAAGCCCAATAAACTTACACCCGCACAACCATACCTTTCAGGTTTACTAAGACCCCGGCAAGATGTTCCTGACGATCGCTCTACTCATCTCCACCCTGCAACCAACCAACGCGCAGATCGCTTACGACTGTGGAGCCCCAGCAATGAACGTCACGACCCCATCGCTCCTGGACATTCAGGAATGCAACATACCTATACACCAACCGGAAGTCACCACATCAAGAATCCAAAACGTTCAAACAAGACGACAAAACATTCGCAACAAAATATCCGAGGACAAACATCCGAAAGACAAAATATCCGAAAGACAAAATATTTTCATGACAAAACATCCGCGAGACGAAATCCTAAATCTCGTCCACGACATCAACGGGGTCGCGCGCAAAACACCTTTGTGGGGTGTGTGAGATAGTGGGGTGATAATACGAATTTCTTTATTGCACCCAAACAAACAAACATTGTGGGGTGTGTGAGATAGTGTGTGAGATAATACGAATTTCTTTATTGCACCCAAACAAACAAACCTAAGCAAACAAACCCTAACATATCCGTCACATATTAATAATTTTCCTCCTTTTTATGATGGAATAAATTTCAACGGCATGACTGTACACTTGACATGGAATAAATTTCAACGGCACGACTGTACGCTTTAAACTTTATATAATATCGGCAGATATTTTG
The DNA here is from genome assembly GCA_963210295.1 of Ophion ellenae. NCBI lineage: Eukaryota > Metazoa > Arthropoda > Insecta > Hymenoptera > Ichneumonidae > Ophion > Ophion ellenae. The sequence goes on from OY723394.1 coordinate 7,381,681, forward strand.
TCTTGCGGATATTTTGGCATGAGGATAAAATACCTTTGTGGAGCGTGTGAGATAGTGGGGTGCGAGCATACTACGAATTTCTTCATTGAACCCAAACAAACAAACCCAATCGAACAAACCAAAACGAAACAAACAAACAAACCCAATCATATCCGTCAGATATGAATATTTTTCCTCCGTTTTATGATGGAATACATTTCAACGGCATGACTGTACACTTGACATGGAATAAATTTCAACGGCATGACTGTACACTTTGAACTGTATATAATATCGGCAGATATTTTGCCTTGCGGATATTTTGTCATGAGGATATTTTGTCCTGCGGATATTGTGTCGTCAGATATTTTGTCGCGAATATTTTATCGAGGATATTTTGTCGTCGGGTCAAAACGCGTGTTACCGACAAAAGGGATACCAGTATTTGTACATATATTTCTGGCGAGCTTATAATGTGGCATATTTAAAAGCAACGTTTACGTTACCTTTACAGATGGATCATGTTAACTTGGGCAGTTAATCTGTTACTGTAATGTCAGATATATCTCAAGCAAACTATTTCTTTTACAGGTGCACTGCTCATCGACGAGATGTCTCTCAGTGAAAACATTTCCTTTGACCGTCAGTCAATGACTTTCAATGGTTTTGTTGATCTGGGAGAGCACACTCCCACGGAACAGAAAAATAAACGCGGAGATCACGCTCTTGTGTTCATGTTTCAACCTGTCCGTGGGAGGTGGGTGCAGGTGCTCGGATGCTTTCTGAGCAAAAACTCCGTGTCGAGCAGAGTACTCCGCAAACTCATTTTGAAGTGCATTCGACTTCTCGATGACTCTGGCTTTCACGTGGACGTGGTCACCATTCACGGGGCTCAATGGAACCGAGGAGTCTGGACCATGTTCGGCATCAAAGACGGGCAGTTCAGTTGCGAAGATCAAGTTTTTGATGTAAGAGAATGCAGGAGAAAATGCAAAGAAGCCACTTGTAAGTGTCTGCACTTGTACATATCAATGTTCTTTCCATTTCTCTTACAGACACCTGAGGGTAGGGAATTCCTCCGTCATTTCATGGCACTCATTCGCTACGAGGGGCACCCAAAACCAAACTTGAGCGTGGCGTATTTTCTAACACCCGCTCATTTAGATACTAAGGGGCCGTCCATATATTACGTCATCGATTTTGGCTGATTTTTACACCCCCCCCCCCCGAAATCATCCCATCCTTCCTATCGTCATAATCTAATTATCGTTACCGTCATCCAATGACCAGACCCCCCCCCCTGTTTTAAAATGACGTGATTTATGGACGGCCCCATTCGAGGTCTGTAGTGATACGTCTATATTAAAAAAGTCGTACGCAACAATTTTGACATGAATGCTCATGACGTTACAGCTCTTCTCGGAAAAAGTGAAAGTTGCCATGGAGGTGTACAAGGACGATCCGGAATGCGTAGATTTGCACGATTGTGAACCCACAATCGAGTGGGTTGAAATCGTAAACAATCTCATTCACGCAATGATGTCCCGTGTGCCAGCCAACGCTTTGCGACCTCTCGATACGTGTCCACAGAAGAAGGTTTGTTGTTTCAATTTATCATACCCAAAACCACCACAATTGATGTACAAAATGTTACACTAGTATATTCACATTGTGCCAAAGAAATGTGCGACAAGTCCCAGCAGGAAGTTCTCAAAAAATCGTGAAAAGTATCAGTACAGGGAATGATGATGTTGCCAAATACATTAATGTTTTTTAAATATTGGATGAAGCTGGAGAATAATTGTGTATCTTCTTCTTTTGTTGCGGAAAAAAATTATTTCCTATATTTTTTTCAAGATTTCTTATTTATTGGTTCTTTAACTTCAATATAGTAGTAATAGGAAATGCTTTTTGGTAGGCACTTCATGCAGAATGGTTCGTTAATTTCAGTTCTTTTTCTATTTCGTACATGGGCTTGGCAACATCTTAATTAATTTCATACCTTTCTTCCTGATGAACTTTCTGTTTGGGTTTCGTATCTTTGACAGATATAAAAATGTACGTTTCCATTTTTTGAGTACCATTTATGGTTTTTTTGGAGGATGATTTTGCGAACGTGAATAGTAAGAAGTTCGATACCATCCCGGTATGTATATAGATATACATGCGCATCACTGCGGTATGTCTGTATGTACTATTACATGCATCGAACTCCTTACTGCTCACTTGAGATCTCAGTGCATTCCCTGATCCAAAGCTCAGCTATTCACCGTGGTACAAACGTACCATCCACTTGTACACACAACACACACACGCAGACGCGTCACGTACCGGCGCACGATGTACAGTTAAAAAAAACTGTGGCATGATATGAAAAATGTGAACCGGCGGAACAGCTACGGGTGGACTTCCCTTGCGAAGTAATGCTTCACAGCACTACCGCGAGGGCTAATAAAACCCATTTTCAAAGAGGTTACGTTGCAGTTGGTAGGAGTTGTTACGTCCTGTGGGGACTTGGGCATATATATATATCGCGGTTCCCTCTTTTTAGACTACACCTAGCGCACTAGCTCGGGATGAGGGTGTAAAAGGGAAAGGTGCATGCACAGGTGGGTATGACGCAGTGACTCGATTAATAAATGAATTGATCTACGCAAGTAATTGACAATTCGGGGTTTATTGGAATTAACCAATTTGGTTAATTCGATTGAATTAATAATACAGAAAAGATACATAAAATATTTCGCTTAGATTGATGATGCGTCGTGGATACGGTAATCTGTTTACAGACGTCAGGTTCGGGCCTCCGCAGGTAGGTCGGACCCCTCGGTTGCGCACGCTTGGTACCAATGTTGGGTTACACGTCGACACAAATTTTTAACATATGGGTATTTATCGCAAGCCGCGTCTTCAAATAAATTGGAAATTTACGCAATTCCATGTATCGATGTTAGTGTGGACGCTCAATATGAATATTGGAAGTTTTATGAGTCGCGCTTTACAAAATATGAACAGAACTTGTAACAATTATGCCGGAGATATATACTAATTTTTAGAGTTAACGTCTGAACTCGTCGGATGCTGATGGGAGACTTTTACTCAGCGAGTGATGATGGGACACTGTTGGAAGACTAGATCTGAACGAGTGGTGATGGAACACTGTTGGGAAGCTAGATCTAAACGAGTGGTGATGAAACACTGTTGGGGGACTAGATCTGATCGAGTGGTGATGGAACACTGACTCCAAGATTTTTCTATCCTAGCTTGTAGGATATTTTGGATGCTGGGATGGTGGGAGAAGAAAGTATCGAAAAGTGCATTTTCGTCATGCGTTATTTTTTTGATTGGCGGAAAGGATGAAGGAAATGTACCAGTGCATATGATTGGTCGAGTTGGAAGGGCTGCTAGTTTGCCCAAAACTACTTCATATGGAGTATGCTTTGTACTTTCATGAACTTCTCGCTAGTTTGCCGAAATATACTTCATATGGAGTATACTTTGTACTCTCATGAACACTGGTATTATATGAAAAGGTCGCTAATTCTAGCCATTGATCCCACTCGTTATCTCTATCTGTGTATTGCTTCAAAAATTCAGCCAGCACGAGATCTCTCAAGGGATCCGTTAGACTGGGGATGAAATGCTGTTGTTCGACATCGCTAGATTCGAAATCGTTTAACGATTCGTTTAATGAGGCCACTTGAAAAATTACTGCCTTGATCTGTAAGGAGTGCTTTGGGTGCTCCAAATACACATATAAATCTTTTAATGAATGCATCGGTGGCCGTTGATGCCTGTGCATTTGGTAGTCGGATCGCGACACACAATTTAGAAAGATTATCTTGAATAGTGAGAATGTATTCGTTCTGATTGGACGTACGTCGCATCGGACCTACTATGTCCATTGATATTTTCTCGAGAACCGTACCTGGAGTATCCGTTATAATTGTTGGCTATTTTGATTTGACTCTTATCAGTTTCTTTAATTGACATACTAGGCATTGCTGAATTCTTCTCCGGAGATCCGATTTCAAGTCTTCCCAAAAATACTTACTTTTAATTTTGTTATATGTCTTGGAGACGCCTTTGTGTCCTCCTATTGGGGACTTATGCATCTCATAGAAAATGGAATCTCGTTCTTCGTTCGGCACGTAGCGTAAGGTTCCTAAGCAGATTATCACCTTGGTTTGACTGGATTTCAACGGTTCTTTAATTATGTTGAGGACGTCGGCCCATATTAGATGCTCGACGTGGTTACTGTAGCAAATACTTAGCGATTGGAGCTTGAGATTTTCGCAAAGATCTTTCAATTACCTTACGCTTTCTTTAACATTTTCTGATACGAAGCATAATAATCCAGAATATTCGCCTTTGATGACTAGGGAAATGTGATATTTTTTTCCAACCTTTTTACTGTCGGCATGACCTTCTGTTAAATCCTTCCAGAGGGGAAGTTTGTTTGCTTCGAGTAATTTTTGCTATCCAGAGTCGCAAGGTTTTCCAGTTGCAGCTACAAAATATATTAGGTTGTCGTTGCGAAAGTGAAACAATTCTTTGCTTGTTATGCAATTCGCGATTTTAAATTCCGAGTTTGTGTCTCCCTCGAACGGAAGTCCTTCATCCTCAGAGGATAATGAGTCAACTGCGTTGGTGGAGTCGGAATCTTCGGTCAGTGGAACTTTTGGGATTAGAAATTTGAGGTTCTTTGCGCAGGTTAGGCCTTTCAGCTGATTCAGGGTCAGTGCCCTTTCGGGGTCGCCTAACACGCGCGGGCCTCGTTATCTCGGCTTCTGTTTCCTTGCTGCTACTCTTCTCGTAGTCTATGACCCTGCGGTTTCGGAACGCATGGCGCCGGGACTTGGAGCGCACATCTGTCCCCTTGGAGGCAGGTACGTCAACCATTTCCAATACATCGTCACCGAGTTTTTCTTTAACCTGTTGCTTTGTTTTCTTGGCTACCTGAGATACATCGTTCTTCGCTTGCAAGCGAGTGACGACGTTTATTTCTTCTATTTTTGGGGTCTCATGAATTTCTACTTGAGTTGTAAAACGTATAGGGTCTTCGTTTTCGCTAACACTGTTCTCTGCTAATTTGCGGAGTATGTCCTGTGCTATCTTATCTAGATGCTCGTCGATTTTTTGTTCGCAATGAGGTATGGCTGTAAACCTATCTGGGTATTTTAGATAATTTTTTCTACATGGTCTAGCTCATCTTTGGCTACATGATCGAGTCGCAGAAGACCTCTTATTATCTCCGTGCGCGCCGAGAGATTTTTGATATTACGCGATCTTGGATCAAACAAGGAAACACAATTTACGATTTGAATTTCTCTCAGATGTGAATTTTGAATCATTTTCGATTTTGAATTTTTTTGCTCATTGGCTTTTCTGTTATTTTTACTCTTGATTTTTCCATTTTATTCGATCTTGATTCTTGGACCGAGATTCAATAATTATTTTTATTTGATTGATTTATCTTACAAGGAAACGTTGCGAGGTCGATGTCTCCGATTTCGATGAAATTTGGCATGCTTATAGAATGGGTAAAAATAGGCGACACGTAATTTTTTATATCGGCGGAACCCGATTTTTTAAGGTTTAAAAGTACCCTCCAAAATTGGGGTGTTTTTCGTTTTTCAACAACAAATTTCATATTGTTTATTGCAAAAATGCAATTTTTTCAACCGTATCTCCGAGAAGTTTTAATCGATTGGGATGTAAATATGCATACATGTAGAGAATGGAAAAGTGTGGATACGGATTTTTTCTTTTTCCGATATCTCACAATTAAGGGGCTGAAACTGCCCGTCGATTTTTTTGCCGAGAGCATCGTATTATCAGCTAGCCTTTTGGCATTTCGGTCTAAATTCACGTCAATATACGTTCGTGTTATGACGCAATTGCATATTTGTAACATTCCAGCCCCCCCTCCCCCAACGGTCCTCCTCTCGAAAAACAAACGTTCAAAGTTCTTACCGTGCGGCATGGACGAAAATTTGTAGAAATAAAAATGGGTTACAAAGAAAGTACAATTAGTCAAAAAAATCGATACACATTTTCTCGTTTTGGCGGAACGACACTCTTAAGGGGTCAACGCACCCTTAACAACTTCGTTCTTTCTATAGCTCGTGAACGGGCCGAAATAAAAATAAAGTTCGGAAGGAAAACATGTTGTATTCTTCGATTACTAGACGTTCATGATGTTAATGATGAGTAGAGCAATAAATGGCGTGTTGTTTATTGCAATAATTCGTGAATTACTTGTGAAAAATCACTCTTCAGTTTTCTACTAATATGGGCAGAGGCAAGGATCGCAATCACGGACTGACTTCGTGCTTCGGGAAGCAACTGGATTACAATTGTATATTTACGAAGAAATTCTCCCCCGCCACGTACTGCCTTTGAAGATTACAACACAATCAGAAAAGTGTTCTCACGCTTACTCATTTAGGAAATGTTTTTTTATGGATTATACTTATTACAATAATGATAGTCATGATAAAAGTGTTTTTTTACTGTCTGTCGAGTTCTTTTACTGTCTCGAATTTAATTCCATGTATACTTTCTCTGGCTAGATCTTTCAATTTATTTCTTATTAACTTCGCTAAGTATTTTTCGGCTTCGGGCGGAAGCATATCTTTTGCATCTTCGCACCCGGCCACAAATTCTGAAAGGGGATATTTTTTCCATCGAATTCTGGGACAAAGCTAGTGGCATCTTTTAGAGAAATGAATTGGTTTGTTCCTAACGCCATATTGTTTGAGTTATCTGGATTTCCCTTAGGTGGCAATGCTAACGTTTTGACGGATTTTTTAGGAGCCTCGAGACCAGGTAATAAATTAGCATTTGATCCTCTCAACGCGTACCCTGTACTACGGGATTGACGTGGTTCGCTTGTTTCTGAATACGGTAAATCCTCAGTGATATTCAAATCTAACAACTCGCATGTGGATTCCTTATCCATTAAGGCAATTTGCAAAAGCACATACCCCTTTTACTATCCCGGACGAGCCCCCAAAAATTATATGTCACGTCCTGAGGGGACGTGGGCATGTATCTATCGCGGTTCCCTCTTTTTAGCCTACGCCTAGCGCACTAGCTCGGGATGTGGGTGTAAAAGGGAAAGGTGCATGCAAAGGTGGGTATGACGGAGTGACTCGATTAATAAATGAATTGATGTACGCAAGTAATTGTCAATTCGGGGTTTATCGGAATTAACGAATTTGGTTAATTCGACTAAAGTAAAAATACAGATAAGATACATAAAATATTTCGCTTACATTGATGATGCGTCGTGGATACGGTAATCTGTGTACGGCCGTCGGGTTCGGGCCTCCGCAGGTAGGTCGGACCCCTCGGTTGCGCACGCTTGGTAACAATGTTGGGTTACACGTCGACACAAATTTTTAACACATGGGTATTTATTGCGAGCCGCGTCTTCGGATTAATTGGAAATTTACGCAATTCGATGTATCGACGTTAGTGTGGACGCTCAATATGAATATTGGAAGTTTTATGAGTCGCGCTTTGCAAAATATGAACAGAACTTGTAACAATTATACCGGAGATATATACTAATTCTTAGAGTTAACGTCTGAACTCGTCGGATGCTGATGGGAGACTTTTACTCAACGAGTAATGATGGAACACTGTTGGGAGACTAGATCTGAACGAGTGGTGGTGGAACACTGTTGGGAGACTAGATCTGAACGAGTGGTGATGGAACACTGTTGGGAGACTAGATCTGAACGAGTGGGGATGGAACACTGACTCCACGATTTTTCTATCCTAGCCTGTAGGAAATTTTGGATGCTGGAATGGTGGGAGAAGAAATTCTCGAAAAGTGCACTTTCGTCATGAGTTATTTTTTTGATTGGCGGAAAGGCTGTAGGAAATGTACTAGTGCATATGATTAGTCGCGTTGGAAGGGGATATATTTTTAGAGACTATGATTTGGTGTAGACTATGATATGTGTAATCTCCATCTCGATTCTCGGAAACTAGACCGCGTCTCGTTATCTGGAGCGTTGAAAAAATATAGGGAGGAAAACGGGCCTTGGTCCCGTCGTTGCGCTTGCTTCAAGATAGTCTTTGTTGGCCCAGGTGTACGAACGCATGGAAAATACCAACGTAGTTTCATTGCCGGGTCAACTTTTCGGCATGTAGGATTTCCTTTTGGAGAATGTATATTTTTGTGGAGTAAGGATTTCGATATTTTCCGCTCTTGGACGGTCGTTAGAATTCTGTATCGTTGAGTCGTCGTGCGTTGTTCGTTCTTATGGCTAAAGATTTTATCATAAACTGCGCTCGAGGGTTGCGTGTAGATATGGTCAAGACCAACTGTGCTCTCGCGTGGGAAATTATGCGCGATGCTTGCTTCTTATCGATATATTTCGTTTCGGCTGAGGTACGCCTAATTCTAAAGAAAATATAAGGACCCGTCGAAAAATGAGAATGCCGTTATCGTGAAAACTACGGGAACCAATACATTTTCGTAGTTTTCCACGATTTCCATGTGGAAATAAGAAAAAATAAATAGATAGCGCTTTTTCTCGCGACGTTACAGAGCCTGACACACGGGCCTCGGGCAGTGATGCATTTCCTCCTCTTGGCATTAACACACAGTGCTCCAATTCCGTAACTCGCTATGAGGACAAGGACGAGGAACGTTATCGTATCGACACGGTCTGTAGGCCTCGTTACATACCAAAACTTGTCGTTAAAGCTCATAACGACGACGTTACGAGTTAGAGAATTCCTACACAGATACAGATACACAGACAGAATTACAATAGTTTTTTTTTCATTCATACATAATAATTGGTGAAATATGTATACGTACATAGTCTCACTTTATAGTGGCCATAAACTGTTCCGTGACATTATGTAACGTATTAATCAGCTCATTCGATAAATTGTACAAACAGTTGACTACCTTGTGACCTCTGATCTTGGAGCTGACGGCGAAGAGAAAGATTAGCTGAGGCGCCAAAAAATAAAATTGTAATATTTCCATTATGCCTACACCCATGGTACTCGTGGGCACATTTAAAAAATAAATGTCTAATGGTACTCCGCAATATCCCTGAAGTATCATAATTATTTTTATGTACATATAAAATAAATATACGAGACACAGAAAAAGAATTAAAAATAAAATTACTTGCACTTGGTATCTAATGTCTCAGTTGCTGCGGTGCTGAAAAAACCCCATATTAGTCTTTTTGCTTACTTCAAAATTTTTAAAGTAACTCCTTTTACACCGATTGGTCTATTTTGTCGAAATATTAACTAACTATAATATATCATGGCACAATTACGTTGAGCAGAAGGAATTTCGAAATTCTAAAAATGTTTATATTTTGAGTGCACGAAGGATGTATACCGATTATTTCGATCTGTATATTTTTCATCGAAATTTAAATCTATGGTAATATCAGTTGTTTAAAGCAGATACTTGACATTTAAGATTACATTTAACCCTGTGTTAATTGTACCGGAAGTTGATTTAATTGCAGGAAAAACCGAAAAATGTTTGTGTTCTACAGTACTTTCATAATCAGAAAAAGTATTTTCTATAACCGTGTACTCTCCTCGATTTGTTAATGAAAAGGAACGTGGTACACATCCTTAAAATATAATATTTCTGTTAGTTTCACAATAACGAATTCTTGAATTCAGCTTACCACATATTCAGGGTGCATCTTGACTAGTAGTTTTCCGTTGGTGAGCATATAGGGTGTCTTTTCCCAAGCAAAACGCATTTTTTTAAATGTCGTGCGACAAAAATTGACCGAGATATTCACGAGTAAAGTCCAACGGTGAGTAAACTATAGCACAGCAGTTTCGGCGTCCAAGAAAGAGTGGGCGCGAGTTCGAATCGACGTTTGCGCAAGTGGATTCAAATCCATTTATTTTTGTCAAATTAAAATTAAAATTGAAAGTTCAAACTTTCAAATTCGAATTTTGAAATTTGAATTTTGGACCTCATCCTGTCGCCCAAATAAAGTATTAAATAATAAATAAAAAGTGTTAGACAATATTGTCCACTGTTTACTCGAGAGATCCAAAGATCAAAAGATCTTTCGAGTAAACAATGGAAAACATGGTTTAACATTTTTCATTTATTATTTAATACCTTATTTGGGCGACCCGATAACGTCCAAAACTCAAATTTTAAAATCTTATTGAAATTTCACGCTCGCTTGGATGCCGAAACTACGGTGCCATTGTTTACTCACCGTTGGACTTTACTCGTGGATATCTCAGCCAATTTTTGTCGCACAACATTGAAAAAAAGCGTCTTGCTTGGAAAAGTACACCCTATATGCTCACAAACGGAAAACTAGTAGTTAAGATATACCCTGTATATTGCAAACTTCATATTTGCCTATATTGCACAGGAAAATCATATATTCGAAATAAAGATTTCTTGTATTTACTCAGTGTATGTGGAATACATCGTACTAAAAGACAATTGCATAGAGAGAAAGAGACAGAGAGAGAGAGAGAGCTGCGTTAAGACTAATGAGAATTTTGTGTACAATTTTCAACGCTCTCCCCGCTCAGCTTAAAACTACTATTTCCCCTCTCCCTCCGACAAATTTCTCCTAAGTATTTTTTTTCATGTGTATTCCACAGTCGAAAATGCATCGGAAAAATGCCAAGTTGTCAGGTTGTTGAGATGTTGGTGACAACCTTACAACCCCAACTCCCTGCCTGCCGTGAGTTTTAATGCTGCGTACAAAATTGATATACAGTGTCAAATATAACAGCAGTTACATATGAATGCGTTTCTCTCGCTCCTCTCAGCTATCCTCTCACTTTTTCCGGACGCCTTTCGTGAGCACGATTACGGAGCAATGAGTAGTGTAATGAGGCCGAAACGGAATCAAGATCCCCTTACCGACACTTACCGTCTGAGAACGAACAAAAAATGGTTCATTTCTGAGTTATCGGCGGATGGTCGGGTGGGGTTTCGATCCCGTTTCGGCTTGATGATCGACTGTCGATGTTTCTACTTACCGACCAATGGTAGGGCTCCACTGCTTACCGACCGATGGCAGGGCTCCCCTGCTTACCGATCAATGGTAGGGCTCACCTGCTTACCGACGGATGGTGGTAAGTCCCCCTTCGCCTCGAATGGAATTTGACGTAATGACGCCCCCCCCCCTGCCATTACGTCAACTCGGGGGCGGGGCACGCATCCGACTCCAAGCGAGGCCGCGCAACGACTGACAGAGTCGGTGATTTGTAGTAAAAGGGAGTTCCCTTCCCCTCCGGGGGAAGAGGGTGGGAGGAAGGGTGGGAAGAAGAGTGGAGGGCCTGATTTCTCAGAAATTGTTTTAAACATTTGCGGGTGGTGAGTCATCGGGCGCTTGCCGTGGCTTAACAAAGCCCCCCCCCCCCGACCACCCTGGCTGAGATGCAATCGTTTTGTTTATACATCGACGTGTTGAGACTAATCAGCGAATTGAGGTGTTGAATGATTATTTTCCGAGAATTTATCATCGGCGGAAGAGTAACATGGATGGCGTCAAAATGGCGGCGGGATTTCGTCAGATTTCTTTTCTACAAATTATATTTTTTAAACGTTTTATGGGGAGTAGGTGAGTCATCAAACGCGTAACATTATTCCGCGCTCGGACCCGCGTGCCCTCAAATTAGCCCGATGACAGGAGGAAATAAACAGATGAAAAGACCGCTGTTTATACCCGAGCCATGCGACGTTCCAATTGCACGCGCGTGCCCCCCCTCCCCCACACACCCCTTGCGGATGCTGGGCTTAAGAAAGCCCCCCCCCCCCAATCAAATGCGATATCGATTAACGCATCGAAACTCGGCCGCCATGATGAAGGGGGCTATAAGTGGGGGTGTCTAGACAAATATTTGTCGGTATAGCGTTCCCTCGTCAACATGAGTCATTTCAGAGATTAAAAAATCCTGTTTCTCAAAATTTGAAGAAGTTTGCAGAAGCCCAATTTTGAAAAGGCCCTCCCCCCTCCGATTCAAAAGTTCCAAAGATCAACGGGAGTGAAGCATATAATGATAATGTTCGCCCCGGGCGATACGGAGCTGTAGGTGATTCACGGAAAAAATAGGCTCTTGTTGAGAAGTTGCCACCGAAGGCTGCGGAATCATGCGGAGCAACGGAAACATTCGTGCTAGAGACGTGAATTAAAAGTGCGCATTGAACGATTGTTGCAAGACATTCAACAATTGAAAGGAGAAATAGACTCGAATAATGGAGGGGGTAAGTATATAATCTTGTGAAGACAGCTTTAAACGATCAGACGGCAAGTGAAAAATAGACGTGATCAATAAGTTGGTAAATACGCAGATTTTCTTCCAGTGGAGAAATTGAACGAGTTGACCCCCGAGTCGGAGTATCCCATCACCAACATACGGGAAGGACGTTCCAGACGATGTTGGCATCAGCGTACAACGGAGATCTATGCATGGTCTACATCGAAGGAAAATTTCATAGAATGGAATTCAAAATCCTGGCAAACGAACCTCGCGAACGCAGTGACCGGTAAGGAGGAAGGTGACTAATGTCGGTTGACTGCTCAAGTGAATTGCGAGTGAAACATGCTGTTTTTTTCTCCAGGTGAAGAAACTCCGAGTTGCTATGGGGTTTCGAAAAAAAAAACATCACAAAAGGTCGATGTTGGCGGAGGTGCTCTGGTCTGGAGTTCTGCGAACCTCGCAGCAGCGAATCGATGGCAAAAATATTATGTGTCGGATCACCAAGGTGCTCCAGGTTGACATCAGCGCTTAGACGAGATCTGGTGCAAAGGATTCCACGAACCTCGCCATGACAGTTTTGAAGAACATTTTGTGTGTGTGTGTGTGTGTGTGTGTGCGTGTGCGAATGGGAGGACATTTTGTAAAAAAAATATTTTTTTTTGTAAGAAAAAGAAAAATCATGTAATAAAAAAAATGTATTTCCTCGCATCCTCTTTCAACCATCTTTCCAGACATTTCACATTTTCATAGGCACATTTGAATTTTGATTCGAGAGTCGCATGGTAGGTAGGGACATCAGTTGTTTCTCAGCTCTTTTGTCGCAAGCTTCTCCAACGATGGGCAATCCAGAGTCTCCAGTTCGATGATCTCCGTTGCTAGATCGATGAATTTATTCAACCACAGCGATTTCTCCAATCCCTTGATGTAGACGATTCGAGCGTGTTGTAAGATTGATCGAATGAACATGGGGATCGTGTCGTGTGTAAAGTCGTCATCGTCCTACCGCAAATCATGGTAATCGCACACGGTGGTTCGAAGAGAAACGTCACGGGCTTGCAGTCAACGCTCGCCACCTCGACAAATGATATTTCCTTCAGGACGAATTTGTTGATCGGTCGCTTGAAGCTTTGCACATCAACAATGAACTTCATGATGACTGAAGGGGGGCGCGTGATCTCAACTTTATATCAACTTTCTTACCCCGCCACCTATCGGATTGTACTCGACAATACGATCATGGAGAATGAGACAGTATGCGGAAGTATTAGCGGGAATATTGGTCTTTGATTCGAATTCGATGCGTACGTCAACGGGACCGGACTTGAGAGAATCGTTCTGCTTCGAGCAATCAATGACAATGAGCGGAGCATACTTTATGAAATCCAATTTTTTCAAGCATAGTTCGGGCTCTCTATTATACTTCGAATATTGAAAATTTGCATACATTTGATAGAGAAGTGCACCTTGGTTCTTAGCAATGTCCAGATTCAAATTTCCATAGGGATAACTTTGCGAATTGAGGTAGAGTTTGACATCAGTGATGTCACAATGATCGAAATTACACGCATTTGCGCTTTTCTCATTTTTACGATCGGTCTGGAAAGCTAGAGTGATATATCGCGGCTTTTCGGGGGGGGGGGGGGGGCATTGGGTACTCGTACAATTCCCATAAGCGGAAAGTCATGGGTATCGGTGTGTCTTTACTGATAAACTTGAGAAGTTGGATTTTACGCTTATCGGAGAGTGTCACGTACGGTACGAGCCATTCTACTTTTTGCAATGTGAATTTGATGTCAATCTCGCCTGTGGCTTGCCATATCGCATTATCATTAGTCTTCGATCTCAATAGAATCAATTCATGCTTCGTGTTCACAATATTTTTTTTATAATCTTCGGCGAAACCGAGAAACATATTCAGCGGTACGCATACGTCAAAATTCCCATCGGCATCTGCGACTGCGTGCCCGCTGCGAACATCATACCAGCCAGCATTCTCGAGCTTATAGTTCTTGGATTGACTCACGGATCCGTATCCCTTCATCAAACTCGTTATGCCCACATTTTTACATCGATCTATTTCCATGGCAATACGCTCGTATCTCACCTCGTCGAACAAATAGCAAATGCGAAATGCATATTGGCAGCGAGTGTACCATCGGCTTTGGTGACTCACCCTCATACGCGTAGCGAACTTTGAATGGGAAGTATGCATATGTCTTGATGCTGAATAGAAATACGTATTTCATCACTGTTATTGAAGGTTGTGGATGCATACGGCTGATGAGCATGAATCTCATAATGCGCGATGGAATCATCGAAGATGACGGGGGTTTTGATATCAGTCATTTCCGCCTCCATCTCAAACAGCATACACACGCAATGCAGATTATGTAGTTTTTCATACGATTTTTCCACGTATTCGTAGACCCAAACTCCGCAAAAACAGCACGTTCTGCGTTGTTAGCAGTGTGCGTGTCCATCGACTACAGGTCTCTCTCATCGACGAAGTATTGTTTTTATAAGTGCTCGAGACTCTATGAAAGACTATACCCATTGTGATTTGATGTGTAATCGTATGGTTATTGTCTCACCGCGAAAGTTCACCAAATCATCCTGATCCACTATTCGGAGTTGAATGTTGTCTATCGTCTTGCTCGCGATTGGTAGTTAAATGACGCGCGACGGTGTCTCGATGATTTTATACCCTGGTGGTACGGATGGAAAGAACTCGTGGATTGTGTGTACTCTTCGCTCGTTAATATACGAGCCAGCTGTGAGGTTACATTCGACGCGCAAGGCGTTAACTTTGAGAATGGTCACTAGATGATCCGATTGATGCTTTTCACCAGCTCGCCGTCTAAGGTGCGCAAATCCTAGCATACGTCCCATAGAATCCTCAGGCGTGAAATATAATTCATACTTACACTCGATTTCACTGCGCAGTGTATTGTGGTTGAGCCTAATGCGAATGGTAATATTTTGTTTTGCCAGCTCTTTTTCCAAGTATGTCGCAATGTCGGCTGATTCGTAACTTCCAGTAGGTATGGTCACAACGTTCTGGCCAACGTAAAATTTGTTGTATCCCATGTCTATATTTGGAATCGAATTGTAGGTTAGGAGTTCGATGAGTCCGAGGGTATAATTCTTGTGGGGGGGGGGGGGGGGTGTTCAATGGGGAGGAAGTATTGAGCCTCGAGCACAGACGATGATCCCGATAAGGTCAACGTAAGACTGTTATCCATAATGTCGTTTGACAAACTGACTCGATTTCTCCCTCATCACCCACTTTTATATAGAGAAAATCTCTCTCATCGCGGTAATTGTCGACAGAGAAACTTGCGACACAAATGACCACACTCGAATGTGTCGTATGCCTGGTACCCCTTGTAATTATAATTCACACTACTCACACCGAAGTATTTCAAAAGTTCGGCAGGTGGTTGAAGATCGCCGAAACTATCGAAATAATGAACTCTATTTTTGGTTTTTTTGAACGCCACCCAATGTGTGCCAGACCGCATATCCTCATCGAGGTTTACAATGGCACACCCGCGTAGCCATGGTCCACCCTAATTTTGAATGTAACATCCACGAAAATAGGGGATTTTCATTATTTTGACATATTTCAGCAAATCTGCATCGGTGAGTGGTGGGTGAGGTAGCTCTACTTTACGTTTTTTAGCGCGATAAAAAGACCCATTCCCTGTTTGTTTAATCGTTCGATAGTTCGTTCATTCGCTATTGCTTTAATTGTTCGATCGTGACGCTTGCTTTCTTCGAGCTCACGTTTTGCTGCTTGAGCGGCCTTGACCGCTTTGATTATGTTGGCCGCACCACCTGCTAGCACCCCTGCAGCAATGTGACCGACAAAGATGGGTACGAGAAGGGGTAGGAAGTCACTGATTTTCGAGGTACAGGCAACACTCGAGGTGTACGCACTTTGCGCGTGCCACTTGCGACCCTCTTGACAGCTCCTCAGACGCCCTTCAAGACCGACGCAGCTACTGCACTTGAGTTTTCGCTCTTCACCATGGCTTCTCCCGCTGCATCGATCATTTTCTTCAAGCCAACAATGTTTTCTCCCCTCTTCTTCTTAATCACCATGCCGAATTTTCTCTTCGCTTTCATGATTCCTGCTACGGCAAGCGCATTTGTTTTCTCCCCGATACTAGCGTCGCTGTAGCGAACTCGTTGCCAAGCTCTCTCCTGCAATATTTTATTCGCAGAATGTCTGTCTTCGAGGTTTTCACGATTTTTCGAATACGCGATATCGTGCTCCTTGCAAGCTGGATCCAACGGCTTTATTCCAGGATCGCCGCGTGCAAGAAGTTTAGCTAGCTTTGTGCTGGGTCCGCAATACTGATATCCAGGCAAGTGCAATTCAACGGGAAGTTTGTTGATGATACGACTG